>JARGCV010000490.1:1167500-1191874 GCA_034064705.1 Bothrops alternatus | reverse complement strand
TAATTGTTTTTCCAGAGATAAAGCGGCGTTTTGTCACAATTAGTCTGATTTGTCCTAAAAAAAAAAAAAGAAAAAAAAGCGAAAGGTGGGTCGGGAGAGAAATTGAATCGGTCGCCGGAAGCAAAAGGCCTTAGCGGTGAAGGCGAGGGAGGCGTGTATTTGTGTGTTTGTCTGGGTGTGTGTCTGGGTGTGTGTGTGTGTGTCTGTCTGTCTGTCTGTCTGTCTCTCTCTCTCTCTCTCTCTCTCTCTCTCTCTCTCTCTCTCTCTCTCTCTCTCTCTCTGTGTGTGTGTGTGTGTGTGTGTAAGAACCAAGAAAGCAAAGCCCGTTTCCCAACCCCAACTCTCTCTGTGTGTGTGTGTGTGTATGTGAGAGAGGGAGAGAGAGAGAGAGAGAGAGAGAGAGAGAGAGAGAGAGAGAGAGAGAGAGAGAGAGAGAGAGAGAGAGAGAGAGAGAGAAGAACCGAGAAAGCAAAGCCCGTTCCCCAATCCCAACTGTGTGTGTGTGTGTGTGTGTGTGTGTGTGTGTGTGTGTGTGTGTGTGAGAGAGAGAGAGAGAGAGAGAGAGAGAGAGAGAGAGAGAGGGAGAGAGAGAGAGAGAGAGAGAGAGTGAAGAACCGAGAAAGCAAAGCCCGTTCCCAACCCCAAGTAAATGGGAGCAAAGAAAGGGCTGGCGTGAAAACGGGCGAGGAGAGGATGGGAGACACGCACGTGTGAAAGTGGCAGGGGGCTACGCGAGAGGGTCCGACTGGGAAGCTTCTGACAGCGGCCCAGCCGTCCGGAGGACGCCGGCCGAGCTTCGTCCGAGGCCGGGCGATCCGGTTTGGCCATTTCCCAAGCCGGAGAGCCGGGACCGGCGTTGCAACCGACCGAGCTGGCCGCGGCTTCTCTCCCTTTCTTTCTTCTCCTTGCGCTCTGGGAAGAGCACCCGGTTCGGCCGCCCGGGCACCCAGCGCGGATGCCTTGGGCCGAGCTGCCCCTCCGCCTGGCGCACCGGCTCCCCTGCAGAATAGCCCCAAAGACCCCCCCACCACCACCCGCGGAGGGGGGTTCCTCTTTGCAACCGGCGCGCCGGGCTGGGGAAGCCTCTGGCGCGGCGCAAACTTTCCTCAACTCTCTCCGAAAAAAGCCCCCCCCCGTGCTCGCCCTCGGCCTGGCGCGGGATTCGGCCTCCGTGCCGCTCTCCGCCTCCACAACGCCCGGACTTTCCGGACCCCGGGCTGGCTCTGGCTCTGGCTCTGGCAAGGGGGCGGGGGTGGGGGAGAGTCCCGGAGCGGCGGGTCCGGAAAGGATCCCACGCTGCTCTGCCCCAGGGTTCCCGAGCCCGCCCCCCCAAAAAAAGTTTCCCCGCGGGAGAGGGACTCACTGCGCCCGTCGAGCGGGGGCTTCCTCCGGCCCGCCGTCTGGAAGTCGTCGGCCCCAGCCTTGCGCTCGGCGCCCGCCGGCTCCGGCTTCTCCTCGGCTCCCAGCGCGAAGTCGGCGCCCGCCGCCGCGGCTTTGTAGAGCAGGGCGCACTGCCGTCGGCCTTTGCTGTTGAACTTGTTGGGGTCCAGGATGTCCAGCACGGAGAAGGAGGTGGTCCGGTGCGCCAGGGCCCCCGCGGCGGCCGCCCCCTCCGGCCCGGGCAGAGTGTTGCTGCCGTTCTCGCTGCCCGGCCTGTCCCGGCTCACCGCGCACGAGTAGACCCCCGGGGCAGGTCGCTGGCGGGCGCCAGGCGCTGCTCCGCGTGCCTCTCCATGCCGTCCTCCCGCCGGCAGCTGCCGGACCGCTCTTCTCCCCGGAGGCGCTCGGGAGGGCTGCCCGCCGCCGCCGCCGCCGCTGCCGCTGCCGGAATATAGACGTCACCCACCTGAGCCTCGTCTCGGCTCGCGTTCATGACACTGCGAGGGGCAGCCCCCGCCTGCTCCCCCTTCCTTCCTTCCTTCCTTCCTTCCTTCCTTCCTTCCTTCCTTCCTTCCTTCCTTCCTTCCTTCCTTCCTTCCTTCCTTCCTTCCTTCCTTCCTTCCTTCCTTCTGTGGAGCAGGAACTTGACAGAGAAAGCGAGGCGCGAGGCGGGGCGAGGAAGCTTCTCTTCAAAGGATCCGCCGCTTCTCCTCCTCCTCCTCCTCCTCCTCCTCCTCCTCCTCCTCCTCCTCCTCCTCCTCCTCCTCCTCGGACGACCTGGACGTTTATTCCCCCATCTTTGCCTGGGACTGCGGCTTATTTATGCCTTCGGATTTAGCGCTGGGTGGTAATTGGCTACAAATTAATTCCTTGCCCATAATGGTCCTCAGACTCCGTCCCGGAGGAGACCTCCGGGAACTCGGAGGTGCTGGGGGTGGGTGGGTGGAGGGACTGAGCGAGCGGCAGGGGCGGCGAAGGGCGTGAAGGATGGCCAGGCTCATGGAGATATACTTAGCTGTCAGCTCTGTTTCAGCGCCCCTCCACTCAGCTGGAAAGCATCTAAATAGCCTTATTTGGCGCGGTGGGAGGAGGGGGAGGCGCCGGCTTTGAAATAATTGAGGGGTCCAGAGCAACGCCGCGATTAGGCGCCTCCGTCCCCCGGGGACGCGCGTCGTTAGCTCGAGCGACGCCTTTCCAGCCAGCGGCGTCATTCCTGGGCCAAACGGCTCTGGCCGACTGGACTTTGAAGATCGCCCTCCACGGAATAAACGTCCGTTCCCACGAACAAGGAAACGCGTTAGGAAACACGGGAGAGCGTCGGGCCTTTCGCGCAAGGCCAGGAATGACCCAGGTTGTTATAAGCGTCAAATCTGGGTTGGCCACAGAAATGGTCCTTTCTCTCTCTCTCTCTCTCTCTCTCTCTCTCTCTCTCTCTCTCTCTCTCTCTCTCTCTCTCTCTCTCTCTCTCTCTCTCTCTCTCTCTCTCTCTCTCTCTCTCTCTCTCTCTCTCTCTCTCTCTCTCTCTCTCTCTCTCTCTCTCTCTCTCTCTCTCGGAATTCGAATCAGAAAAAGAAGAGCGGGTTTAAGGCAGAGTCGGGTTGCCACCGAATCGTGCGGCTCCAGATTTACCCGCAGCCAAATTAGGGGAGAGGGCAAAACGCAAGCCCACCTCCCCCATCTCGGATAGGAAACTCCCGGGAACCCGAGAGAGGGGCAGCCGCCCCACTCCCGCCTCTCGATTCTGTGCCTTTCCCGGCCTCTACTCCGGATCTCTGCTACTCCGCTGAATCTGGAGGGCCGGGAGCAGCGCAGGAACAGACCAAAATTGGAGCTATTTCCACCCCTTTCCAGGTTGTTTTTTTTTTTTTTTTTTTGCCGCGGCCGGTGACACATACAAGGGCAGGGCCGTTTGTAGTTAACGGCGAGCAACGAGCCTTTGGAAGGCAGGCATTAAAACTTGGAAGGCCTAATGGGCGAAGCCATCAGCTACGATTGTGGTCCGGCCGGGCTGTGATTAGCCCACCAGCTGAACCAGCCCGAGGGAGACCCTGCAGGGAGACGGGCAGCGGGCAGGTGGGCCGGGGTCCCGCCGAGAGTCAGGCACAGGAGCCGGCGCGGCCGTGGCTTCCTCAGAAAGGGGGGCAGGAAGGAACTGTCAGCTACCGGGGCCCACAGCCCTCCCCCGGACAGGCGAAGGGGAGACCCCCCCAGAAGGGCGCTGAGATTAGGGGGGCCCTCAGCTGCAACCCCCCCCCCGCTCAGGCTGCTGCTGCTGCGGCAGTCCTCGCCTGGCGCCTAACCACAATTGTTTGCCAATTAGGGCTTCATTTGCGCAACCGTCCCCCATTCGCCAGCTCCGCTTCTCTGTCCCGGGAAAGTTGGGGCTGGCTCCCCAAGACTGGAGGAGCTCTGGCAGGCGAGAGGAGGCCGGGCCGGAAGCGCCAAGACCCCCCCTTGCTGCGTTTCTGCAGCGGTGGCAGTGGTGGGGGGCTCCCAATGCGGATCGAGACTTAACTGGACCAGGCCTCCAGATCTCTTAACGGGAGGCCTTGGCGCTTTCCCGGCTGTGCGGGAGGCCAGCTCCGCAGCCCACAGAGGTGGGATGGGGTGGGGTGGGGGAAGGCGGAGGCAGCCTGGGGGTCCCGGTCGAGCGGCCAGGCTAAAAGCATCCGTGGTGGCCTTTCCCGGCAGCCCTTCGCGGGCAGAGGGGCGAGCTGGATGGAGAAAAGGCGGCGAGGGGCTCCCTCTGCCGCTTCGGTTGCCGCCCCCCGCCTTCTCTCTCTACCCGTGGCCTTCTTCTCCCCCCCCCGCTCGACTCGAGTTGGAGCCCCAAACTTCCTTTTTAATTAGATCTTCCCAAGTCCAGCCAACAAATGAACGTGTTCCTCTCCGCCATTCATCACGGGCCCTGCCGCGGCGCAGGCAGATCTCAGGGTAATTAAGGACATTTATCGTGGTGGTAAAACAGTTTAGCAGCCCTTGTTATATGGGGAAGGTCACTTTGATGGATTTACGTGGGGCGAGCGGGCGGGGGGGGGCGGTGAATTCGGCGAGGAGGGGGATTCTCCCCCGCCCGCCCTCCCCAGCCCAGCGCATTGATCAGAGACGCTCGCCGAGAGCACGGAAAGGTCACCGCGGGAGACGCTCTCGGGCGGGGAGGGGTCCCCCAGGAAATCCGTTTCTATCTTCCGACCCATCGCCCACCTGGGGAGGGGGGAGGGGGGAAAGGGCTAGGAGACTCCCCGCTTCCTTAAAATCACCCTGGCCTTTCTGTATCTGTGTGTAGGCGCGCACAAATCTGCGCGTAAACACATGTATGTGTATAATATGTGTATAACGTAAACACATGTATGTTGCTTTCGATAGTTTAGGGTGCCCCCCCCGTTTGGGTCGGCACAAAGCAACTCGCTTGGGGATACCCACCCCTCTTCTCTTGCAGCCGTGCGGGCGCGCGCGCCTTTGAAGAGCAGAAACGAAAAAGAAGGAAATATCTCTGCAAAACCGCTTCCACGCCACTCGTGATTCTTTCCCTCGGAAACCTCCGGACAGGGGAAAGGACGGTCGGGAGTGCCCGAGGGAAGAAGCCAAATGGGGTCCCTGCCGGGGTCTTCCACGGGCCACTGGATCTGGGCTCCGTTGCCCGGGTCGTGGCGCTTCAGGAGGAGAGGAGCGAGAAAAAGCATCCGCTTTGCCTCGCCCCGTTTCCAATCCCCCAGAAATAGGTCGTTTTTCTGTGCGCGGAAGTCCGGACAGGGAATCCGGACAGGCAAGGCGCCCGGTTGCTTCCTTTCGCCTCGGTCGCTCTCTGTTCCCGCCACCGAGTCACGTCGGGGCGTCTCCGCGGTGGCTGGAGGGTCCCAGCTGGCGGAGCTGGCGAAGCAGCGGGAAATGTTTCGCCGTCCAACCCAATTCTCTTAACCCCCCACCCCCCACTCCAGTTTGCCCTCCAGCCTCAGCGTAACCGCCGCCGCCTCCTCCCCCCCCGCAGCTGGAGGAGTCGCCCTTGCTTTCTCTTCCACGGGGATCCCCCTCCCCCGGTAAGGATCATTCGCCTGGGAAAGGTTTGCTAGACAGGGCCCTGTCGGGGCCTGTTGCCCTTCGGATTTCTGGCTAGTTTCGTGTTCGCGAGGCGGGGCGGGGCGGGGCGACCCCCACCCCCACCGCCTCCAGCCACGTGCTGGGACTCAGCGCTGCCCCGCCCCGCCTTCTTTGGGTCTTTCTTTGGCCGAGACCCCTTTGGGCCGAGGGAGTCCCGACACCCGGGTTGGGCTCGTGTCCAGGCCCGCGGGTGGGCGTCGAAGCTTCCGACTCTCGGATTCTGCATTCTGCTCTTCGCTTCTGTTACTGGGGTCCTCGTTCCCACGTGACGGAGCAGAGCAGAGGCAGCGGATGAAGTCTGGGTCCCCTTCAATTCGGATCCTCTCCCTCCTTCCGAACCCTGTATCGGAGAGATCCAGCTTCACCGGGTGGTGGTGGTGGTAGTGGGGGGTCGACTGCCCCTCTGAGGATGCCCCCCCCAAAGTCTCCCTTCGGAGCAAAATTCAGAGGATCAAAACTGGGCCCAGCACTGCCTCGCCGGAGTAGGCGGTGTGGCTGGAGAAGTTCCGCCACTGGCCCCGGGGCCTGGGTAGCTGCAGCTTCCCACAGGCAGGCAGGCAGGCAGGCAGGCAGGCAGGCGCGGGCTTGGAAGGCCGGGGCTTGCCCGGGTGGGCTGTACTGTCAGGAGCGTAATTGAGGTTAATGCTTCCTGCGCCTCTGCGGGATTATTAAATTAATACGATCACACCACGAATCCTAATTAGAAGTTTAAAGAACGCTCCGGGAAACCGAATCGACGGTAGCTGGCCTCTTCCTTCTCTTGCCCTCGTTCGGCGGTCGGGCAGGAGCGAGGAGGAGGAGGAGGAGGGTCCCGCCCCAGCGCCAAGTCACGTTCGGGGTACCCACATCCCGTGCCAGAATCCTCGCCACCCGCGGCGTGGACGCAGCGACCGCTCGGAGGTCTCCAGCGAGAAGAGGGACCCTCCGCCAGAGGATCGCGCGATCCCTGATGGATCTCTTGGGGGGGCTGGGGGGGGAGCGTGGTTCCCCGTTTTCTGCCAAGGCGGCCTCGACGGCGCACCCCTCTCCCTGCTAAGCCACAGCCATGCGTCGGTCGGAGTGGGGTGGGTGGGTGGGTGGGTGGGAGGGGAACCGGGCCAGGCTCGGCTCCGTACCGGTGGGGCGACTGTAGCGACCGGGCCAGGGGGACAGCAGGCAGCCCTTTGCTCTCCACGCGCGGCGGGGCCGGGCTGAGCCTCCGGCTGCGGCGGCTGCTGCTTTCTGCGCCCCCCCCGCCTCTTGTCCACCCCGCCCCCCGCCGCCGGCTCTCTCTTTCCCCCTGGCTCGCTGGCTGCTACCGCGACATATTGAAGGGGTGGGGGAGGAAAGGAAACGTTAAGATCAACCTCGGAGCTTTGGCGAGGCTTTAACGATTTCAAATGAGGTCTGACTCGGGTGAAAATCTGACAATTACCCGTCAGGATGGCAGATGATGGTTAAAATTACCGGGAATCAATACTCTCGCCGGGTGTCTCGGCCTGATAAGAGAGACCAAGACAATGTTGACTATTAAAGTCGACAGCTTGAGATATTACACTATTAGTTATGCTATTTTTAATAATCTATAATATTTGGGCTATAATTAATTAATTATACGGGTCAGATAATATCTGGGGCTGGAATTAGGTCTGAAGGGTCTATTAAGGTCGGTAATGAGAAAGGGGAAATCTAATCTAAGGACGAGGAGCCGTGGAGGGACAAGGCGGCGGCGGCGTTCAGGCAGCCCCAGCCGGGGGAGCGAGCGGGAGGCGCGCCGGAGAGCCCACGCGGGGAGCGCGCTGGGCCGCCGGCCTGCCCGGGAGCGTTCCACGCGCGGAAAGGAGCCCGAGGCGGCGCGCCCCGGTTAAGAACGTCAGGAAGGAAGGAAGGAAGGAAGGAAGGAAGGAAGGAAGGAAGGAAGGAAGGAAGGAAGGAAGGAAGGAAGCGCAGCTCCAATATTTTCTTTTTTACGAAAACGAAGTGGAGCAACGGGAGGAGCGGAAAGCTGGGCGCCCGCCCGTGGTGTCTCGCCGGTTTTGCGGGTGGAACGGCCGCGCAGCTCCTCGCCACGCCAGATCGCGCTCCCGGGGCAAATCCACAAACGAAGTCCGCCTTCGAGACCTCGGCGGTGGGCGAGGACGGTCCGGGCTGCGCCTCTATCCGCGGCGGGTCCAGCTTGGAGGCGCGCTCGACCCCGGGACAAAACAAAACAAAACAACAACAACAAAAATCCCAGAAGTTTCGCATCTAACTTTCTGCCTTAGATGCTGAAGCGATTTTTTCACGTTTCCCTTTTGGAAACACACCCGAATCGAGTTTATTCGAAACGATTCAGACGTGCTCTGGAGAAAAGTTGCGTGTCAGGAGCGCTTTTTCTGCTCCAGAGGTTTGAAGGTCGATGATGAACCTCGCTTTAAAATCGAGGGAGCCTGGCTCCCTCCTCGGCCGCTTCACATTCACGGGGGCCAGGTTGACAACTGCGTCGCCTTGTTGCGTTGCCATTTTTAGCTGGTTGATGAAAACCAGACGCAAAAGCGAACTCTGAAAGCGCCGAAGCGGTTTCCTTGGGGTCAAGGAAGACGACAAGGCGAGTCTCAAGGACGCGCTCTGGGGCTCTTTTGCGATTAAACAATTAATCCTAGCAGGTGAATTGTGGCTTTTCCCCTTGACTTTTTATTCTGTGCTCCCTTTTGACTAGTTTACACATTCCTATTTCGGTTGCTTTTAAATTAAAGCCCAGGCTTTGTTTGGGTTGTTAAAAATTTTCATTAACGATTGTTATTATTCTGCTGTGGATGGCAGCAGAGGAATCCCGTTTTCCTCAAATGGTTTGGAAGCAGGTTCTTTGCAAAAAGACAAAAAGGGGGGGGGGAAAGGCAACCTCACGTGTATTTAACGCAGAGACGTTAGTTTCTCTGGCTGGCAGTTGTCGGCTCTGAGTATCCTTTGCCCACTCATTTAATCCTTTTAATTATTAATAGCTTTTTTTTAAATCTTCCAAGCGAAAGGATGCTATCGGGGTGCCTTGAAGAATAAGGGGGCCACCGATGCAGAAAACAAGCTATTCCCTGGATTCCCAAGTTCACTTTTGTTTTGAGGGAAACCCCATCGCAGGAAGGAAATCCTTAATATCTGGGCTCAAAGCATCTCTGAATGTGACTTCCTTGTGATGTGCAGTTAGAACCTCAGCTACCTACGTAAGCTTCCCACGACTATGTTACTCGCTTCAGAGAGAGGGCGGCTTTTAATGCGACCAATTGTACAGGGTATCCCACCCCTGGTTTGCATTCAGAGATTTAAAAGAGACACATTAAAACTGCAGAGGAGAGAGCTTAACGAACTGAGGTTAGGGTGATTGAAATGGTGGTCACCATGATGCAGACAAGATGCTAAAAGCCTGGAAAGAGTGCAGAGAAGGGCAGCTAAGATGATCAGAGGTCTCAAGGCTGAAGGTCTGTGCTGTCGGTATGAATGCTTGAAGGAGCTGGCGATGTCCAGTCTAAGGAAGAGAGGACCGGGTGGGGGGGGATATCACAGCAGTCTTCCAACGTTTGAGGGGCTGCCATAAAGGAGAGGGGGGTTGTCAACCTATTCTCCAAAGCACCTGAAGGCAGGACAAGAAACGATGGTTTGAAACTGACCAAAAGGGAGAAGCAACCTGGAATTAAGGAGAAATTTCCTCAGAGTGAGGACAATTAACCAGTGGAACAGCTTGCCACCAGAAATCATGGGCACTGCGTCACTGGAGGTTTTTAAGAAGAGACTGGACAGTCACTTGTCTGAGATGGCATAGGTTCTCCTGCTTGAGGAGGGGGCTGGACTAGAAGACCTCCAAGGCCCCTTCCATATCTATTCTGCATTCTGCATTCTATTCTATTATATTCTTATCATTACTCTTATTCTATTCTATTCTATTCTATTCTATTCTATTCTATTCTATTCTTATCATTACTTTTATTCTATTCTATTCTATTCTATTCTATTCTTATCATTACTTCTATTCTATTATCATTACTCTTATTCTATTCTATTCTATTCTATTCTATTCTATTCTATTCTATTCTATTCTATTCTATTCTATTCTATTCTATTCTATTCTATTCTATTCTATTCTATTCTATTCTATTCTATTCCATTCCATTCCATTCCATTCCATTTTCTATTCTATTCTGTTCTGTTCTGTTCTGTTCTATTCTTATCATTACTTCTATTCTATTCTATTCTATTATCATTATTCTTATTCTTATTCTTATTCTATTCTATTCTATTCTATTCTATTCTATTCTATTCTATTCTATTCTATTCTATTCTATTCTATTCTATTCCATTCCATTCCATTCCATTCCATTCCATTCCATTCCATTTTCTATTCTATTCTATTCTTATCATTACTCTTATTCTATTCTATTCTATTCTATTCTATTCTGTTCTGTTCTGTTCTGTTCTATTCCATTCCATTCCATTCCATATTCTATTCTATTCTATTCTATTCTGTTCTATTCTATTCTATTCTATTCTTATCATTACTTCTATTATCATTACTCTTATTCTATTCTATTCTATTCTGTTCTGTTCTATTCTATTCTATTCTTATCATTACTTCTATTCTATTCTATTATCATTACTCTTATTCTATTCTATTCTGTTCTCTGTTCTGTTCTATTCTATTCTATTCTATTCTATTCTATTCTATTCTATTCTATTCTTATCATTACTTCTATTTTATTCTATTATCATTACTCTTATTCTATTCTATTCTATTCTATTCTATTCTATTCTATTCTATTCTATTCTATTCTATTCTATTCCATTCCATTCCATTCCATTCCATTCCATTCCATTCCATTCCATTCCATTCCATTCCATTCCATTCCATTCTATTCTATTCTATTCTATTCTATTCTATTCTATTCTATTCTATTCTATTCTATTCTATCCCTTATTCTATTCTATTCTATTCTATTCTATTCTATTCTATTCTATTCTATTCTATTCTATTCTATTCTATTCTATTCTATTCTATTCTATTCTATTCTATTCTTATCATTACTCTTATTCTATTCTGTTCTATTCTGTTCCATTCACAGGGTAGCTGTCTTCCAGTATTTGAAGGACTGTCAGACAGAAGAGGGGGTGTCAACCTATCCTCCAAAGCACCTGAGGGCAGAACAGGAAGCAATGGGTGGAAACTGATCAAAGAGAGAAGCAACCTAGACATTTCCTAACAGTGAGGACAATTAACCAGTGGAACAGCTTGCCTCCAGAACTTGTGGGTGCTTCATCTCTGGAGGTTTTTAAGAAGAGACTGGAGATTCACTTGTCTGAAATATTATAGGGTCTCCTGCCTGAGCAGGGGGCTGGACTAGAAGACCTCCACGGTCCCTTCCAGCCTGTTATTCTATGTTATAGATAGAGCATATCCTGGAGTCAGCCTCTCTGTTTGGGTTGCTCAGTTCCTCCACAGCTGAAGCTGAGGCAGAAATAGGCTGGCTATCGGTCGCAGGAGGAGCGGGAAGAGAGTTGAGGGTCAGCAACAACAACAACACCCTGGCCTGCCTGGGAATGTCTGAGGAGGCAGGAGAGCGAGGTCCAAAGGAGATCTGGATCTGTCAAGAGAGAGACGGGCGTGGGCTGCCATTTTTTTCGGAAGGGGGTGGGGTGGGGGAGGGGGGTGGGGGGAGAGAGCACCAAATCAGCTCCACTTTGAAATTCTTGGAAAGTCCTCCTCTTCCAGGATGACTTTCTGGCCAGCATCTCCCAATTCCATCAGGATGCTTCACCGAGACTATCATGCTCCTCTTAAATTGTTCCCTCCTTTCTTAATGGAAACCAAACAAGGAGAATTCTTTGGAGGGGTCAGAAATGGAAAAGAAAGATAAAAAAAAATAATAATTCAGGATTGCCTTTCCTCTGTCTGTGGAGTTCACAAAATGTCCCCAGATTCAGTTCACACAACCGATTTATTTATTAGTTGTTTTGGTTTTTTTTTTAATGCTCCAAAGTTAGCTTAAAATTGATGGTGGCCCAGCAGAGTTATTATTTTTTTTCTTTTCATCCGTTGTTCAAAAAGGTGGTCTTTTCCAAGCTGCATGCTAGAATATTTGGATGATGCCTGGCTCTGTAGAAGAAATCCTTCTTGTTTATTCCCTTGTTTTGTGTAACTCCTTCAAGGGACTCATTAGGCTTATTCTGAAGCGTTTCATTTGCCTTGCCAGCTGTGATCCCAGCTTTCTTCCCAAGAAGCCTTGGTGAAAGGAAAGGGAAATTGCTTCACAAGGGTTTGGAAGTTAAAAACTTCAAGCTGTTTTTCTCTCTAATCCTCGCAAAAGCTCCCCAAACACAAGCCAAGCAGTCTGAACATCACTCAGGCACTTCGGAAAGAATTGAGCTTGGAGAAGCTTTGAGACAAACGCAAAAATGCTTCAACACTTTCTAATTACTGTGACTTGATCCTGTGATCGGCAGTTCTTTCAGGGCTGAGTCCTTCCCAGCATCCTGGATTGCCAGGATTAACGTCGATGGAGATTCCCAGCCATCCCAGTCATCCAAAGATGCTTCTTCAGGGGGGCAACTGGACTCTGTTTTCCTTCAAGACGTTTTGCTTCTTCAGAAGCTCCTTGGATGAGAAATGAAAACATCTTCAGGGAAAAGCAAAGTCCAGTTGCCTTTTGGAAAAGCACCTTTGGGATTGCCTGGCTTGGTTCAATCTTGGTTTGGACAGGGTCTGATCTGATAGGAGGCTGTGTCTTTACATGTGGCCATCAGAGGGTGGATTCCAGAGAATATGGCCTGGTGGCCACATGCATCACAATACTCATTTCATGTCCTCCTTTGATGGTCTCCATGGAGCATCTGAGAGGTCCTCTTATGACTTGAAATCCAAAAGAGACCATCACATATGCTAATAGTCCAATCTTCTTGAAAACCTCCTGCAGGAGAGCGCCCACATCTTCCCGGAGACAAGCTATTCCATTGATTAATTGCTCTCACTGTCAGAAAATTTCTCCTTACGTCCAGGCTGGGTCTTTCTCTAATGATCTTCTACCATGGATGGAAACTAACCAAGGAGAGAAGCAACCAAGAACTAAGTAGAAATTTCCTGCAGTTAGAACAATTAACCAGTGGAACAATTTGCCTTCAGAAGTTGTGGGTGCTCCGTCACTGGAGGCTTTTAAGAAGAGACTGGACAACCATTTGTCTGAAATGGTATGGGGTTTCCTGCCTGAGCAGGGGGTTGGACTAGATGACCTCTAAAGTCCCTTCCAACTCTGCCATTCTGTTATTCTCTAGTTCAATGTTAAGAAAATAACCCAATATTTGTTTGTTGGAGGAGCCATCATGGGATGTGTTCACATAAGATTTAGACAGCCATCTCTCAGATATACTTTAATTAGGATTTCTGCATTGACTTGATGGAATAGAATAGAATAGAATAGAATAGAATAGAATAGAAAATATGGAATGGAATGGAATGGAATGGAATGGAATAGAGTAGAATAGAATAGAATAGAATAGAATAGAATAGAATAGAATAGAATAGAATAGAATAGAAAATATGGAATGGAATGGAATGGAATGGAATAGAGTAGAATAGAATAGAATAGAATAGAATAGAATAGAATAGAATAGAATAGAATAGAATAGAATAGAATAGAATAGAATAGAAAATATGGAATGGAATGGAATGGAATGGAATGGAATAGAATAGAATAGAATAGAATAGAATAGAATAGAATAGAATAGAATAGAATAGAAAATATGGAATGGAATGGAATGGAATAGAATAGAATAGAATAGAATAGAATAGAATAGAATAGAATAGAATAGAATAGAATAGAATAGAATAGAAAATATGGAATGGAATGGAATGGAATGGAATGGAATAGAATAGAATAGAATAGAATAGAATAGAATAGAATAGAATAGAAAATATGGAATGGAATGGAATGGAATAGAATAGAATAGAATAGAATAGAATAGAATAGAATAGAATAGAATAGAATAGAATAGAATAGAATAGAATAGAATAGAAAATATGGAATGGAATGGAATAGAATAGAATAGAATAGAATAGAATAGAATAGAATAGAATAGAATAGAATAGAATAGAAAATATGGAATGGAATGGAATGGAATGGAATGGAATGGAATAGAATAGAATAGAATAGAATAGAATAGAATAGAATAGAATAGAATAGAACAGAACAGAACAGAATAGAATAGAATAGAATAGAATAGAATAGAATAGAATAGAATAGAAAATATGGAATGGAATGGAATGGAATGGAATGGAATAGAATAGAATAGAATAGAATAGAATAGAATAGAATAGAATAGAATAGCAGAGTTGGAAGGGACCTTGGAGGTCTTCTAGTCCAGCCCCCTGCTCAAGCAGGAGAACCTACACCATGTCAGACAGGTGAATGTCCAGTGTCCTCTTAAACATCTCCAGTGATGGAGTGTCCATGATTTCTGGTGGCAAGCTGTTCCACTGGTTGATTGTCCTCACTGTCAAGAAGTTTCTCCTTAATTCCAGATTGCTTCTCTCTTTGGTCATTTTCCAACCATTGTTTCTTGTCCTGCTCTCTGGTGCTTTGGAGAATAACATGACCCCCCTCTTCTTTGTGGCAGCCCCTCAAATACTGGACTACTGCTATCATGTCTCCCCTATTTCTTTTCTTTAGACTAGCTAAACCCAAGTTCCGCAGCCATTCTTCGTATGCTTTAGTCTCCAGGCCTTGGCTCATCTTAGTTGCTCTTCTCTGAATTTTTTCCAAACTCTCAACATCTTTTCTGTGATTTGGTGACCAAAATTGTCTGCAGTATTCCAGGTGTGGCCTTACTAGGCCTTTGTAAAGTGGTACTAGTATCTCGCGTGATCTTGAGGCTATGCCTCTGTTTATACATTTATACATACATGCTTAGTAAAAAGCCTTGCAGGAAAGTCCCAATAATTATCAGAGGCCCACCGTTGTTCCAGAGCACCATCCAAAGTGGAACTCACACCGCTAAAAAGTGGCTGGCCACTGTTTACTTTGTCCCTGCATGCACACAAGGGCTGAATACAAAGCCTCAGCTGGGATGCTCATTTTTCAGCTTGGGAGATCTTGACATGGCCGCTACTTACGGTAATACTTAAAGGCTTTGCAATAAAAGCAGGAGAACAAGAGTTTAATAAAAAATGGTTATTCTTCTCTCAGATAAATAATGTTTTCATTTGAGGAAGCGAAAAAGGGAAGGGAATAATAAAATAAGAGCTACTTTAGGTTGTCTAGAAACAGAAGAAGCCTAAGAGAACCACAACTTCACAATTCGTTGCAGCGGTGAATTTATTCTGTTTATTTAACTGTGACATATTCACTCAACCCAACTCATTTGGGCAGCTTTCATCCAATCTTCTCTTTCTAGGGAAGGTTATTGAGAAAGTGGTCACATGGCAGATTCCGACGACTCCGGACTCTGGTCCCCTTTCAGCCAGGATTCAGGCTGGGGTACGAGATGTAGACAGCTTCGATCACACCCTTCTATGACCCCTGGCAGAAAGAGGACCAGGATAACACAGGAGCAGGCAACTGTGGAAATTTTACAACCCATGGACTTCAACTCCCAGAATTCCTGAGCCTGTACTAGGATGGTGCAAATTAATGGTGGAAACTAATCAAGGAGAGAAGCAATGTAGAACTAAGGAGAAACTTCCTGACAGTGAGGACAATTAACTAGTGGAGCAACCTGCCTCCAGAAGCTGTGAATGCTCCAACACTGGAAATTTTTAAGAAGAGACTGGACAGCCATTTGTCTGAAATGGTATAGGGTTTCCTGCCTGAGCAGGGGGTTGGACTAGATGACCTCCAAGGTTCCTTCCAACTTTATTATTATTATTATTATTATTATTATTATTATTATTATTATTATTATTATTAGTAGTAGTAGTAGTAGTAGTAGTAGTAGTATGGATCATCGCACAGTCAGCCAGATGTTCAGACTGGATTTGGCATTTCTGTCTTCCTATCAAGTCCTTACCCAGGACCTGGGATAGGCAGATGTAGATGTTTGATAGTATTACAGATATCGTCGCAGGATGGAAGCGGTTCATAGTAAGGCCGCCTTTTGCAATTGACTAATGGCGAATTTGTCAATTGTCAATATTATTATTATTATTATTATTATTATTATTATTATTATTATTATTATTATTATTATTATTATTATTATTATTATCATCATCATCATCATCATCATCATCATCCATCTTTGGTCTTCTTAATAATAGAATAACAACAACAACAACAACAATAAAGTTAGAAGGGACCTTGGAGGTCATCTAGTCCAACCCCCTGCTCAGGCAGGAGACCCTATAACCATTTCAGACAAATGGCCTTGTCCAGTCTCTTCTTAAAAACCTCCAGTGTTGGAGCATTCACAGCTTCTGGAGGCAGGTTGTTCCACTGGTTAATTGGGAGCAGCCACAACTTCTAGAGGCAGGTTGTTCCACTGACTAATTGTTCCAACTGTCAGGAAATTTCTCCTGAGTTCCAGCTTGCTTCTCTCCTTGATCAGTTTCCATCCGTTGCTTCTTGTCCTGACCTCAGGTGCTTTGGAGAATAGCTTGACTCCCTCTTCTTTGGGGCAGCCCCTGAGATACTGGAAGACTGCTATCCTGTCCCCCACCTCTCTGTGATCTTAAATGGACACGTGTTTATCCCAAGCATGTTTCAACTCCGTTTTTAATGATTGACCTTCATGGGAAGTTGGTTCCAAGCTTCCATCTATGAAGTTTCTCCATCATTCAAGGTCCTGGTTGTCCCAAAGGTGCTTTTTTTGAAGAGGCAACTGGACTTTCTTGTTTTTATTTGAAGGCATTTTGCTTTTCATCCCAGAAGCTTCTTCAGCTCTGACTGAATGGTGGGGAATGGAAGGATTTATACTCCTTGCAGACCGCTGGTCCTTTGCCTTCTTTTTAGAGCAGGTTCTCAACCTGTGGGTCGCGACCCCATTTGGGGTTGAACGACCATTTCACGGGAGTCGCCAAACAACGCAGTCCGCCATTTTTTGGGGGGGGTCTGCCATTTTTTTTGGTCGGCCATTTTTTCCCCCTTTGCGATGCGGGCCGTCGCGCCGCGCATGTGCGATGTGGGCCCGCCATTTTTTTTTGGTCAGCCATTTTTTTACCCTTTGCGATGTGCCCGTCACGCCGCGCAAGCGCGGCGCGGGCCGGGGTCAAGCCCCGGAAAAGGTTGAGAACCGCTGTTTTAGAGGTTCGTTGGGGCCACTTGGAGGTATGTCCATTCCCCACC
Organism: Bothrops alternatus; assembly: GCA_034064705.1. Lineage (NCBI taxonomy): Eukaryota > Metazoa > Chordata > Lepidosauria > Squamata > Viperidae > Bothrops > Bothrops alternatus. Next base: position 1,175,123 of record JARGCV010000490.1, on the reverse strand, counting down.
CTCCAGTCAGAACTGAAGCAGCTTCTTGGATGAGAAGCGAAACATCTTCAAAGTAAAACAAGGAAGTCCAGTTGCCTCCTGGAAAAAGCATCGTTGGGAGTTCCCAGCTTCCGCTACTCTTTCAGTGAAGTCATCCTTTCTACTTTTCAACTCCCTTCTGTCAGTTTGAGGTGACGCCCCTGGATTCTTGCTTTTGGCTTCACATTGAAAATCCTGCCTTCTAGAACCTTCTTCACACCTTTAATATATTTCAAGGTTTCAATCATGTCCTCCCACCTTCTCTTCTGTCCTTCAAAGGCTGTACGTGTTGCGCTCCTCCAATCTCTCTTGATATGTTTGGTCCCATGGCCTTTGCACCGTTTTGGCCAGCCGACTCTGGACTTGCTCAATCGTATCAAAATCTTTTTTAAAAGCAAGGTCTTCAGAACTGCAAGGCCAAAGTCCTTTCCGCGCTTGTCCTAAGTAGGATGGCCCCTGCAAAGAAAGGTGGTGAAAAGAAGAAAGGCCGATCAGCGATCAATGAGGTGGTTACTCGAGAATATACTATAAATATTCACAAAAGGATCCATGGCGTGGGCTTCAAGAAACGGGCTCCTCGTGCCCTTAAGGAGATTCGAAAATTTGCCATGAAGGAAATGGGTACTCCTGATGTGCGCATTGATACCCGATTGAACAAGGCTGTCTGGACGAAAGGAATAAGGAAAGTTCCTTATCATATCCGTGTACGCTTATCCCGAAAGCGCAATGAAGAAGAAGATTCACCCAATAAGTTGTATACACTGGTTACTTATGTGCCAGTCACCACTTTCAAAGGTCTACAGACTGTTAATGTAGATGAAAACTAAGCTTTTATTACAATAAAAATACTAAATTGATATTAAAAAAAAAAAGAACTGCAAGGCCAAATTAAGATATATTTGCTAGCTGCCCTCCCTCAGGGAAGGATCTAAGAGCAGGACAGGAAGCCACAGATGGAAACTGACCAAGAACCTAGAACTAAGGAGGAATTTCCTGACATTGAGAACAATTAACCAGTGGAACCACCTGCCTCCAGAAATTGTGAATGCTCCAACACTGGAAGTCTTTAAGAAGAGACTGGACAGCCCTTTGTCTGAAATGGGGTAGGGTTTCCTGCCTGAGCAGGGGTTGGACTAGATGACCTCCAAGGTCCCTTCCAGCTCTATTCTATTCTATCCTATCTGGAAGAAAAAGTTTCCGTGCACTTATGCAGACCCCCCCCCGCGCTGCCGTGCAGGGCCTTGCGGTCGTAAAAACTAATGTGCCCAGGAAGGCCGCACTGTGTGAAAGTCAGGATATTGATACGCTGCTCTTCTTATGCTTAAATGTTTATGCTTTTACAGATATATTCCCAGCCAAAGAGGATTGCCTGATATAATAGCAACCCATCAGTCCTGAGCCCCCAGCACCAACAGATCACCGGAGGTATCTGAATTACTGTATGCTATTACTGTATTTTAGCAACTTGTAATATCCACCATTACTTTCCCACGTGAGAGTCCTTAGACTGCCTGGCTGTTGACATTTCCTCTTCTTGGGCAAATAAATATTGTAGCGTATCCAACACGATCACTAGAGTGTAACCAGAGCGGGCTGAGTTTTGAGCAGACATAATTAAAGCCCAGAGTTTGCCACTGTTACAATTACAAGCACTTGCGAGAACAATGACAAGGTCAGCGTGGGAATAAAGGCATCCATCAGGGGTTACAGTCCCTTAATAAAACAATAACCGAACAGTTTGGAAAGGGAGCGACAGCTAAGAATGAATGGCTTCCTGGGACATATGGTTTTTTTTTTTTAAAAGCAAGTTAAATATGGAGCAATGCAACATGTTGTTCAGCTAATTCAGAGCAATTGGACCTGCTGGGTCTGCTTCTTGAGACCTGTGGCTGATCTTGACTCTGAGAATGAATGTTTAAGGGCTGTCTTGAGAATTGGAGCGGGTGGACTCGGTAGGAAGCATATAAAGCTAAATGCGTCAAACAGAGGTTGCTGTTTTTTCATGAGCTGCTTCATGAAAGCAGCTGCATCATTTGGCGGGTTTATGCAGAAGCCTGAAAAATATTATTATTTTTTAAAAATGAATAGCAGAAACAGGGAAGGCATTAAAATTTGTAAAGGTTGTAAGCAGCACTGCTCCTATTATACATGGAAAGGGGGGGGCAGGGCTTTGATCACATGACCAAGGCCCCCTTATTGACATTTTTTTCTCTGATCTCCTTGGGATGCCCCAGAGCAGAAAATTGTGGTGCCGATGTGATGCTTGGAGCCCTTTCTCCCAACCCTTTTCAAAACACATGCAGCTCTTTAAATTAGCTTTGTTACCCAAAAAATGAGCACGTTCAATCTCCATTTTTTTTAAAGAAAGAAAAGCGTGAACGTCCCATCTCTCTGTTTTTTTTAAAAAAAAAATCTTCAAAAGTCACCTTAAAATCAATGGTGGTTTATATTTTCCTCTTTTTTTAAACAAAGAGGGAAAAGTAAACCACCATTGATTTAAGGTGACTTTTTTTTAAAAAAAGAGAGGAAAAAACAAACCATCGTTGATTTAAGGTGACTTTTTAAAAAAAAAGAGAGGAAAAAATTAAACCACTATTGATTATTCATAAAAGGGCCATAGTTCCCTCACGCTGGCTGAGGAATTATGGGAGTTGAAGTCCACAAGTCATAAAAGGGCCATAGTTCCCTCACGCTGGCTGAGGAATTCTGGGAGTTGAAGTCCACAAGTCATAAAAGGGTCATAGTTCCTTCACCCTGGCTGAGGAATTCTGGGAGTTGAAGTCCACAAGTCATAAAAGGGTCATAGTTCCCTCACGCTGGCTGAGGAATTCTGGGAGTTGAAGTCCACAAGTCATAAAAGGGCCATAGTTCCCTCACACTGGCTGAGGAATTCTGGGAGTTGAAGTCCACAAGTCATAAAAGGGTCATAGTTCCCTCACGCTGGTTGAGGAATTCTGGGAGTTGAAGTCCACAAGTCATAAAAGGGTCATAGTTCCTTCACCCTGGCTGAGGAATTCTGGGAGTTGAAGTCCACAAGTCATAAAAGGGTCATAGTTCCCTCACGCTGGCTGAGGAATTCTGGGAGTTGAAGTCCACAAGTCATAAAAGGGTCATAGTTCCCTCACGCTGGCTGAGGAATTCTGGGAGTTGAAGTCCACAAGTCATAAAAGGGCCATAGTTCCCTCACGCTGGCTGAGGAATTCTGGGAGTTGAAGTCCACAAGTCATAAAAGGGTCATAGTTCCCTCACGCTGGCTGAGGAATTCTGGGAGTTGAAGTCCACAAGTCATAAAAGGGTCATAGTTCCCTCACGTTGGCTGAGGAATTCTGGGAATTGAAGTCCACAAGTCATAAAAGGGCCAAGTTTGAAGACCCCGGACATAAGCACACAGTGGCAGTACAGGTACTTCTTGACTTACGACCAAATTGAGCCCAAAATTTATGTTGCTAAGTGAGAAATTTGTTGAGTGAGTTTTGCCTTGTTTTACGACCATTCTCACCACGGTTTTTGAGTGAATCACTGCAGTTGTTGAGTTAGTAACACGGTTGCTCAATGAATCCATCTTCCCCGTTGACTTGGCTTGTCAGAGGTGGCAAAACGGGATCACATGGCCCCCTGGACAGTGTGACCATCATAAATGTGAGTCAGTGGACAAGCATATGAATGTAAATCACATGACCCTGGGGATGCAGCAGTGGCCAGAAGTGTGAAAAATGGTTCTAAGTCCCCTTTTTCACTACCGTTGTAACTCTGAACGGACACTAAATGAACCGCTATACACCCAGGACTATCTGACATTATTGCTGACTTGTAAAGCCGCGTTAGCTTGCAGGATTTAGTAAAGTTCACATGGCACTAATTATAAAATGCAATTCAGTCTCTGCACCCTAACCCTGTTCCTATTTTCTGGGGCATTCATGATCTTTATTAATATTGGAGTCATTATTATTTTGACAGGATCCTGGCTCTCTAGACTAGACACACACTGGCTCTGAACGTCACGGATCTGCTCACAATTGTGGTGGATGCAACATTCTAAAATGAAATAGAATCAAAAGCGCCTTCGGGACATTCACGAAGACTGGGAGAAAGCAAAAGCAGACCCTTCTATCGTTAATTAATAACCTCATTGTTTCCAAATGCTTAAAAAGAAATACTTACGATTTACAAGAAATGTAATCGCATCTAACATTCTTTTTTTGTCTAACATTTTTTTTTTGTAGCAGCGGCTTCCTTTCTCTCTCCTCTTTTCATACCCTCTTTTTCTGCATATACACACACAGGTGGAGCTATTGTTAATTAAGACGGTCTCCATTATAGAGCTAATTAACAATTAGCATAAACATAATTAGCTAACACTGACATTTAACTCATTACATTGTTTAAACAATTTTCAAAAATTGCCCTTAGTGGCATTCTGTCACACTGAAATAATGGCAGTACTTTGTCATGTAAATTAAATGACATTTGTGTTGTTTCCTCTCCAATCTATGCAAGAAAGCTTAAAAATATTTTTTTTTTAAAAAAAAAGCCATACAAAGCTAAGAATTTGGGGACTTGTTAAAAACTTGCACGGGTTACACATCACTTGGTGTTTATCACAGATGATAAACAATGAGAAATATTACTAACTGTACATCGCTGCACCAAGCAGCCCCTTTTTCATACTTTTGAGAATATTGTTGTGGTTTTCCAGCTATGACTTCCAGCAATGCATAGATAGAAAATGGGCGGGCCTTTAGTCACATGTCACAGCCTCCATCTTGACTTTTTTGACCCTTCCATGGACACCTCTGCTCCCACACTCATTTCCTGAAAAAATATCTAGTGATCCTGAGATACTGGAAATCCAGATATTATATAGGCCAACTCCAATTTTCTATGTGGAGTCAAAACACAACAAGAAAAGTGGTTGAGCTGAGAGAAGTCCAATTTAGTTTCTCCCCACTTCTGTCATTTGGAGGAAGAAAAGGAGTCAGATTGTGATCATATTGGGCCAGATTAACGAAATAACAGAGTTGGGACCTTGGAGGTCTTCTAGTCCAACCTATACCCTTGTAGACAAATGGTTGTCCAATCTCTTCTTAAAAACCTCTGGTGATGTAGCATCTACAACTTCTGAAGGCAAGCTGTTCCACTGATTAACAGAATTACAGAATAATACTTAAAAAGGGTCTTGGAGGTCATCTAGTCCAACCCCCTGCTCAGGCAGGAGACCCTATACCATTTCAGACAAATGGCTGTCCAGACTCTTCTTAAAAACTTCCAGTGTTGGAGCATTCACCGCTTCTGGAGGCAGGTAGTTCCACTGGTTAATTGTTCCAACTGTCAGGAAATTTCTCCTTAGTTTCAGGTTGCTTCTCTCCTTGAATTAGTTTCCATCCGTTGCTTCTTGTCCTGCCTTCAGGCGCTTTGGAGAAGAGGTCGACTCCCTCTTCTTTTTGGTAGCTCCTCAAATATTGCAACACTGCTATCATGTCTTCCCTGGTCCTTCTTTTCATTAGACGAGACGTTGTCATGAAAGCACTGGTGCTTGATTAGTTTTCATCCGCTGCTTCTTGTCCTGCCTTCTGGGGCTTTGGAGAAGAGCTTGACCCCCTACGTCTTCTTCGTAGGAGACCCTCAAATAATAGAGTATTTCTTTTTTAAGCGACAGCTCTTGCTGCAAATCTGCAGGTGAATCCCACAAGGGTGACTTCACAAATGGGTCTTGCATTTTGTGTCCGCCTAGGAACTGCAGAACATCAGAGGGAAACGGAAAGGAAGTGGCTCAGGAGCAGCCAGCAGGAGGCATCCATGCCATCCTTTCCAGAGCATTGACTCTTTGCTTCCAAGCATGGGTGACTGTTTAACCTTCGTGTGCCTGCCTGCTTCTCAATGCTGCATGGACATTGAGAAGATGCTACACACTGCAGGGCATTGCAGTGCATTCACCTCCCTAAGTATCGTTGGTTTTAAACTCCTTATTGCAGGGGTCTCCAAACATGGCAACTTTAAGACTGGTGGATTTCAACTCCCAGAATTCCTCAGTGTAGCTGGCTGAGGAATTCTGGGAGTTGAAGTGCAGAGTTGATGAAGTTGCCGAGTTTGGAGGTCCTTGCTCTCTAGCCCACGACAAAAACCACATGCTGGAGATTCTAGGAGGAAATCATTAGGCCAAGAGAAATGGAGAAAGGAAAAGAGACATGAAAACAGGGAAGGAAGAAGTAAGCCAGTAGGACTTCTTCTGCTGGGGTGCCTTGTAGAAGCCACAATGAGGCCACGCACCCCACAATATCATCCTGCAAACAACACCAATGATGCAATTTGCACCAGTGCTTTCATGACAACGTCTCGTCTAATGAAAAGAAGGACCAAGGAAGACATGATAGCAGGGTTGCAATATTTGAGGAGCTACCAAAAAGATGAGGGAGTCAAGCTATTCTCCAAAGCGCCTGAAGAAAGCAGGACAAGAAGCAACGGATGGAAACTAATGAAGGAGAGAAGCAACCTGGAGCTAAGGAGGGATTTCCTGACAGTTGGAACAATTAATCAGTGGAACGTCTTCAGTAGTTGTGGATGCTCCAACACTGGAAGTTTTCAAGAAGAGGCTGGACAGCCATTTGTCTGAAATGGTATAGGGTTTCCTGCCTGAGCAGGGGGTTGGACTAGATGACCTCCAAGGTCCCTTCCAACTCTTTTATTATCAATGCAATCTTAACACCACCCCATCAAACTGAAGAAGGAAGAACGCAAATCCCAAGCTTGGATCCCAACATTAAATCCAAAGTGGGCCACCCGAATAAAGAGTAGACCCAACGAAGACATAAGGCCCTGACGCTCATAGTTCTCCCTGGAAAAATTCCTGTTTCTCTGAGCTGCAACGTGACAGATGTGGGACGGGAGGGAGTAAATTAGTATTGATTGTGGAGAATGAATATTAACTTCTGCAGAGCAAAGAGCAGAGATCAGGAGGGGCGGTTAGTGGTGCTCGCTCCCTCCTTCCACGGAATAATTCTTGTCCTGCCTTCGGGTGCTTTGGAGAATAGCTTGACCCCCTCTTCTTTGGGGCAGCCCCTCAAATACAGGGAGACGGCTGTCACGACACCCACAGTTTGACAAATCCTGACCTGTAGACATTTTCTTTGATTTTCGTCCACCACAACATTCCTGCAAAGTAGGTTAGGTGGAAAGAGCTTGACAGGCCCCAAACGATCCCTTTATCCCAGGGGTTCTCAACCTTGGTGACTTTAAGACTTGTGGACTTCAACTCCCAGAATTCCTCAGCCAGCAAAGCTGGCTGAGGAATTCTGGGAGTTGAAGTCCACAAGTCTTAAAGTTGCCAAGGTTGAGAACCCCTGGTTTATCCCAAGTTATTCCTTAACTGAGGGTAGACTTGGAGCTTGGCCTAATTTATCACAAATATACAATTTGCCCCAAATCCAGCGATGACACCCAGATAAGGTGAAACAAATGAGTGGTGCTTATCGAGAGCGGCCATGGCTTCCAGGATTTTCTCAGCGCGAAAGGACCGCCGGGACGTCAAACTTCTTAGGAACGGGAAAAGTACATTTTTCAGCCCTGCGTTCTCCATCACCCGACTTTTATTCGCTGGTTTTTATGACC
>JARGCV010000490.1:1075000-1162500 GCA_034064705.1 Bothrops alternatus | reverse complement strand
TTTTACGATCTTTCTTGCCGCAGTTGTTAAGTTAGGAACACGGTCGTTAAGTGAACTCAGCTTCCCCGTTGACTTTGCTTGTCAGACGGTCGCAAAAGGGGATCGTGTGACCTCTCCCCAGGGACGCTGCGACCGTCATAAGTACATGCCAGTTGCCAAGCCTCTCAGTTTTGATCATGTGACCCATGGGGAGGCTGCAGTGGTCGTAAGTCGGTTTTTTCAGTGCCATTGTGACTTTGAACGGTCACTAAATAAATTGTTGTAAGTCAAGGACAGCCCGTGGTTAAAACAAGAACTTGTTAAAAGAGCGACTGTTCCAGTGCTAACTTGGATAGATAGATAGATATAGATAGATGTAGATATAGATATATAAATATATAGATATAGATGATAGATGATATAGAATATATAGATATAAATATATAGATATAATGATAGATGATATAGAAAACAAATATATAGATATAGATATAGATATAGATATAGATATAGATATAGATATAGATATAGATATAGATATAGATATAGATATAGATATAGATATAGATATAGATATAGATATAGATATAGATATAGATAGATAGATAGATAGACATATACAGTAGATATATAGATATAGATATTTGTTTTCTGAGGTTTTCGCGGGTGTTTGTATGTAGGTCTTTGGTTCTTCGGGTTTTCTCCCACGTGGGAGAAAACCCGAAGAACCAAAGACCTAGATATAGATATATAGATATATAAATATATAGATATAGGTGATATACTGTATGCGCAATTGCATTCGTTCTTATTTTCCCCCCTCCCTTAACTTGTCTATTTTTTCTTCGATGTTGAAAGTCAAAATTTAAGCCATGGTTTAAAATAATCTGACTTTTTATTTTATAGTGCGTGTCTTGCTCTGTGCATGGCTCCATCAATATCTGCTTTCAATATTATAATAATAATCAATAATAATAATAATAATGCCCCCCTCTAGAGGTAGTTACTAGCCAGGCAGTTAAGAAGAGTTGATTCTCCATTTCTTTTTTCCTTTTTTCCAGACTTTTATCTCCATTAAACCCTGGACTTGGATTTACTCTGCTTTTTCATCTGCGTAGTTTGGCTGCAGTAGCTTATATTTATTGGCTACAAATTGATATTCATGGGCAATGCCTCCTTTGAATTTTCCTAGCTCGCATTTACCATTTGTTTATGTTTTCCACGTCGCCCGTGCATATTTGGTGCAATTTACTCGGGGTTCACTTTGTTTTTACTAAAAGAGTCTCGTGGAATAAGTCTCGCCTCATCATAAGAGGGAAATGTATTCCCCTCCCAAATACCTCTGGCATAATACTGATGTAATGGTCGGCAATAATTCTATCGCGTCGCCAAATCAAAAACATCCCTTTAGAAATCGATATTCATTTTGACTTAAAGACAATTTATATGTGTGGGGAAGAAACATGGTATGGCTTTTTCATGGACGATATCACTTTAGACACTGGAGGGAAATTTTTCATTGATAGGCTCCCGAATGAAATAGATTTAATTTACCACAGGAAGGAAGTCAGTGTAAAATATAAGGGATTGTTTTATATATTTATTTTCCTCTGGCTTGGGAGCCAAACGTTAGGTCCCCAACGCACGGTCTCTGGGGGCACAGTTCTCCAGGAAAGTGTGCTGTACGGTTGTGTTGCGTGAGTTGTTCAGGAAACACAATGTTGCTCAAAAACTGGGCCCTGGGAGTACAGGCTGAGGTTCATTGGGGAGTAGGCCTCACTGAACCTGGCAGAATTTACCTCAGAGTAGTAAATCTGGCTCCCCCCCCATTGGCTTTGCTTCTGAGAAGGTTACAAATGGGGGTCACACACGGACACAGTGCAACCGTCACAAACACACAAAGGTAGCCAAGCGTCTGAACTTTGATCAAGTGTCCCGGGAGATGTTTCAACCGTTGTGAGAAATACGGTCATAAGTCGCTTTTTCCAGTCCTGTTGTAACTTTCAACGGTCGTTAAACAAATGGATGTAAGTTGAGAGCCACCTCTACGCCTTGGTTGCTTCTCTGCCCCTTTCAGTATTAAAGACACTCTTTTTAGGAAAAAAAACCTCTTGAATTTGTCCATTTGGTCTGTGGGAGGAAAGCAGGTAGACTTCTTTCTCTCTCCCCCCCTCTCTTCTATCTCTCTTTAATCTCTCTCTCTCTCTCTCTCTTTTCCCTCTCTTCCCCCTCTCTCTCTTCCCTCCTCTCTCTTCTCTCTCTCTTCCTCCTCTCTTCTTCCTCTCTCTCTCTTCCCTCTCTTCCTCTCTCTTTTCCTTATCTTCCCTCTCTCTGTCTTCCCTCCCTTTCTCTTCCCCCTCTCTCTTCTCTCTCTCTTTTCCCTCTCTTCCCTCTCTCTTTTCCCTCTCTTCCCTCTCTCTATCTTCCCTGTCTCTCTTCTGTCTCTCTTCCCTCCCTCTCTCTCTTCCATCTCTCTTCTCTCTCTCTTCCCCCTCTCTTCTCTCTCTCTTTTCCCCCTTCCCTCTCTCTGTCTTCCCTCCCTCTCTCTTCCTGCTTTCTCTTCCCTCTCTCTCTCTTCTCTCTCTTCCCTCTCTCTCTCCTCTCTCTCTCTTCCCTCTCTCTTTCTTTTCCCTCTCTCTTTCCCTTTCTCTCTCTCCATCCCCCCCTCTCTCTGTGCTTTCAGACCCTTCCAACCACCCATTATGGCTTAATTCTCTTCTGATTGCTGGTGCTTTCAGGAAGAGGAATCGGATGTCAAGGCAGCATCTACAATTAGATGTCAGGATCAGCTTCCCTGGAGCCCCTGAAGGAAAGCTTAACTACTCGTCTCTGATAGTCCTGCCGTCACTGTGAATTACTCAACTGGCAAAGCAAGGCAAAAATTAAACACCTTCCTGCCAAGGGGAAATGAGACATTTCTGCTCAGCCTTCAGATAAGCTGGAACTGAGGACTCACTCAAGGAGCCACCTCTGAAGGAGCTTCTGGCTGTGCTGAAGAAGAAAGCATTCCCAGAAAGCAGAGAAAAGCGGCCTCTTTGTTCTTAAATGTCACTTGGAAGTCTTCTAGCAGGACAACAAGAGCTTCTGAAGCACTTTGCTAGGTTTGCTGTATGCCTCAGGGGTGTCCAACCGTGACCATTTTAAGACTTGTGGACGTCAAGTCCCAGAATTCTCAGAGTTGAAGTCCATAAGTCTTAAAGTTGAAGTCCATAAGTATTCTGGGAGTTGAAGTCCATAAGTCTTCTTGGAGTTGAAGTCCATAAGTCTTAAAGTTGAAGCCCATAAGTCTTCCGGGAGTTGAAGTCCATAAGTCTTAAAGCTGAAGTCCATAAGTCTTCTGGGAATTGAAGTCCATAGGTCTTCTGGGAGTTGAAGTCCATAAGTATTAAAGTTGCCAAGGTTGGACACCCCTGCTATAACTGATCAAGGCTGACACAGCCTGGAAGATCCTGCATGGGGTTTTCACTGCCGGAGGAACATCATGGTGGACTCTAAAACTTTCCCGCCTATCATGAACTCTGATTTTCTTTTCTGTTTTGGAAGAGAAGGGCTTCTCTTTTCCTGAAGAACCACCAGTTTAGAAGATCAATAGCTCTTTTCTATTGTTCCTCAATCTGGGATAATGGAATCGTAAATTCTGGTTATTGAAAGGCAAGAGAACATGAAGTAGAACTTCTGAACAATAGGACCAGTTCAACAGGAGGACCAACCAACTAGAAATGTGGAGAAGAAAGATGATGACCCGTTATTGGCTACGAATCCAAGGTGGATGCCCAATTAACCAGGATGGTTTACTTTGGATTAAGGAGGGGGCTGAACTTCCTGTCCTCAACAGCCCTCTGTGCTTCTCAGAAGCCCTTTGGATTCTCATCCAATTAAAAATAATACAGTTCTGCGCAAAAGTTGGCCAGCCTTTCTGAAGCAGATTGAGGAGATGTAAGCAAGCAACTCAAATGAGTGTTTAAATAATTGAGAGAAAAGTACATCTGACACACATATTTTAGAAAGAATTCTGCTAAATTCTGCTTCCAAACTAAGTGGCCATTAATCTTCTCTAAAAGGAAAATATTTTGTCTTTCTAATCTACAAGAATGAATGCTTTTTTAAAAAACAGGAATGTAACTTAGGAAATCCCTGCCCAGATTTCTACGCTATTTGCCCGCTTGCTTTTCTCACAAACTCTCAGCAAACATCATCCTATTTCAAAATCAAATAATAAATATACTGTATATTAATTTGTCCCAGAGAGTGGAGAAAGAGCTCCATTTTTCACTCCAGATCCAGATCCTGAATCAGACAGAATGAGACCGTTTCTAAAAGTCCAGATTGAGGTTTGAAATCAGATCAAATACTTTGCCTTGAAGGCATGTCAATTTATGCCTTTTGTTAAACCCTTCTGACTCAATTCTCCAAAACTGATGTTGTTCCTTTAACTTGTGTAACATCAAACAAATGAATGGCGCAGGAAGGAAATAAAACAAAGAAGCTTCACATTCTGTAAAAAAAAAAAAAGTGTTACTAGCTAGCATGTGGGAAATCCGGAATGAATGGAACAATTCACGGGGACCTTGTCTGGATATTCCTTGACAGGTATTGCTGCTCCATAGATATGTCTGTCCCTCCTACTGTTTTGCTTCCTTATAAATCCAAGGCAAAGGTTTACAATACTGGCCAGAGGCCTAACAACGTATGTACAAGATTTGTAATTTTAAGGAGAAAGAACAGCCATTGTAATGGGGATTTCACCTGTCTGTAAAATGATTGACTGACTAAATGTCATCTCAAGGTGGGCTGGAGAGATAACCATTTTTAGGCAGCAGAACTGATTGCTTCCAGGGACAATTAGTTCTAGATCCAGCAAGGAAAAACCCCTGGTAAAAGTAATGAAGATGTTCAACCAAGGTTGATGTAATAACGAGAGAATACCAAGTGCAATTTCATCAATGTAATATTTAAATTAAATTAACTATGTTAAAAACATAGTAAAAGGAAATTGAGTAGTAGGAAGTAGAAAGAAAGAAAGAGAACCAATGAACCGGCTCTAAAGATGCATCTAGTCCTGAAGTATTTTATGAGGAAGGTGTTCTGGGTTTTTGTTCTTTTTTTTTTTTCTAGCATTGGAGGTTTAACAAGATCTGGGAATCTGGAGGTCTTCCAGAAGAGACCAGGTAGCCATTTGTCCAGAATGGTGTTGGGTCTCCTGCTTGAGCAGGGGGTTGGACTAGAAGACCTCCAAGTTCCCTTCCAATTCTGTTATTCTATTCTATTCTATTCTATTCCATTCTACATTCTATTCTATTCTATTCTATTCTATTCTATTCTATTCTATTCTATTCTATTCTATTCTATTCTATTCTATTCTATTCTATTCTATTCCATTCCATTCCATTCCATTCCATTCCATTCCATTCCTTAATTCTATTCTATTCTATTCTATTCTATTCTATTCTATTCTATTCTATTCTATTCTATTCTATTCTATTCTATTCTATTCTATTCTATTCTATTCTATTCTTATCATTACTCTTATTCTATTCTATTCTATTCTATTCTATTCTATTCTATTCTATTCTATTCTATTCTATTCTATTCTATTCTATTCTATTCTATTCTACTCTACTCTACTCTACTCTACTCTACTCTACTCTACTCTACTCTACTCCATTCCATTCCTTAATTCTATTCTATTCTATTCTATTCTATTCTATTCTATTCTATTCTATTCTATTCTATTCTATTCTATTCTATTCTATTCTATTCTATTCTATTCTTATCATTACTCTTATTCTATTCTATTCTATTCTATTCTATTCTATTCTATTCTATTCTATTCTATTCTATTCTATTCTATTCTATTCTATTCTATTCTATTCTATTCTACTCTACTCTACTCTACTCTACTCTACTCTACTCTACTCCATTCCATTCCTTAATTCTATTCTATTCTATTCTATTCTATTCTATTCTATTCTATTCTATTCTATTCTATTCTATTCTATTCTATTCTATTCTATTCTATTCTATTCTATTCTATTCGAGAAGCAACCTAGAACTAAGGATAAATTTCCTGACACTGAGAACAATTAACCAAGGTTGCAAAAGGGGATCACGTGACCCCGGGACATGGCGACCATCATAAATACAAGTCAGTTCTCAAGTGCCTGAATTTTGATCGTGTGAACACGGGGAGGCTGCAACAGTCGTAAGTGTGAAAAAGGGTCAAAAAGTCACTTTTTTCAGTGTCATTGTAACTTTGAACGGTCACTAATGAACTATTGTCCTGCCTATAATCCCTTCAGACCTAGGCTGTTTAACACCTATATCGGGTATATTGTCAGACCAATTTGTTCTATCAGCATTTACCCTATTGCCAGTCCCAAATATACCTTTATTTTGAAAAATTAATTGTCATTAGCCTTCAGTTCACCAAAAGGCTAAGGTACTCGAGATACGTTCTGGAAAGCTGAAAGTACATCCATAACAAAGGACATCACCTGCTGGGCTTAGCATATTTTGAAAATATTAAACATCCTTTTTGTGCTAGAACTAACACGAGCGTAATTGAATTAATATTGATTCCCCAGTAATTGCTGCTTGTTTCTCAGGCCTGCCCGTTATTAGTGGGGGAGGAACTGATGCTAAAAATCAGTCCTCTTCGGCCCCCCCAAGCCCTTTTTTCTGCCTTATTATTATTGTAATAATGGGAGCAGCTGATTTGATCTCTCTTTGCACAATCCCGCAGCCCAGTGTTGCTTAAATAAATATGCAGACTTCTCTTTTCCCTTGGGCTGTTTTCTCGGTAATTAAAATCAATAGGATCTTTCGTAGAAGGCCTCCTTTCCCCTAGTCCGCTACAGTGTGGTGAACAGGCAGTTGGAAAAAAGACATAAATGGAGAAATTACGCCAGGCAGGGTTTTGTTTTTTTTTTTACTCCCTTTTCACTGATCTCGATTTTAACATGGTTGAGAATTCAGCTCCTTTTACCTGCCTATCTCCTGGCACCCCAATTGCTCCTGGCCCTGAGTATCTCCACAAGTCCTCCCACTGGTTCTGTCCCCACAAAAATGCAGATCAGAAATATCCTGCTGACCTTGAGATGATATGGGGGACAGGATAGCAGCGTTCCGATATCTCAGGGGCTGCCCCAAAGAAGAGGGAGTCAAGCTATTCTCCAAGGTGCCTGAAGGCAGGACAAGAAGCAACGGGTGGAAACTAACCAAGGAGAGAAGCAACCTGGAACTAAGGAGAAACTTTCTGACAGTTGGAACAATTAACCAGTGGAACAGAAGTTGCCTCCAGAAATTGTGGGTGCTCCATTACTGGGGTTTTTTTTAAAGAAGAGATGAGGCAACTATTTGTCTGAAATGCTATAAGGCAGGGGTTCTCAACCTTGGCAACTTTAAGACTTGTGGACTTCAACTCCCAGAATTCCTCAGCCAGCTTTGCTGGCTGAGGAATTCTGGGAATTGAAGTCCACAAGTCTTAAAGTTGCCAAGGTTGAGAACCCCTGCTATAAGGTCTCCTGCCTGAGCAGCGGGCTGGACTACAAGACCTCCAAGGTCCCTTTTCCAACTCTGTTATTCTGTAATGACAGACCTAAGGCGCCATTTTCAGAAGTCATGGTCCTACTGTACGTGGAAGTGAGAAAAATAGGACAAGTATATTAATTATCTTGCTATCAGTTTAATTTGACAAAGGTTTAAATATGCCTGTCTTGGAAAGGTAAGTTAATTCCATTGTCGACTTAGTTTAAAATTTTATTTCCCCACTGGACTGTGTTTTAGTACAATGAACAGATAATAGCCAGCCCTGGAGATCAGTTGGTTGAGTTGGTGAGGTGGCGTAGAAAATAAGTTTATTCAAGGAAAATGGCAGCCTGGATTCAGGAGGAGGAAAGCATATTAGTTATGTTTGCCGCCTTGAGTTATTTATAAAAACAACAAAGGCAGAATACAAAACAAATCCATACATAAGTAAACAAATAGGAATGCATGTACATGGAGGCCAGGGCAGTTTTCGTGGTATCCTGACTCCAGAAATTGAATGAAAATTGGGCACCAACCTTCCCAACTATAAAAGATGAAGTAATTGTATAAG
Organism: Bothrops alternatus; assembly: GCA_034064705.1. Classification (NCBI taxonomy): domain Eukaryota; kingdom Metazoa; phylum Chordata; class Lepidosauria; order Squamata; family Viperidae; genus Bothrops; species Bothrops alternatus. Next base: position 1,154,423 of record JARGCV010000490.1, on the reverse strand, counting down.
TTGGGGGTGGGGGACACAGTCACATGCCTACAGGTTTGTTCTCATTTCTGAGGAAAAGGAAATTATGCAGAGATAATCCAGCTTCCTTACAAAATAGGGGTAACAGTATAACCTTGGAGGTCTTGGAGGTCTTCTAGTCCAACCCCTTGCTCAGGCAGGAGACCCAGTACATTCCAGACAAATGGCTGTCCAGTCTCTTCTTAAAATCCTCCAGTGATGGAGCACTCACAACTTCTAGAGGCAGGTTGTTCCACTGATTAATTGTTCCAACTGTCAGGAAATGTCTCCTTAGTTCCAGGTTGCTTTCCATCTGTTGCTTCTTGTCCTGCCCTCAGGTGCTTTAGAGACAATCCTTAAGTTGGACTCTTTAGGAAGGCCTAAGACTAAGTTTCTGTGCTTGCCTGTTTATTTTTGTGTTTATTAGCTTCATTTAAATGCCACCCCCTCTCCATGGTCCAGCATTTAACTTCCATCCTGTAGCTGTTTTGGGGTTGTTGTTTTTTTTACAGCTGATGAATAAGGATTGACCAGGGCAGACTAAGAGGGGGGGGGGAAAAAGAATCTTTAATCATTGGTTTTGTTCCAAAAGGTAAAGCTTAAAAAGAGCCAACGAGCTATTCCCTATAAACTTTTAGCCGTTCTTTTAAATAAGCAATTCACCTCGCGCAACTTTCACTTACGCGAAGAGCGGGGTTTGTTTCGTCTTCCTTTGAGAAGGTGGAGGGTGAGGGTCACTTGGAATCCTTCAGCCGGCCACCATGTCTAACTGAATGAAATTGACCTATTTAAGGCCCCGTCGCTGCAACTGAATTACACGATCATAGTTCAGACATCTGTTGGGGACAGTAATTGGTTGTTTATTAGAGCAGAGAAAAGTCACCAGCAGCAGTCACACTTGCAAGACAATAAAAGTGGAGGGACAGGCACGGAGGGCAGGCAGACCCTGACGGGCCAGTGTTTGCCGGCGATAAGCCATGCAGATCATTATATGCACCCATTGCCTTGCTAGGCCCTAATAATCCCTTTTAGCACTCATTCGCAGGTGCCCGGAAGACAGGAAATAATACAGGTGAGAATTTGGTCCAGTGACCTCTCTGCAAATCTTAAACAGGCTTGCTGGAATGGGTAGACGGCACCCTGCAATTAGTTTTAAATGTCAATTTCAAGGTTGCTCGGGAATGGGGAATAGAGGAACAGCTGGTTATTTCAATGACTAACACTTAGTATTGTATATCAGGTGCCATGATGATTGCTGCACAATATGTTTTTATGTCCAATGTTGATTGTTTTAATAAAAGAATTTTATATTAAAAAAAAAAAAGTCATCAGGAGTGCTGGGCAGCCTAAGAAAGGTAGCAAGAATGAATGCAAAACTTACAGGGGGTTAGTTGGTTGTGTGCTTGATGACATATGATGGCATTTGGCATCACTCTGTTGAAAGGATACAAGATATGACTAGGAATAAAATTGGAAATCCCAGGACAATTTATGTCAAGAAGGTAGTATGCAGGCCAGAGTTTTGTTCTTCAGCATTGAAAAACATTGAATGATTGAATATGATAAAGGGATTTTACTGTGCATATGTTGATTCAAAAAAGTGTTTGATAACATGAATAGGCTCAAATAATGAAATGTTTTGCATGAAAATAAATTAAAAATGACTCCTTTATGCAATAAAATTAGCATATAAGAGAATCGTGAATGTGAAATGTCCAGGAAATAGTTCAGTCCTGAGCATGGAATCAAATCAAAATTATTCTTGTGATGATCAGGCAATTGCCTCAATAAACCTTAGAAATATTTGGAGAAAAAAAAAAAAAGGAAGGGCTTAAACATCACATTATTTGAAGGGGAGAAAAGAAGGCTTTGCAAAACGGGGCAGTCAGGACTGCAGCAGCTTTTTAACTTGGCAAGAATAACCTGTGCCTGGCGTTAGGTTGTTGTTGGTGCTCATGCTTATTTTAAAAACTCGACTTAGTTTGAGATCAAACATCCGGAGGAACCCCTCTTCTGATACCAGGCACACTGGCTGAGGAATTCTGGGAGTTGAAGTCCACAAGTCACACAAGGGCCAAGTTTGAAGACCCCTGTCCCAGACTATTTCAGACAAGTGGCTGTCCAGGCTCTTCTCAAAAGCCTCCATTGATGGAGCACCCACAACCTATGGCAGAATGGGACAACTCCCCACAGCCAGCTTGCCATGGGCAACTCGCCAAGGCCAACTCATCATGGCCAACTTGCTATGGGACAACTCTCCATGGCCAATGCCCTACAGGACGACTTGCTGTGGGACAATTCAACAATTCAATTTCACTATTTAAAATAATTTAAGAATTATTGTAATTGTTGTCATTCATATTTCATTTCGTTCCTCCTTTGGCATTCTTCCTTGAATGACTCTATTCCACTATTTCTTCAATGTCCCGCAGCGAGTTGGCCATGGCGATTTATTCCATGGTGAGTTGGCTATAGCAAGTTGGCTGGGACGTGTTGTCATAGACCTGCTTCTGGAGGCAGGTTGTTCCACTGGTCAATGGTTCTCACTGTCAGGAAATTTCTCCTTAGTTCCAGGTTGCTTCTCTCCTTGATGAGTTTCCATCCGTTGCCTCTTGTCCTGCCTTCAGGAGCTTTGGAGAAGAGCTTGACCCCTTTGCCTTTGTAGGCGCCCCTGAGATATTGGAAGACTGCTATCATGTCCCCCCACCAATCTTTCTCTTTATTATGCTAGACATAGCTAATTCATGCAACTGTTCTTTGTATATTTTAGCCTCCAGTCTAAACATTTTGGGTTTTTTTTTCAATCTTTTTTATTAATTTTTTTACGTCAATATATGTTAATTTTTCCAATCAACAAGTTGTCTGAAATTTGCTAAACTAATACATGTTCAATTCCTAATCCTTCCTTCTTTTCTCTCACCAAGAATAAAATAAATTCCAAATTTGGTAATAGTCTGTATCTTCTTTGTCTTTTAGCCTCATAGTTAATCTGTCCATCTTTGCACATTCCAAAATCTTCCTGATTATTTCTTCCTCTGATGGCAGTCCTTCATTCTTCCAGTATTGTGCAAAAATTATTCTTGCTGCTGTGGTAATGTGTAGGGTTAAATATAATTTCTGCTTATTAGTCTTTTCAGACATGATGCCTAGTAAAAAAAGTTCAGGTTTAACAGTCTAAACATTTTGACTTAGCTGTGGGGAAATCTCTAAAAGTAATTCCTGCTGGCACTTACTGTTCCTTAAAAACCAGGTCAACGGATTTTTAAATGCACGAACCCAGAGCTTGTGAAATATTGCCAAATGTTCTCCTTCAGGCAAAGCCAGTTTCTGCAGGCTGAAAATTATTTTATACCTCGGTAGCTTCAGATTCAGATGGCAGCTCTCCATCCTTCTCCTGTGTTTCGTTTTTAAGGAAAGGGAGCGAGTGGCGCAGTGCACAGCCACTGTGCTTAAAGCGGGTCAAGAGTATGGGTTCAAGGCAAGATATAAAAATAGGAAGTTGTGTGTTAGAAATAAGAAAAGATAACAGGTCCCTTTCTGACACCTCACCTGGAACGTCATTAATGTAGATGGAGGAAGTTAAAAGCAGGATACTCTGTCTAACGTGAACTCATTTGTCAAAGCTGCGTGTTTTCATCAGTCCAGGAAGCAAACTTCACTTTTCATATAAATGATTATGAATATAGTGCCGAGTTCAAAGGTCCAGTTATTCAGACAGCCCAGGTGACACAGTCCACATAACAGGTGAAGGATAGTTTCTTTCCCTGAAAAGACCCTATAAATCAAGCTGAGAAGGCTGACATCATGAAATTCGTGTTAGAAAGAGTAATTGCCTGCAAAATATATATGAAATCCTGGACGCTTGTGCCCAGGTTTTCCCTGTTGTTTTTTCCCCCTTTGGGAAAAAATATTAATCTGTTTTTTAACTGATAGGCTAGCAGAATAATTTTGGAGTCGACCAGCTTTATACATTTGACAAATAAACAAATAGAAAGATTAGAAATCAAGGATCAAACTTTTGTTTCCTGGAGAAATGAGTTAAGAAGAAACTGGACAAGATCGTAATATGATTTGATACTGTGGTCACTGGACACACAACTGGTGGGAAAGATACTAATCGGTTTCCAGAAATGTTATGCAGGGGTTGGGATGTGTAGGTTGATATTTATAGCAGCAGCTAAGTAGTCCAACTCACAGGCTGAACATAGAAACATAAAAAACCGATGACAGAAAAAGATCTAGTGGTCCATCAAGTCTGCCTTTATTTTTTTTATTTTTTGTTTTTGTCAAATGATGGGCATGTGTTTATCTCAAGCATGTTTAAACTCAGTTATTGATAATTGAACACCCCCACTGGAAGTTGGTTCCAAGCTTCCTCGACTCTTTCGTGTGAAATCATACTCCTTAACTTTATTTATTCAAATTTATATGCTGCCCTTCTCCTAGGACCCAGGGCGGCTTACAACAACAATACAATTACATGTGAGGAATTTAATAATAATAATCAACCATCCAATTCAATCTAAAACACATGCATACAACGTGCAATCACAATCAAACACACCATCAACGATGGAGGCACATTCCTAGGCCCGGGGGCAGAGCACTGTTCATACGCCCCAAGCCTGTCGGCATAAATAGGTCTTCAATAATTTCTGGAAAGCTAAGAGGGAGGAAGCAGTGCGGACCTCTGTGGGAAGTTGGTTCCAGAGGGCTGGGGCAGCAACGGAGAAGGCCCTTGCCCTAGGACCCTCCAGATGACATTCCCTAACAGACGGGACTCGTAGGAGGCCAACCCTGTGTGCCCTAACCGGTCGCTGGGATTCACGAGGCAGAAGACGGTCCCACAGGTAACCTGGTCCATTGCCATAAAGGGCTTTATAGGTCATAACCAACACTTTGAATTGTGTTCGGAGACCAATTGGCAGCCAGTGCAGCTCACGAAGGGCTGGAGTGATATGAGCATGTCTTGGGAGACCCAAGACGGCTCGCGCGGCCACATTCTGGACACCCTGCAGTCTCCGGACATTCTTCAAAGGTTGCCCCATGTAGAGAGCATTACAGTAGTCGAATCTTGAGGTGACAAGGGCTTTACTTCTGAACTTTCCTCCCGTCCGTTTGAGGTTCTTTCAATCATGTCCTCCCCCATCTTCCCTTCTGTCCTTCCTATCTCTCCTGATACGTTTCTTCCTTCACACCCAAAGATGCTTTTTCGGGAGGCAACTGGACTTTCTTGTCTTTCTTGGAAGATGTTTCGCTTCTCACCCAAGAAGCTTCTTCAGCTCTGCCTGGATGGTGGGGGAAGAAGCTTCTTGGATGAGAAGTGAAAAGATCTGGAGGACGGAGAATCTCCATAGACATCTTCCTTCAGAATTTGCCCCAGTTTTGTTGCCCATCTCTGGGCTCTCTCTCAACCTTATATGTTTTTTAAAAACGAGGTCTCCAGACTGGCCACTGGGTTCCAAATAGGGTCTGACTAAATCTGGCCTCTACAGTGGGACTAGGACCTCCTTGTTTCTGCTGGTGATCCCTCTAGTGAGGCATCCCAGCGTTTCGTTTGCCTTCAAATAAGTCAGTTGGGCTGCTTCTCAATATGGGTCTGGGGTCTTTAGAAGATAAGTAAACAATCAAACTCAGAGTGCACCAAGAACCCCTCTGTTTCATCCCTGATCTACAGATATTCTCCTTCATGAGAACGAAGTCTAGTCTAATGAAAAGAAGGACTAGGGAGGACATGAGAGCAGTGTTCCAAAATTTGAGGGGCTCCTACAAAGACAAAGAGGTCCAACAATTTTCCAAACCATCAAGAGATAAGACAAGAAACGATGGTGGGAAACTGACCAAAAGGGAGAAGCAACCTGGAATTAAAGATAAACTTCCTGACAGTGAGGACAATTAACCAGTGGAACAGCTTGCCACCAGAAATCATAGGTGCTCCTTCACTGGAGATTTTTAAGAAGAGGCTAGACAGTCATTTGTCTGAGATGGTATAGGTTCTCCTGCTTGAGTGGGGGGCTGGACTAGAAGACCTCCAAGGTCCCTTCCAGTTCTATTCTATTCTGTTCTGTTCTGTTCTGCTCTGCTCTGCTCTGCTCTGCTCTGCTCTGCTCTGCTCTGCTCTGCTCTGCTCTGCTCTATTCTATTCTATTCTATTCTATTCTATTCTATTCTATTCTATTCTATTCTATTCTATTCTATTCTATTCTATTCTATTCTATTCTATTCTATTCTATTCTAGGAGAGAAGCAACCTAGAACTAAGGATAAATTTCCTGACACTGAGAACAATTAACCAATGGAAGAGTTTGCCTTCAGAAATTGTGGATGCTCCATCGCTGGAGGCTTTCAAAGAGAGACTGGACAACCATTTGTCTGAAATGATATAGGGACTCCTGCTCAGGCAGGGGTTGGACTAGAAGACCTCCGAGGCCCCTTCTGAGTCTATTATTCTATGTTCTATGTTTTCAAGATTGGACAACCATTTATCCAGAATGGTATAAGGCAGGGGTAGGCAACCTTGGCTCTTTTATGACTGGTGGACTTCAACTCCCAGAATTCCTGAGCCAGCATGGGGGAACTATGGCCCCTTCATGACTGGTGGACTTCAACTCCCAGAATTCCTGAGCCAGCACGGCTCAGCTTGGAAACCTCTCCCTTTCCCCTCAGCATGGCTGGCTCAGGAATTCTGGGAGTTGAAGTCCACCAGTCATAAAAGAGCCAAGGTGGCCCACCCCTGGTATAAGGACTTATACCTCGTGCTGGGGTCTGCATTAGAAACACCTCCAAGGTCCATTCTAGAACCCCTAGGATTCTCGGAAGCACAAGGCAACAATTCCATCCCCCTTTGATCAAGGAAATGGAGCGCCTCCCTTATGAAACCAGATTGCAACGCCTTGGTCTCTTCAGCCTTGAAAGACGGCGTTTAAGGGGTGACTTGATCGAAGTGTATAAAATCATGCATGGGATAGAAAAGGTGGATAGAGAAAAATTATTTTCTCTATCACACAATACCAGGACAAGGGGGCACTCCCTAAAGCTCATAGCTAAGAAAGTGAGGACAAATAAAGGGAAATATTTCTTCACCCAGAGAGTCGTTGATTTATGGAATTCACTTCCTGAAGGGGTCGTGACAGCTGTCAGCCTTGACAGCTTCAAGGCAGGGCTAGATAGATTCATGGATGCAAAGTGTATCGGTGGTTATTAAAACGGATGTCCATGTGCCGCCTCTATGTTGGTTGAGGCAGGCAGGATTCCCTTGAGTACCATTTGTTTGGGGGTCAAGGGAAAGGGAGGGTTTTGCCTTCTCTTTCTGCTCAAGATCCCCATGTACATTTGGTGGGCCACTGTGTGACACAGAATGCTGGACTCGATGGGCTTTGGCCTGATTCAGCATGGCTCTTCTTATGTTCTTATGTTCTTATGTTCTGTATGTTTTGTAAACATAGGCGGACATTCAGCTGACATTCCCCCACGACAGCAGTCCACTGTCTTTCCACTTACCCTTGCTGCTGCTGTATCGGCAATTTATCTCCGTCTCGCCTCTCTTAAAACACTTTTATCAAAATTGGCGGTCAAACAGCGCTGAACCATGGAGGCCTCAATCTTAAATGCTGCGGTGCAGATTTTAATTTGGGGAAGATTAATGCGTTCTCCGGTGTCAATGCTACGGCCTTTGGTTATCCGCCTTGATGGGTGTCAGCTAATTTCTGCAGTGGGATGGCGCAGGGGTCTTTGCATGTCGATGTCTCCAAAGTCGGCTAATGGAGCCATTTCCCCAAATTTCCTTTAAATGAGAACACGTTTCTCTGCCTTCCCCCCCCCTCCGCCCACTGAACTACTGAGTCAATTTCACTCTAGCTGATTCTTGGAGATATAGGCGAATATTTCATTCAAAGGAGCAGTAAAATTGTCAAAACATATTTTATCAAGGTTGCTTGGGAGATTGAAGATAACCAAGTAGCCTGGAACAAGTACAGGCCACCATCAGGCGCCCTGTAATTGCCACAGAAGAAGGAGAGGCATTTTGAGCAGGCCCTTCTGAGAGGGTGGCTGCTTTTAGACTCGTGCTTCTCTTTCTCCCTGGCAAATGGGCCCCCCAAAAGTTGGCTGAAGAAGAATGACCCCGAGATTTGCCTAAATAAAAATAACAATGGAAAGTACTATAGAAAAAACTGACTTAAAAATTACAGAGGAAGGTTTGATATTTATCTATCCATCCATCCATCCATCCATCCATCCATCCATCCATCCATCCATCCATCCATCAATCTATATCTATCTATCTATCTATCTATCTATCCATCCATCCATCCATCCATCCATCCATCTATCTATCATCTATCCATCCATCCATCCATCCATCCATCCATCCATCCATCTATCTATCTATCTATCTATCTATCTATCTATCTATCTATCTATCTATCTATCTATCTATCTATCTATCTATCATCTATCATCTATCATCTATCATCTATCATCTATCATCTATCATCTATCATCTATCTATCCATCCATCCATCTATCTATCTACCTATCTACCTACCTACCTATCTATCTATCTATCTATCTATCTATCTATCTATCTATCTATCTATCTATCTATCTATCTATCTATCTATCTATCTATCTATCTATCTATCATCTCATCATGTTCTCTATCTGTATCTGTATCTCCCTATCTTTATCTATCGTCTATCGTCTATCATCTTTCTATCTTCTACCATCTCTTTCTGTCTCATTTAAGGTATCATTTTTCTACCATCTTTCTATCAATCAATCAATCATTTCTATATCTATCTATCTATCTATCTATCATATTTATCAATCATATATCTATCTATATCTATCTATCAAATATCTATCTATCTATCTATCTATCTATCTATCTATCTATCTATCTATCTATCTATATCTATCATGTTTATCAAACATATATCTATCTATCAATTATCTATCTATATCATATTTATCAATCATATATATATCAATTATCTATTTATTTATCTATCATTTATCTCTATCATTATATGTCTATCTATCTATTATCTATCATCTTTATCAATCATATATCTATCAATTATCTCTCTATCTATCATCTATCTATCTATCCATCCATCATCTGTCATCTTTCATTTCAATAAAGTTTATTATAGTATAAAATACAAATAGAAACAAGATCAGAAAAGAAAGGGAAAGAGAAAAAAGGGAAAAAGACTGCAAGGGTACAGAAAGAAAAACAAAAAAACAGTGACTTCCAACATTTTTCAGTGCAGTAGACTACCGAATATTGTTACAAACTCAATTTTTTGTGTTACACAGCTAGTAGAGACCAGCCATATCTATAACGACAAAGTTGATTTCATCACCAAAACCTAAACTCAAAGTTTCATTTTCCCCCCGTTTCACATATAAAAGTGCAGAAGTGGTGGACAACACAATTGGAGAAGTTCAGTATGTTTGTAAACCTTACGAATTAAATTTGTTCATGAAAGTTTAAATGAAGCCCAGTCACCACCTATTCTATGTGTGTAGGGTAATTTACCCAGGGAAAACAGGGGTGGGGGGCACCGGGGGTGGGGTGGGGATGTGGGCTCTACAATCAAGACTATAAAATATGAGTTAGTGAAGATTCAGGTTAAGAAGCTAATAGTGGACTGGGTGAAAAGGAATCATTTTGGCCCAATCACATTAAACAGGATTGATAAAATCACCAAAGGCAGCCAGTTATTTTTATTGTTATAATGAACTGTTTTTATAATTTAAAAAAAAAAGATTTATGAAGATTGCCCCCCAAAGCAATGAAGCTCCTTTCAGCTGCTTGGAGATAGATGTGAGTCAATTTGTGTAGAATTTATTTCTTTTTGTAGATCCTCTTAGAGTTAAGGGGAAGGAAGGAAGGAAGGAAGGAAGGAAGGAAGGAAGGAAGGAAGGAAGGAAGGAAGGAAAACCCTGCAATTTCCTTGCAATTTTGTCTGAAGTATTTATTTTTCAATCCATCCACAAGCTGAAATCCCTTGATCATCTGGAATGTGCAGTTCTCTGAATGCTGTGTAGACTTTTCCGATGTAGGAAAAAGTTTTCAGAACCCCCCCTCAAAAGTCATGTACAATAATGCATCCTGTTAGAGAAAATATTGTCTGCAGAAATATGCACATGAAACAATATGCCTATGCTTTTAAAAAAAATGTCCCCAAGGATGGGTTGATGGCCTTGCACTGAACTGAAGCCACAGATGGAAAAATAGGCAACTGAGAAGAAATTGCATGGAGAGTTTTGCCCATTCGTAATTGAACATGGATTTTTATTTTTATTTTTGTTTTATTTTTTGGCTGCATCTCACGGATGCCTTACAGTTCTGGTGAGATCTTTTTTAACAGTCATTTTATTAAAAGTTACAATTACAAAAATAAAAAAAACTAATACAAACTGAAGGAATAAAATAAAATAAAAAAACCCGAAATGAAATAAAAAAATATTGGTTGATGGTTTAGTCTAGCAAGCATTTATTCCTTGCTATTTATTCCTGTACTTTAATTTGTAGTTTGTAAGTTTAAAATATTCAGAAAATCAGCAGTTCGGAATTCTTTTTTCTTTCTTTTCTTTTCTTTTTATTTTGAGAAGAAAAAGCTAGATATGGAGTTCCAAAGATATGGATAATTATCCTAAAGCAACTGGTAGTAGTAGATCTTGCTAAACTCAGACAAGACACCTTCATGCAACTGATCACAGCTATTTTATAATGTATATTTCAATAACCACAATGCAACAATTACATTTGTATCTTCTAAATTGCTGAAGTTGAGTTTGCAAGTTCTTTTACAAAGTCGTTTCACCAAGACTTTATATAAAAGTGTCCAGTTTTTATTCTGGAAGGAACATAATTGGGGTCTTTAGAATCAGCTTCTTTCTAAGCCAAAAATCTTTACACTTATAAACTAAATTTAACAGCCTGGTAGAAATCTGCAGGTGAAGGTACAATTAATTCAATTTACCAGTCTGTGTGTTGTTAGTTGCGCAGCCATAAATAAAATTAAATTGGCAATCACAATTAGAAAATTGTAACCTCACTGTGCAACAAATTAGTTACAGATTAAAAGTCTAGGAACCTTACACATCCTCCTGATAGCTTTATGAACTTTGATGCTTTCATCGGGTTTTCATTTTGGTTTTTTTACTCTAATATCTACTTCTTTATATATAACCTTCCCCCCACCCCAGTTCTTTGGTCTATTTCCAGGTCTTAGCAGTATAAGTGAAGTGAATCTGGAGAGAACAAAGTTAATTCTTTATAAAATACTCAACAGTAAAACAAATAATTTTACTTACAGCAACAGTAAGTAAATTAGGAGAGAACAATTGACCTGGGATACAAGGCTCGCCCTACACTTAGGTAGAGGGGCACTGCAGCCGTAGGCAACAAATTCTGGGTGTGTTACATGTGTCACACCCCCTACCACATGGCTTACAATCTAGTGTGTTGCTTGTTGCTGCTGGAGAAGAAAATTTTCATGGCCATTCAGGCAGGGTCTGAATGTAAAGTCTTAGTTTTCAGACAAAGACGTGCTTGGGGCCAGTCAAAGCAATATTAGAGCCTTAGGTTATCAGTGAATAAAGTTCCAAATACGGCATCAAAAAGTGATGAAGGTTAGGTTTTTGAGTGCTTGCTGAGTTAGGAGAGTAGAGAAAAAAGGTCTGGGTCCTTAGTGCTCTCTGACCTGGGTTGTTTTCTTGCAGATGTTTCATGACCCAACTAGGTAATATCATCAATGCTAGAAGGGCGAGAGATTTGTGGAGAGGAGGAGGAGGAGGAGGAGGAGGGAACTCCTCATATGTCAGATCTCTCAAATGTTGTATGTTTATACAAAGAGTTTCCATACCTACACATTGCTTCTCTGCAGTGGAAGAAACACATCCAAGACGGGCCCTCAAATGGAGTCTGTCACTTCTGAGTCTTCTTCTAAAAAAGAATCCAAATTAGGTGTATTTTCAAGCGAAAAAGGGAATGGGTTTGAGACCTAGAAATCAGCTCTGGAATAAGCAGTTCCTTGAAATGGTTTCTAGTAAAATGCCTTCCCATCCACCCTGGGCTGCCTCCTCCTCCTCCTCCTCCTCCTCCGCCAGATACACACAACTATTTAATTTTTCCCTGGCATGAAATAATAGAGTGCTGTGTATCTATTACAGATGTAAAGAGATTTAGCCTGCCACAGGTTTCCGAAGAACATTCAGAGCTGTAACAGAGCTGGATATAATAGGGATTTCTCGCCATTATCCATTCAGCAAGTGTAATAAATGACTCGGCCGCAGCCTGCCATATACCACTGGCCCAGATAACAGTTGAAAGGAGAAAATTAAATTTTGCTTTTGTTGAAACATTATGATTTATGTATTTGTAATATAGACTGCGGTGGGCAATTGAAAAAAGAAAAGGAGAGAGATTGCTGAATATACTTCATGGTTAGTGATTCTACCACCGGCTGCTTGAAATGTGTGAACGGCTTGCGTCCGTTCTTTAATAGTAATAAAATCACACACGTTTCCATTAACCTCTTCATTTATGTAGGCATTTTTTTTTAAAGGTTCGTGCAGGAAGGTTTCGGGAAGATGTATCAAGCTAATTCATGGATCTAAAACGTCTGAAAAACAACTGTGTTTTAGCTTATGGACCTGGGGGGTGGGAGGGGGAAAGGCATCTACGCAAAGATGGATGTAGGACAAAAATTATTATCCATAACTTTTCGTATTTTTTTAAGTGATCATTTTCTTTAAATGGGATAATTTCCTCTTCGCTGTGTCTTTAGGTTTGGCCACGAAATTTTCTTGCATCCTCAGAGTTTTCACATTTCGATCTATCAGACTACGGTTAAGCGTGGGAGAAGCTAATGATTTTGGTAGATCAAATTATGAGACTTACTGTTGGAAGATGTCAACAAAAAAAGGAGCTACTCACCTGTCCTTTACAATACAGGTAGTCCTCTAATGTAAAGTTCATTCAGTAACCATTCAAAGTTACAATGGCACCGAAAAACTTGACTTATGACCGTTTTTCACACTTACGACCGTGGCAGCATCCCCGGTGGTCATGTGATCAAAATCCAGATGCTTGCCAACTGACTCATATTTATGACAGTTGCTGTGTCCTGGGGTCATGTCATCCACCTTTTAATGACCGTGTTACTAACTTAAAAACTGCAGTGATTGAGTTAACAACTGCAGCAAGAAAGGCCATAAAATGAGGCAAGACTCACTTGACCCGTGTCTCGCTTAGCAACAGAAATTTTGGGGCTCAATTGTGCTCATAAGCCGAGGACTATCTGTAATTCAGCAACTCTCCCATGAAATGAAATAGGGAAGTCTTATCACCTGGGAGAGTTTGAGATGCTTAATTGAGGTGAGACTGCCTTTTTTCATAGTTTGTGTTTATATTTGCTGGAGGGAGATGAGCAATGGAGTTGACCAGCACAGGCAAAAGCTGTCCTGGTTCCGGCAGATGTTACTCTTCAAAGAACTTCGAGGCATTGTTTACTTTAAAGAATCTTTATTCGAATAACATGGCATCAGCACGTACATGGTCGACGCCAAAATCTGACTTCCCCTCCCCTCAGCACAATTCCGTCCTACAACTAACTGTCATAAATCACATTCTCCAATTAGTTTGAAATGCTGGCTTTCCACCCAGTTCTTCATCCCGCCATGCCTTATCACAGTGGTGGCGAACACGTGCGCGCCATAGCCCCAGTCCTAGGCCTTCAGCTGGGTTTTATAAAACCTTTTCACTTTAGGCCTTCGCCACCGTGTGCAAAAAAAAAAAAGGTTCAATCAATCAGTCAATTTCAACTTCTCGCGGGGAAAAAAAAGATCTTGCAAAGTTGGAATTGATTGAAGTTTTTAGTCCCACCCAGTCTGCCATTGCCACCGCAGCCACGCCCACCCAATGGGCCACACCCACCCAATGGGCCACACCCACCCGTCACCCAACGATGCATAAGTGGGTTTTGGGTTGCAGTTTGGGCACTCGGTCTCTAAAAGGTTCGCCATCACTGCCTTATCATCTCTTATTACAATATTGTTATGTCTAACTAACTCCCATGCACATTCCTCCTCCTCCCCCAGCATCATCTAATTCTAAGAGTAAAGCATAAGAAAGAAAAAGGCTGCATCTCCAGATGTTGTCAAAGCAAGAACATCCAAGGTTGGCAGCGTTGACAAAAGCCTTTATTGGGATTTGAGGAGATTAGGAGAAAGTTAAAGAGGGCTTTCCTCACTGGTCTTATATTTTCTGCCGAATAAGACCAGAAAGGAAAGCCCTTTTCAACCTTCTCCTAATCTCCTCAAATCCCAATAAAGGTTTTTACCTGTGCTGGTCAACTCTATTGCTCCTCTCCCTCCTTGGGGCTGTGGAGAGGCTGGTTGAAACCTGCCAAAGTTGCTGTGAGGATTATTCCAGGTATCGGTTGGATAAAATAGTCCATACTCAGGCCAAGAATTTAGAAAAGTCCGTACCGGTATCGCCTAATTCAGTATCACCTTTTTCCAATTCCAGTTGTATCTGTGGCGATTTTTGCGCAGTTTCTTCTGAAAGTTCCATTTCCATCTTCTCCAGTTTTCCTTATTTCTTTTCCTTCTTAGGGGGCAAAAAATCCCCCACCTCAACAGTGCTAAATCTCTGCTGTTTAAAAGTAAAATCATACCTTTGCCCCATCAAAATGGGATTCCCAAAGGTGCTTTTTCAAAAGGACACTGAATTTTCTTGGGTTTTTTTTTTCCCCCTTGAAAATGTTTTGCTTCTCATCCAAGAAGCTTTTTACCATTCAGTAAGAACTGAAGAAGCTTCTTGGATGAGAAGTGAAAAGTTTTCAGGAAAAAGCAAAACAAGAAAGGCCATTTGTCTGAAATGGTATAGGGTTTCCTGCCTCTGAGCAGGGGGGTTGGACTAGATGACCTCCAAGGTCCCTCCCAACTTCTTCTTCTTCATCCTCATCATCATCATTAGTCTTTCAGAAAAGCCCCTTTAGGATCACCATTCCCTGGAGGATTGAGAATCTCCATAGACATCAGAATGGAATTTTTCAACCAGGAAAGTGTATTCTTTACTCTTCATAAAATTCTAATTGGAATCTCTTTTAAAACAATTGCATCTGAATTATCTATTTTCAATATTGCATTACAATGCTGCTGGGGGACATGACCCCTCCCCCTTGCCTTATTTCTAATAAAATGCACCAAAATATCCCTAGTGACATTCTTCGTGTTGACGTATCTGGAATTTATTCCGTACATCTTATCGGTTTCTGTGTCTATATTTTCTCCTTCCCAATCCCCCAAATTTGCCAAAACTTTAATAATTCATGCTCTAAAAATTTTATCTGAAACCTGTGGAACAACTATGAATCTCAAATAGAACTCTTTGGAGTTTCAATAAAGCACAATGTGCTGCATACAGCTCAGGGCTGAATTGTGTGGTCCTTGGTGCTCTTTGTGCATGCAAACACATGCAACCCTGAAGCTGTTACCTAGTCTGGTAACAAGAGATCTGCAAGCAAACAGCCAAGCTCAGAGACCACCAAGGACTCCACTGAATTCTTTCCCTCTTAATTCCAATAAAGCTAGATTATCCAGTTCTCTTTTCATCTCTCTGCCTTGAATTTCTGCCTTACTTTGGAAAATGTACTCTTTATTATTAATTCATCTTACCTCTCCAGATATTTGTTTTATTTGAACCAATATATTAGGATGTGAAGACTGTAGCGTTCAGAGAGAGAGAACATACGGTTGGCACAGAGCTCATCTATGGAAAATTATATATTATATATCAATTGTATATTATACTACAAAGCTATACTAAACTTGTTGACCGATGGACTGATTGATTGAATAGTATAATATTATATAATTATATAAAATCAGTCCAGGTTTACATGCACTTTGTGGACTGTCTTCTGCACTGTTCCAATATATCCTTTGTTTCTATTCAATTTTCCTAAAATATACTATTTTAAAGCACAATGCAATGCCCCCAAATTTATGCTAATTTTTTATGAATGTCTGTCACAGAATGACAGACTGCCATGCAGTCCCTCATAGCTGCTCTCAGAGATACAGCCGTCACTTTTAATGATTCATAACATTTCAAGGTCAAAGAAATAAATCTATAATGGATTTTTAAAATCCCCGACAGTTACCAAATTCATATTTTTTTTCTTAGCATTTGGCAGTGCAGGAACCACCGAGGGAGGGGAAAAAATGGCATTGTCACAAATGGGCCCACGAGTCAGAGAAGCAGAAATCCAAAAGTGCACAGCTTCATTAAAACATTTGCTTATCTGGAAAAAAAATACTATTGTGTTTTTTAAAAAAACAAGATAAACTACTTAAGGATCTGGGAACAACCTGAGTGAAAGGAAACATAACAATTTTCATCCAAATGCTACAGAGTAAGCCAACTGTGGTGTCAGTATAATTTATAGTGGAGGAGAAATATGCAAGTTTTTCTGCTTTATTTTCCAGTGGCTTTTGTATCTTTGCGGTGGATCCTTACAGGAAGGTCCTTTGGTGTCTCTGGAGCACAAAGAGACGGGGTTGACAGCATCACAGCATCATTGTGAGTCCAACATGACATCAATCTTGAAGGAAAATCATATCTGTTCAATTGGACAGACCAGACAACAAACAAGGAAGCTTGTTAGACCGCCGGTTATTCTACTTGCAATTCACTCTAAAAGTTACAGTTCTAGTGAAGTTCCTGTTACCTAGCTTGATACAGGTAATCCTCAACTTAGGACCACATTTCTGTTGCTAAGCGAGACATTTAGCTGAGTTTCACGACCTCCCTTGCCACGGCTGTTACGTGTATCGCTGCAGTCGCGAAGTTAGCAACACGACTGTTGCATGAATCTGGCTTCCTCGTGGACTTGGATTGTCGCAAAAGGGGATCACGGGACCCCAGGACACGGCAATGGTCGTAAATACGAGTCAGCCGCCAAGGGTCCGAATTTTGTTCCCCTGACCACGGGGATGCCGCAACAGTCGTAAGTGCGAGAAAGGGTCGTAAGTCACTTTTTTCAGCGCTGTTGCAACTTTGAGCGGTCACTAAACAAAGTGTCATAAGTCGAAGGAGTAGCTGTATAACTGAAATGCTTCACGTTGCCTTACAAAGAAGCTAGGGCAGGGGTAGGCCACCTTGGCTCTTTTATGACTGGTGGACTTCAACTCCCAGAATTCCTGAGCCAGCATGGGGGAACTGTGGCCCCTTCATGACTTGAGGACTTCAACTCCCAGAATTCCTGAGCCAGCATGGCTCAGCTTGGAAACCTCTCCCTTTCCCCTCAGCGTGGCTGGCTCAGGAATTCTGGGTGTTGAAGTCCACCAGTCATAAAAGAGCCAAGGTTGCCTTACCCCTGGTCTAGGAGGCTCACTGCTTCGAACAGGAGGACTTAGGACAGGGGTAGGCAACCTAGGCTCTTTTATGTCTTGTGGACTTCAACTCCCAGAATTCCTGAGCCAGCATGGCTCAGCTTGGAAACTCCCTTGCCCCTCAGCGTGGCTGGCTCAGGAATTCTGGGAGTTGAAGTCCACCAGTCATAAAAGAGCCAAGGTGGCCTACCCCTGAGCTAGGCTATAAATGCATATTTCCATTTATTTTTGTATCCAGGGGGTTGGAGAACTCCTAGAGGTGACCATCCAGTTGAGGATGAACCTTTGAGGAGAAACCCATCCCATAATCAGTTATTCTGGCAAGGCTTCCCTGGCGGATATTTTGTGAAGCAAAGTGCAGTCTCCTTATCGCCCCTGCTTGCCCCCAAATGCAGGCAGGCCCTCCCAGACTCCCGCTTGCATTTAATACTGAAACATCTGTAAATACTGTAAATCCTATGATCTATTGGACTAATGAAAAGGAGGTTTATCGCGCCAGTCCAGCGTAAATCTGAGGCTAACCTCGGTGTGTGGCCAATTTATTCCTGTAACAGGTTTACTTCTTTATCAGGTGTTTGGAGAAGATTCCGGACATAAGTAGAACTGAGACGTAATTTGCTTCAGGGCAGATTTATGCTTTTCATAGGCTTATTATTTTAACACTCTGATAATCACTAGGGGTATGTTTTGCCATTTGATATTAGAGTTGTGTTTGCGAGGAGCATGCAAGGGTGTGTTTATTTGTTCATTGAAAAGCTTCCTTTCCTTATCAGCTATTCATTTTAAAGAGTTTTATTACATATGCAGAGTGTGTCAGGGCCTGGCCTGAAGTAATTTTATTAAGAGATTTATCCCACGTCAATGGTTCACTTAGCTGGGCTGGCCGTAATGCAATCACAGACTCTCTGTAAGCTGATTTTCTTTCTCTCTATATATATATATTTTCCCTCCTGGTGATAAACGATGCCTTTCTCCAGAGGGCTGGCCTTCTCCTCCTCCTTCACTGGACACAAGAGACCATCTTCATCCACCATTTTGCACTTCCACGAATGTATTTTTGGGAAATAGGGCTTTGCTCGGTGTATTTGTCAATGTTGCTAACATCGAATGTTCTTGCTTTGACAACATATGGAGATGCAGCCATTTTCCTTAACTTGTGTATTACTCTTAGAGTAAGAATTAGATGATACTAGGGGGAGTAGGAGGAAGAATGTATATGGGAATTAGTTAGACATAACAAGATTGTAGTAGTGTGTGATTCCAGGTTGTTTGAAATAAGAGATGATAAGAAGTGGCGAGTTGGAGATCTGGAGGGAAAGTCTGCATTTCAAACTAATTGGAGAATGTGATTTATGACCGTAAATTAGAGGAGGGAATTGTGCTTTGATACTATGTGTTCAGGGGAAGGGAATCCATATTTTGGCTTTGACTATGTGCGTGCCGATGCTATGCTACTCGAATAAAGATTCTTTAAGGTAAACAATGCCTCGATGTGCTTTGAAGAGTTTCATCAGTCGGAACCATGACAGTATTTTTATGAGGTATCGGACAAAAAGAGACAGGAACCTCTTGGAGAAGCTGTCAAGAGCAGGTTTAAATCCCAAAAAATCAGATCAAGGAATGGCTGCTGGAGAGGCAAGTGATGGACAACAGGTAGATATGAAAAAAATGGCCTTGAATGCACACCTGACTCTTCTTGGTTACTTGGCAACCTGGAAAATGCTCTCAGGTGAGGAACAGAAGTTACAACGGCCCTGAAAAAAGTGACTTAGGGCCATTTTTCACACTTACGACCATTACAGCATCCTCTTGGTCCCAACATCAAAATTCAGACGCTTGGCACCTGGCATGTACTCAGGACGGTTGCAATGTCCCGGAGTCTGGCCATCCCCTTTTGCCACCTTCCCACAAGCCAAGTCCATGGGGAAGCCGGGTTCAGTTAATGACCCTGTTGTTATCATCACAACTGCAGTAAGTCACTTCACAACTGTGGCAAAAGAGGTCGTAAAATGGAGCAAAGCTCGCTTAACGGGTGCCTCGCTTAGCAACCGAAATGTTGAACTCAATGGTGGCCGTAAGTCCAGGACTGCTTTTCACGTGCTGCTGCTTTCGGTGGAGCTGATTCCATACGAGAGACTTAATGCTGAAAAGATGATAGCATCTGCATCTTTTAATCTGTCAAAATAAGAGAGGCAGGTAGATTTGTGCAATTCTGACGGGACGTCTCCCCACAGCTTATGTGGAGATAAAATTGTTCACCCAGATATTCTCACTGGACAGTATTACGGGCCCTTTGACATATTTCTGCACTGTTCAAAACTACCTATTATTAGTATTTTAGAAGCTTTATGCCAGATTCCTCATCTGTCTCTTTATCCTGGCTGGAGACTTGACAATCGCATTATTACAACATTATTGTTCATTTCAAGACAGATTAAAAAGAGCAGATTTGGGGGAAATGAAGGGCTAACATGAAATATGTCATCCGTTGGAGTGGCAGAATGACTTCGGGGAGACTGTGCATAAATGGATTTTAATCTAAATAAATACTCGGATAATTATAGAGTAAAATGCCTTCAATAAAACTGAACCAGAGGGATTTTCTTTGCAGCCTTTCACTTCCAGGAAATACGACAAGTGACTGAAAAATATTTAGACTTTTTTTTTTTTAAAAAAAAACTGAATTATTTTCCATCATGGGCATTTTTTTTCCGAGTTAAAAAAAAAACACCTTTATTTAACCACAGTGCAGCATATATCTGTGCTTCTTATCAGAAAGTAAACTGCTTTAGTTCCCCCCCACTTTAATAAGAAGAAAAGTCCTTTTCTTTTAATTAATACTTTGATCTGGGATTTGGATCTGGATTCATGCAGCCCCTTCCTTATTCTCTGTCAAAATTCAGCCCAGTGGGACATAAAACTATGATGATATTGGATGATTAAGTGAGTTAAACTAAGTATTGCTGGAAAGAAGGACAAGAACTTGACACAACAGCTGCTATTATAGGAAAGCAATTCTTCTTCCATCCATGGGTTGTATTTAGAATATAACTGCATTTCTTCAGCAAAACCAGCAATTCCAGCAGAATCTCACTCAGAATCTTTGCTTTGAGTTAGCTTGAATCTTGAATGTCTTTATGGAGACTCTCCATCATCCAGGTCATGGCTGTCCCAAAGATACTTTTTTCAAAAGTCAACTGGACCTTCTTGGTGTTTTCTTTGAAAATGTTTCACTTCTCATCCAAGAAACTTCTTCAGTTCAGAAGAAGCCTCTTAGATGGAAAGTAAAACTTCTCAAAGGAAAAAAACCCAAGAAAGTTTAGTTGAATCTTGAATGTTTTGATGATTCCTGAGGTCAATTAAGTGTCAATGCTGCTAACATTGGATGTTTTTGCTTTGACAACATCTGGAGATACGGCCTTCTTCTTTCTTATGCTTTACTCTTAGAATTAGATGATACTGGGGGAGGAGGAGGAATGTGATGGGAGTTAGTTAGACATAACAATATTGTAACAGTGTGTGAATTCAGGGCTTTTGAAATAAGAGATGATAAGAAATGGCGGGATGGAGTAATGGAGGGAGAGTCTGCATTTCAAACTAATTGGAAAATGTGATTTATGACTGTAAATTAGAGGAGGGAATTGTGCTTTGATACAATGTGTTCAGGGGAGGGGAATTCAGATCTTGGCTTTGACTATGTTAGTGCCGAAGCTATGCTACTCCAATAAAGATTCTTTAAGCTAAACAATGCTTCGAAGTTTTTTGAAGAGTTTCGTCTGTCGGAACCATGACATTAAGCACAATAAAAAAACCTGGGGAGATTGTTGTCTAACCTTATAGTCTGATGCTTCCTATCCATTTAGGGATGGGCTTTAATTCTTCTATGAAGTCTGTAGACTCCAAAATGCTGACCATCCTCCTCCTCCCTGACCCTCCTATAACATCTAGTGATGTACTTTAGGTTTGCTATGATCTCACTCAGCCCAGCAGACGGGTGGGGAGAACCCGCAGCCCTCACCTCCCTTCACATGTCATTTGTCTGCTAAACAAAGAATGCAATATGCTTATCTTCTAAAAGTGCAAACTGTGAGCCTAAGCTTTCCTTCTGCAGATGGGTTCATGCATCCATTGTTATGTTAATTGCTTCTATTCAACTTCTGATAACTCTTTTCAGGGTAAGCGAGGATAATTGCATGTAATTTAGCACACAACAATGAAACAACAACAAAGATACTTCTGAGATTATAAAGGAAGAGACGCTGGTGGGAATGCACAGGTAGACTTTCTGAGGCAACATAGTAATATTGACCAGTTTTGTTCAGAGAGAGAGAGAGAGAGAGAGAGAGAGAGAGAGAGAGAGAGAGAGAGAGAGAGAGAGAGAGAGAGAGAGAGAGAGAGAGAGAGAGAGAGAGAGAGAGAGATGGAGAGAGAGAGATGGAGATGGAGATGGAGATGGAGAGAGAGAGAGATGGAGATGGAGATGGAGATGGAGAGAGAGAGAGATAAAGAGAGAGATTAAGAGACAGACTGATTGAGTGATTGAGAGAGAATAAGAGATTGAGAAAGAGAGATAGTTGAACAAAGAGATGGAGAGATTAAGAAAGAGAGATGGAGATTGACAAAGAGAAGGATTGAGAGATTGAAAGAGAGAGAGATGGAGACATTAAGAAAGAGAGAGATTGAAAGAGAGAGAAAGAGAGACCAAAAGAGAGAGATTGAGAGATCAAAAAGAGAGACAGAGAGATGGAAAGAGAGAGATTGAGAGAGAATGAGAAAGAGAGAGAGATTGAGAGACAGATTGAGTGATTGCGAGAGACTAAGTTTGAGAAAGAGAGATTGAGAGATTGAGAATGAGAGATTGAGAGATTGAGAAAGAGAGAAAGATGAAGAAAGAGATGGAGAGATTAAGAAAAAGAGATGGAGATTGAGTGATTGACAAAGAGAGGGACTGAGAGATTGAGAGACAAGTTTGAGAAAGAGAGATTGAGAGATTGAGAATGAGAGATTGAGAGATTGAGAAAGAGAGAAAGATGAAGAAAGAGATGGAGAGATTAAGAAAAAGAGATGGAGATTGAGTGATTGACAAAGAGAGGGACTGAGAGATTGAGAGACTGAAAGAGAGAGAGATGGAGAGATTAAGAAAGAGAGAGATTGAAAGAAAAAAAGAGATTGAAAGAGAGAGAGGTTGAGATTGAAAGAGAGAGAGAGACGGGGAGATTAAGAGAGAATGAGAAAGAGAGAGAGATAGAGAGACAGATTGAGTGATTGAGAGAGAGAAAGAGATTGAGAAAGAGATGGAGAGATTGAGAAAGAGGGACAGAGATTGATTGACAAAGAGAGGGATTGAGAGATTGAAAGAGAGAGAGGAGAGATGGAGAGATTAAGAAAGAGAGAGAGATTGAAAGAGAGAAAGAGAGACTGAAAGAGAGAGAGATTGAGAGACTGAAAAAAGAGAGAGAGATGGGGAGAGAGATGGAGAGATTAAGAAAGAGAGAGAGATTGAGAGGGGGAGCGAGAGAGACAGAGACCTCACAGAGCTGGATTAGGAAATATTGTAGATGTTAAGCCCTGCAACAGGTAATCAGAAGTGGTACACAACTGATTCTTTATGACGAAGGTGTCTCCCATGTGTGTTGATTCAGATGTGGACAGGCGTTCCCATCTTCATGTTCACCCTCATCCAAGTTCTGCTGAACACAGCCTAAGTGCCTCTTTTGATAGCTGGATAAGGCAGACCTGGTCTTTACAGGGCCATATTAACTAGCTACACACTCCCAAGTGTTTCCTTCAGTATTGGAAAAGATTCAAGAGGCAAACTTTAGTGCGCCTAGGCCAGGGGTTCTCAACCTTGGCAACTTTAAGACTTGTGGACTTCAACTCCCAGAATTCCTCAGCCAGCTTTGCTGGCTGAGGAATTCTGGGAGTTGAAGTCCACAAGTCTTAAAGTTGCCAAGGTTGAGAACCCCTGGCCTAGGCTCACAATCGTTCCAGGTCCTCTTTTCCAGTCTTTAGAGTACAACTCTGAAAATCATGAATTGATTTTTTCCAAGGACATTTTCTTTACCTTTAGAATTGTTTTCCCGAGTGTGTTGCAAAATATTTCTATGCTGAAAGTGCCCCTCTCTTTCTCCTTCCAGTTTGCCCCCTCCCCCTCCGGCTTTTCCACTTCCTTCTTCCTCTCTGGTTGACTATTCCCCCCCCCCTGCTGTTTACACCACTCTCCTCTTCCTCCGTCCTCCTTGCATTATTCCACATCAGCCATGTGGCTCTTAGTTTTTCTGCATCGTCTACTTTTATCCGATAAGCCCTACATTAATATTGTTTGCAGATCAGAAGTGATCACGGTACTGATCTGATGATACTCACTGAGGATGACTTAATGCGATAGCACATTTACCAGCTTTTATGGATGAACCGACTCCAAGATTGCTACATTTGTTGGAATAATGTCAATGGCATCATTACCCCACCGGCTCCTTGATCTATTTTGCTTCCCTGGTGAAAGAGACAAAGAGGAAGCTGGCCTGGCACATCGGATCAATGATTCTTCTAATGTGATGTTTTGCAGGCACGCTCAGACACCCAGGTTAAAATAACTTTCCTCCAGTCCACAAGAAAGTAGAAAAGTACATCAGCATAAATCGTGTTACTTTCATTTGTTGATCCCTATTCTATCTCAGTGGTCCTGTCCTTACTTTTTTTTAATGTGCGGAACAAGAACCTAGAATAATACGGCTGAAAGAGAACTTGGAGGTCCAGCCCAACTCCTGATCAAGCAGGAGACCATATACCAGGGGTTCTCAACCTTGGCAACTCTAAGACTTATGGACTTCAACTCCCAGAATTCCTCAGCCAGCTTTGCTGGCTGAGGAATTCTGGGAGTTGAAGTCCACAAGTCTTAAAGTTGCCAAGGTTGAGAACCTCTGGCCTAGGCGCACTAAAGTTTGCCTCTTGAATCTTTTCCAATACTGAAGGAAACACTTGGGAGTTCTGGGAGTTGAAGTCCACAAGTCTTAAAGTTGCCAAGGTTGAGAACCCCTGCCATATGCCATCTTGGACAAATCGTTGTCCTGTCTATTTTTGAAAACATTCAGTGATGGAGCACCCACTGTCAGGAAACTTCTCCTTAATTCCAG
Source organism: Bothrops alternatus (assembly GCA_034064705.1). Taxonomy (NCBI): domain Eukaryota; kingdom Metazoa; phylum Chordata; class Lepidosauria; order Squamata; family Viperidae; genus Bothrops; species Bothrops alternatus. The sequence continues at coordinate 1,129,876 of JARGCV010000490.1, read as the reverse complement.
GTTGCTTCTCTCTCTGATAAATTTCTACTGATTACTTCTTGCCTTATCCTCACAGGCCTTGGATAATAGGTTGGCCTCCTCAACCTAAGTTAACTTCTATCATGGGTTGTGGGTGCTCCATCACTGGAGGTTTTTAAGAAGAGATTGAACAACCATATATGTGGGATGGTCTAGGGCAGGGGTAGGCCACTTTGGCGCTTTTATGACTGGGGAATTCAACTCCCAGAATTCCTGAGCCAGCCATGCTGAGGGGAAAGGGAGAGTTTCTAAGCTGAGCCATGCTGGCTGAGGAATTCTGGGAGTTGAAGTCCCCAAGTCATGAAGGGGCCAAAGTTCCCCCATGCTGGCTGAGGAATTCTGGGAGTTGAAGTCCACGAGTCATAAAAGAGCCAAGGTTGCCTACCCCTGGTATAGGATCTCATGCTTTTGCAGGAGGTTGGACTAGATGACTTCTAAGGTCCATTCCAATTTTGTTATTCTGTTATCAACTAGCTTCTTTTTTATGTTGTGTAAGTCAACGTTTGCCCAATTTCTTTAGTAGTTACTTTTGATGTCTACAGAACTGGATTGTACATACCTCAGATCCTTACTTAAAAGTAGAGATACTAAGCTACCAAAGAATTTTGGTGATTAAAAAAAATTCCATGGCTAGTTTTGAAAACACAATTGACACAACTGAATCAACTATTACAATATTTAAACACTTTTTTCTGTCTGCCTGTACTGTTTCTCTCATGAGGTTACTCTGAGTTATTATTTTTCCCATTAGGTATCCTTCTGTTTAGTAACTAAAGGCTCTTCAGCATCGCCACCAAGTGTGCCGAATATTAAAAGTAAATATTTCAGGATTAGTTAATGTCCTTTTCTTGTCCATAGAAAGCAGCCCATCTATATGTTGATGAAATGCATACTTCAGAATCAGCCCAAGCAACTGTCTTTCCCAGTTATGCTACACCTGCTAGATAATGCCAATATATTTTACATTTCCTCCCCATTCTTAAAACACACCCTTTCAAATTGCAAACAGCCTGTCATTGACTAATCCAAGCCACTGTGTAACTAATACAATAAATATGGTCTCCTGTAAAATGCAGTGAAGTAATGAGCAATTTAATGAGTTAAGCAAAGAAAGATAGAAAGTGAAAATTAGAAACCATGGAAACTACTTCGCTAATCCCAGCAAAATGCCAGCAGACTAATGAAGACAGACGGAGAGTGAAAAGAGCAATGGGGGGAAAAAAAACCTCACTAAAGATAGAGTTTTAGTCTACTTACAGTCTGCGGTGTGTTTGAACTTAACTTCTTCTTTTCAACATTGGCAAATACCATGGAGATTCTCCGTCATCCAGGTCCTGGTTTTCCCAAAGATGCTTTTTCAAAAGGCAAGTGGACTTCCTTTGTTTTGCCTCTAGCTTTTCGTTCCCAATGAATGGTAGGGAATGCAATTCAGTCAGAACTGAAGAAGCTTCTTGAGTGAGAAGCGAAATGTCTCCAGGGACGAACAAAGAGAGTCTGCTGGCCTTTTTGAAAAAGCATCTTTGTGATTAGCAAAGACCGTAATCAGAAAAGCAGTCAGGGTGGATATGTTTTACCTTTATTCTAGGCCACAGGTCGGCAACCTGCGGCTCTGGAACCGCATGCGGCTCTTTGAGCCTTCCCCTGCGGCTCCCAGCCTCCTCTGCCATTTGCAGAGAGAGACAGAGACAGAGAGAGGCACTTGCGCTTCCCTGCTTCTCTGTCTCTCTGTCTCTGTGTTTGTGTTTATGTGTGTGTTTGTATGTGTGTGTGTGTATGTGTGTTTGTGTGCAAAAAAGAGTGGACTCACTGTGTTCTCCCACAAGCTGAAAATCTTTTTGGGCGTGGCTCCTCCCTTTGCTGCGTCTCTGCAGGAAGCAGGAAGGGCAGGAGAGAGCTAGTTAGCCCAGCTATGCTGACTCAGGAATTCTGGGAATTGAAGTTCATGAGTCATAAAAGAGCGAGGTTCCCTACCTCTGCGCTTGTTGGAGAACAGCTTGAAGCCAGCTTGCCAGGTGAGCAGAAGATCAGAGAGACGGAGAGGGAGAGAGAAAGAGAGAGAGAGAGGGAACAAGAGAGAGAGAGAGAGAGAGAGAGAGAAAGAGAGTGGGGGAAGAGGACTGGCAGACCAAGGGCAGAAAGAAAGAGAGGGAGAGAGAGAGACCCTTTGATATTTAAAATGAAGATAACACTGCATATATCGTTTTTTACCTTTATGATATATATATATATATATATATATATATATATATATATATATATATATATATATATATATATATATATATATATATATATATATATATATATATATATATATATATATATATATATATATATATATATATATACATACACATACATACACACACACACATACACACATACATACATACATATACATATACATATATATACATACATATACATATACATATACATATACATATACATATACATATACATATACATATACATATACGTATACGTATACGTATACGTATACGTATACGTATACATATACATATACATATACATATGTGTGTATATATGTATATGTATATGTATATGTATATGTATATGTATATGTATATGTATATGTATATGTATATGTATATGTATATGTATATGTATATGTATATGTATATGTATATGTATATGTATATGTATATGTATATGTATATGTATATGTATATGTATATGTATATGTATGTATGTATATGTATGTGTCACAGACGTTGCAAAATCTGAAAGAGGTCCATTCTCTGTTCTAGATCCACATGTTAAGTGTAGGATGCTGTCAACTCTCCCCCCCCCCTTTTTTTAGTATGCAACTAACTTTCCTGGTGATTCAAATTCATTACCTCAACAATTCTTGTGAGGGCAATGCGAAAATTCCATTCAAAGCTTCTCCTGTCTTCATAAACATGCTACTTGGCAAGACTCAGAGTAAAGAATGGCGGTGAGACCCATAAAATATATACTTTGCTGTTCTTCAATTATTGCCCAGGCAGGATTATTCAGAACAGGAACAGCCTCATAATATATCTTATTCCAAGTTCAACATTGGTTGTTCCATGGAAGAAAGGCAATTACACATTCTCTTTGGAAAAAGAGTGGCACAACAGGGTTAATCAGCTTCAGCTTTTGTTCTTATCACAATGGAAGGTTCCTTCTGGGCAAAATAGTAACAATTACATTATATCATTTATTTAAAGCATTACTATCCACCTCTTCAACCTGAAAGAAAGATGACATGGGCTTAGCCCTATGTGGTAGATCAAGCTAAGAAACTGCATAAATCTACAGCTACTTTTATTAGAAGAGCTATTAAAGATTGTCTTAAATAGCCAAATAAGATACTAATTGAGTAGAGAAACAACCTGTGATCCTGCTCTTTAAGGCATTCCTGTCAGGTGTGAAGAATCAGGATCACATGGAGTTTCCAGTTTCAGGAGATTTGTTGTTCAAACCTATACACAAGAATATGGTCAACTAACAGCACTAAATTGGTGCTAGAGAAGAGTTAATGGAATTCAAGGACTTGGAGCCTTTGTGGACACACAATGATTCTAGGCTGAGTCCTCTCTTGACTCTGCCCGCAGGCTCTGCCTGGTCTTCTCCTACAATTCCATTGTAGTAACTCCCTAGCTGAAAAGCTTTTAGTGATGGTTCCCAATGGTGAAAATCAATGTGTTTATGCAGGTGCACATGTGTTTGCTTGTGTGTGCATGTTCAGAACCAAATAACTGATGTTGCAAGGACATACATGGGAGAGGTAGAAGATATTGGGAGTAGTGCAGTGGTTAAGGCACTCGGCCAAAAACCATGAGTTTAGTCCTGTCTTGGACACAAAACCACCCGGATGGCCTTAGGCCAGTCCCTCTTCTTCAGCCCTTTGAATAAGGGTTCGACACTGCTGTGAGTGTTGGAAAGTCACAGCAACAAACTCCAGCACTCTTGCGAAATCAACAACAGGCCAAACGGGTCTGAATCCGGAATAGTGTCAGACCAACAGATTACAGCTGGTGTTTTCCCAGAAACTCTTAGCATTCAGGAAGGTGCAATTTTTAAAAACCCAAGTATTGGTTCCCAAGAATCGTTAGTTTTTCTTGAAGCTCCATGACTTGAAAAAAAGCATGTTTGCAGGCTCTTCCCAAAAATATGCACCAAAAAATGGACTCTTTGTGAGAATTTACTTCTTGCTGGGTTAACCTACTTAATTTATTAAAGGGGGCAGTTTAGAATCCTTGTAGAAACTGCCTTGTTACTAGATATTTGCCATACACAACCTTTTAGCCTATTGTGACCTTTCCCCCACTGAGATAATGTTCCATAACAAATTTATTCTCTCCTGGAAATGATTTGTCACATGACCAAAGGACCTGGTGAGAACGAAAGGAACAAGGGCTGCCGGGGGAGGGAAAATATGGTTTTATTTATTTTCTGCCGCTCTGTGATAATTTCATGTGGAGATTGTCTGAAAGGCTTGGTATCCAGGATGAAACTCTAATGGCTACTTGCTTCTACGTTATGTATGTCATGTTCTGCTTCCTAGTTTGTCATTGATGCCATCTGTAGACGGTTAGCCGTTCGGGAAACAGGCCCCTTATCGGCTCTGTGGTGACCTACCACTGAACAATGCCAAGTATATTTACAATGTGGTGTAAGTTAATACAAAGCAATAACTCATCCATATAACAAATTCTCCTGGATCAGACAGTTGGCAAACAGAAGAACATGCTTACATGCCTCCCTGGGTGTGTTTAGAGGGAGAACGCAATTCCTCCTGCTCAGACTGTCTACTTTATTATTCAGAAGAGGATCGATGGACTTGTGTGTGTGTGTGTGTGTGTTTTAAATGAAATTATTGTGATTTGGGCGAGAAATTTGTCAGGGATGGTTTCCTTTTAAGGACGCTTCTTGAGGTAGCCTCAGTAGAATTACTGGGTTTATAACTGCTCGGTTCTCTGAGAGGGCTTGCATTTAATTACATCTTCTAGTAATAAAAGGAGACACATGCAAGGAGAAAAAAAGCACTGTTCAATTGAGACACAATAAATCTGTTTGCCCAGGAAACTCAATCCATCTTGGCCACCTACTTTGCTGCTATTGTTCCTATTTCAACAGCGAAATTTTATAATAAAAATTCAATGGCACTTGATTATGTGCCATAAGAAATGGAGTAAAACTAGCCTGTTCCTAATATACATCCATTCCTAGGATAGGTATATCCACTCTGATTTTTATTTGATGGATACCTTTATTTTTAGCTTATAGCAATGGCAATAGAGATAGTCAGCACCTTTCATGCTGGAAAGCGTGGATGGGAAAATGCGTTTTGGTTTCAGCGTTGATTTTTCTGAAGATGTTTCTACAGCAAAAAAACAAAAAAAAAAACCGCAATGCAACCCAGACTGCATTAACAGAGAGATAGAATCAAGATCATGCAAAGTATTAGTACCACTTTACAATGCCTTGGCAAGACCACACTTGGAATACGGCATCCAGTTTTGGTCACCACGATGTAAAACAGATGTGGAGACTCTAGAAAGAGTGCAGAGAAGAGCAACAAAGATGATTAGGGGACTGGAGGCTAAAAATATAAGGAACGGTTGCTGGAATTGGGTATGTCTAGTTTAATGAAGAGAAGGACCAGGGGTGACATGACAGCAGTGCTCCAGTATCTCAGGGACTGCCCCAAAGAAGAGGGAGTCAAGCTATTCTCCAAAGCTCCTGAAGGCAAAGACAAGAAGCAACGGATGGAAACTCATCAAGGAGAGAAGCAACCTGGAACTAAGGAGAAACTTCCTAGCAGTGAAGACAATTAATCAGTGGAACAACCTGCCTCCAGGAAGGGCAATTCTCATTGCCCTTTTAATTGAGATTATATGGCCCCACCAAGCATAGTAGGCCTCCCTTGTCTCCAGCTCCAGGTAAAACCAACTCAGCCACTTGACTCACCTGGAAACGTCACCAGCATTAAAACAACATATAGACAGGAATCTTCACAGGAGTCGTAAGACACCCGGCAGGCCAGGTGTGTTTCCTTTTGGGAGGGGGGTTCTTGTTTCTTCCCTGGACTCTGTATTCTCAGAAAAAGGGAGGTGGTCCCTTGGCAGGAGAAGAAGCAGCCTATTTAAATGCTCCATTGGATAGGAAGTAAAGTTTATGCAAGGTCACTGGGGATGTGATAATTATAATCACAGGTTTTTGGCTCCACAATGATAGCCATTTGTTATATTCGCTCCAGTAATTCTGCTGCTTGGCACTGTTGACAAGCCCGGCCTGATTTACTGCCCTCCCACCCTCCCCATCGCCCACCCCCAGCTCCCCAGACAGACAGCCCTCCCAAATCTGACATCCCAGCTTGGTTCCCGACAATTGGGGTGTCTCTCCCGTTGTGTGTCACAATCATGGCTGCAAATGTAAGGGAAGTGATGTGCTCAGTTATAACAGGATGGGCCTGAAAGAGTAAGCACAAAAGGAAGGGGAGGGGCTGAGCTCTCCCCTGGGGGGGGTTTCTTTCCCACATGAATCGTCACTGCTGGGGAGGGATTTAATAATGGCATGATCTGCACGGCAGGATCATTTCAGCAATTGGGAAGGGCAGCCAGGAAGCTTGAAATTGGCAGATGGGACACCTCGGAAGCTCTGAGCAAAAGCCTTTGCTTGGTTTTGCTCTGTTATTTCTCCCCGGGTCCTTCTTGACCAGCCGGTGTGACTTGAGGGTTAGCCTTGCTTCTTAAACCAGGGAATACAAGCTCAGGTGTCTCCAAAGCCCCTGAAGGCAGAACAAGAAGCAACAGATGGAAACTGGTCAAGAAGAGAAGCAACCTGGAATTAAGGAGAAACTTCCTAACAGCGAGAACAATGAACCAGTGGAACCACTTGCCTCCAGACGTTGTGGATGCTCCATCACTGGAGGTTTTCAAGAAGAGATTGGACCACCATTTGTCTGGAGTGCTTTAGAGTCTCCTGTCTGAGCAGGAGGATGGATTAGAAGACCTCCAAGGTCTCTTCCAGTCAAAGGATTCTATATTCTATGTTCTATATTGAGTGCTAAAAGACAAGTATGGATCTTATTAATTGGATGCAAAGAATTCAATGTATTTACCATTTCCCCCCCAAATTTTCTTCTGAGTTTCTTGCATATGGAGAAATAAAACATGCTTGGATTTTTCCTGTCATCTAACTTAGTAAAACTATCAAGTTATTTCAAAATATTCCTACCCTGGGCTTCCGTCTTTTGTTTTTCCTTATTTATTTTTCCTTCATTCTATATTTGATTAAGCTAGGCTTTCAGGGAGAAAAAAAGGTCAACTTAATTGGATGATTTACTGTCTAAACCACTCAATAATTACAGTTTTCTGTTGTGGCACCAATTAGCTAAAATGTAACGTAAAATCAAACAATATGAAAACGGATAATGAAATATTGCTAATGCTTTTCATTATCTGATTCTTCAATAGAATTTAGAAGAATGATCAAGCCAGCAGAATTCTTATACCTTTGTGTTAGAATCTTAATTTTTTCCCCACTCCCAATTCTCACCACCAGTGATAGGAGCTGCCTAATTTTTAATACTATGTTTCCAGAAAGTACACAAGGAAAAATATGTTATTTTATTTTGCAAAATAGATTTCAGTGAAGCTTATCCCATTACTGGGCTTATTAAAGCTACTTATCTGAGGTTGTCTAATTTGGTGTTGCACTTTTGCGTCCTTATTAGCTTTATGGTGAGCTCCTCGCTTGCCCAGTGGCTGTTCATTAAATTGGTACCTCCAATGGTTTTGAGGGACCTTCTCTTGGTCTACACAGCTAACAATCTCACCCCAGGGAGGAATTATCTCTGGTTGATTCCTTGGTCTTAAGGAGACCCTTCCCATCAATTGTAGTGTTAATTGTCCTGGTTCAACCTGCATTTAGATGGCTTGCACTGGTTTGCGTTCATCTCCATTCAAATATTGAAATAATCAACTTGCACTCTGTGAGTTATGCACTGTTTGTCATACCAAGAAGAGACGGAAATCTGAGTGAGATGGAAGGGAAAAATGAAAGCAAAACCAATTTATAATAAATCCAAATGGGTTACCTATGGTCATGTCTCAAAAATAGAAATAAGCAGAATTTTAACGATAATGAAATTAACAAATGTTGCTAAGGTACGATAATTAAGTCTCATTATGGAAGCAATCTATGGCTGACAGAGAACATAACAGAAAAATAACATATGGGTAAACAGGTTGTCTCCTTTTTATTTTGGTATTCTTGCCTGTAGTCTAGAATTGAAATAATTTCTAAGAAACTGAAAAATAATTTTCAGTTAAGGTGTTAGTGATAATTTGCAGTGGCTCTTCCCTATATGATGATAATTGCCATTTTATAAGAAACAGACATGTAAGAGAAACCTAATGCAGATTTGTAAATTTGGCTGCAGGCAATCTGATCTTTTGGTTTGCAAAGACATTTTTTTTAAGGGCAGCTACAACCACAGGCTTGTTTGCCAAACTTTCTGTTAGAAATTATGTTTATGTAAAGCACATAAAGCACCACATAGAGCAAACAAAGAGTACAATCACCATGTGCTTTACTGCTCAACTCTATTACTGTAACAGGAAACGGGAGACTCTCTTCAGAACAAAAGAGCATAGAGTGACTGTATACCTTAGATCCCAACTTGTAAATACTGCCATCTACTGGCTGAATACTACTGTAGTTGTTGCATAGAAATGCCACATTCCCAGAATGAATTCCAATACTTTCCTCTTACAAATAGCAGCATAAAAATCCAGCAAGCCTGAAACCAGGTTTTTTTAAAAAAAGAAAAACACATGTAAATCTGCTCATTGGCCGTTCTTCTAAAGATGCAAATGGCTCAGTCTTTCTCTTTGCATTATGCTCAGAGGAAGCACGCAGCTCTAGACAGCAATGTGTGTCAGATGGGATGAGTTTAGGACCAAAGGAAACAGACCTCCAGCTGTGTCAAGGTCTTCCTGCTTCGATCCAAGCAGCTGATCTACTTGTGAGCTGAGGGTAATTCAAAGGTTAAGTTTGCTACCAAAGGGCTGGTCTGGTCAGACATATAATTGGAACAACAAAGTCAATATATGTTACTAGTCCAGGGACATAATCTTCATTTGATCTCTCACAAGGCAGATTAATTAAGTGTTATCAATTAATGGCAGGGTAAAAATAAACACCCAGTTAGTTAGGTTTCCAAAGAGGTCAAGAACAGGCAATCCTCTTTTCTCCTTCCCTCCCTCCTTCCCTCTTTCTGCTGCTTTCCAAGAAACAAATGAAAATGATGTTTTTCTTTGACTATAAGCTGTTCTTGAGATCAAAATTATTTCCATATCAGCTGTGCAACCGCTCTGATTCTAAAAAAGAGAAGCACTGCAATTAAGGAAGCTTTACAAAAGCCTTGCTGAAAGGACTGTGTTGCCGACTGGAGAGCGATGATGTTGTATCCTTCCGCCTCTTTTGAAGGAGGGCTGTTCGATCTTGACATAGATGGGAGGTACTTCCTCCATGTCTGGAAAAGCAACCAGATCCTCAAGGTTTTCCCAAAGGTGAGCAGAGTTGAGAACTTCTGCAAGGTGTTCCACAGAGAAGATGCAGGTACAGAAAAGAGACACTTTCTGGGTCCCTTTAGATGACAATCCCTGTTTGGTGGTTGGGGCATCTCCTGCCCCATCTTCTTCCAGTCTCTTTTGGGGCAGAGCCTCTGACATCAGAAGAGGAGGCACGTGATGAGGAACATCTCAGTCTTTGGATCCATCAGGTTTCAAGTCATCTTGACTTGATGTCACATCACTGAATTGGATGAAGTGTTATTAGACCAGCTGCTAAAATCCCATTAAGGCTTTTGATGGTAAGTAGGGGACAAACAAGCCATACTGTCTCTGACATTTATTCCCCCTGGGATGAAGGTTTGGAAGGTTTGGGCGACCAAAGTTTTAAAAATGAAATTTAGACTAACAGTTCCTGATGGGTGAATAACTGCCCCGAGCTATGAGCGATGTGCATGGTTAGCTGTAATTTTTAAAAGGTTGCTTGATAGGGCCCTTTATAATAAAGTTGGCTGTTAAAAATGCATTTTCGAGTCGCAACCATCATAAATTTTTAAGCCTAACCATCTTTTGTGCCGGTGTTTTGTCTCCCTGATTGAGCAGCAATGGGTGTCCCATCTATATTGCTTTGTGCAGGTTTGCACAAGCGAAGTCTTGAAAAAAAAATGTCACTTTTAAAAAAAGAGATTTTGACATGTGATTTACCGGTGTTATCTGATGAATTTCAAAGCAAATATATATATCTTTTCTCTCTTTTTACAATATTAGGTATAACGGCAATGAATATCCGTGTATTTCCAAGTTGATAAGATGAAAAATGTAGGATTTCTGGAGGCACCATTTGTTAGTGAGTATAATAGAGTAATACCTTTTCTGCAGCACGTCCCTCTTGGGCTATAACTTTTGCTATTTATCTCTTCCCCACATTCCTGTTTTAGTATGTGAGTTTTTTTTTTTATCAAGGCAAAATATGTTGCTGTTGGCAAATGTAATAGAATAGTTAGGACTGGGGATGTAGTGTGGATTCAGAGGGCATTTTTGGTGAAAGACATGGAATAAAAACGAGGAATTAGAGATTCATTCACAAGGTGCATTTACTCATTCATATTTCTTTATTTGGTGGGATGGGTGGCCTAATTATTATGGTTATTTTTATCTTGTTGTTTTGCATGTACACCAAGAGCTTCTGTGCTGGAGACAAATGCCTTGTGGGTCTGATCACACTTGGCCAAATAAAATATTCTGTCTAATGTCATGGAGACATGACACTACCCCCCCCAAAAATAAAAAAAAATAAAAATATTGCTTGAACTTGGAGGGAGAGCAAAAGATTTAGCACACCCCAAAAAAGAGGAGATTGGCAATTAATGAGGCTTAATGCCCAGGTAAGAGTAGGATAGTTATTTAAAGAAAAAAATGTAGTTGTACAATAGTGTAGATATTTTGAATTGCTTATCTGAGATCAACATTGATGTAAATAGACATTTGAAATTCCCAGTCAGTTTATCAAAAAAGACACATGGGAAAATGGAGGTAATTTCAAGACTGGAATATGCAATTAGACAGGAATCTTGTGTATAAATTATATATTGAGGGAATTAAGCAGATGGATAAATTGCTTAGAAAAAGAGGTTATGGAAAGACAAAACCTCAAACGTTATGTCTCCACCTGTTACTTTCATAAAACGGTCAGGAGTTTAACTTCAGATGATGAAATTAACCTGGGTACCGTTTGAAAGTTATTGCTCTAAAATCAATTTTTCTCAAACTTGGCAGCTTGGATTTGTGAGGACTTCAACTCCCGGAATTCCGCACATTTTCAAGCTGGCAAGGTTGAGAAACACAGCTTTAACAACAACAACAACAACAAAAACAACAACAACAACAACAACAACAATAATAGAGTTGGAAGGGACCTCAGAGGTCATCTAGTCCAACCCCCTGCTCAGGCAGGAAACCCTACCCCATTTCGGACAAAGGGCTGTCCAGTCTCTTCTTAAAAGCTTCCAGTGATGGAGCATCCACAACTTCTGGAGGCGGGTGGTTCCACTGGTGAATTGTCCTCCCTGTCAGGGGAAGCCTTCAAGTTAAAGCCCACATTTCTTCAATTTAACAACATTGTTCTATCCGATCAAGGTTTACTGATGTGCTAAAATCCTGAGCCATTTTCTTTCTGTGCCTTCCAGTCAGTCTTGACTTCAGGCCACTGTATGGAGAAGTCCCTGCAGTTTTCTTTGCAAGGTTTTTTAGAAGTAGCTCCCCACTGTCTTCCTGGTCTTCCACTTTCTAGCCTGATGTCGTAAACATTGAGCCAAATTGGCTCTTTTTAATTATTTTTTTTACATATCTGGTAATACGTTCATATCTTTTGTTTTGTTCTGTTCTGGATTTGTTCTATTGGAATCTTATGTTATCACTTGGTTGGTTCTATCTTATGATTTATGGCTGTATGGTATTATTTATGATGTACCACTTTGTTGGCTGTGTGTATAATGAGACCTTCTGCACCAGAGACAAATTCCTTTTGTGTCCAATCACACTTGGTCAATAAAGAATTCTATTCTGTTCTGTTCTGTTCTGTTCTATTCTATTCTGTTCTGTTCTGTTCTGTTCTGTTCTGTTCTGTTCTGTTCTAGTCTATTCTATTCTATTCTAGTCTAGTCTAGTCTATTCTACTCAACTCTGTTCTGTACACTCTATAGTCTATTTTACTCTATACTCTACTCTACTTCTATTCTATTCTATTCTATTCTGTTCTAATCTAATCTATTCTATTCTATTCTAGTCTAGTCTAGTCTATTCTGTAATCTATTCTGTGTTTCTTCTATTCTATTCTATTCTGTTCTGTTCTATTCTATTCTATTCTATTCTATTCTATTCTATTCTATTCTATTCTATTCTACTCTGTTCTGTACACTCTATAGTCTATTTTACTCTATACTCTACTTCTATTCTATTCTATTCTATTCTATTCTATTCTATTCTATTCTATTCTATTCTATTCTATTCTATTCTATTCTATTCTATTCTATACTCTGTTCTGTACACTCTATAGTCTATTTTACTCTATACTCTACTCTACTTCTATTCTATTCTATTCTATTCTATTCTATTCTATTCTATTCTATTCTATTCTATTCTATTCTATTCTATTCTATTCATTTTCTTATTGGGATTTTGCTTTTCACTTTATTTTGTATATTTTATAGAAAACATTAGAGAGCTGACTCATAAGTAATAGCTTTGGCCCGATCTGTAAACCTTGGGGATTTGTAGAATGGATTGCCAGCCAACTGTTCATAAGTTCTGGAAGTATATTCCACAGTCAATAAAGTTATGACCTTGTATTTATTTTATGCTGTCATTTAAAGTCACATTGTCCATTACTCAGTATTATTTGTAAGGTCTACCAGCTCTTCTGCAGTATTAATTGCCCTGAAAAAAAAAATGAATGTAGAAACACAGCATCAGAAAATAGCCAAGCAAGTAAACCAACAAGTAAATAAGGAATTAAATAGAATTGCTTTTCTTTCTTTAAAAAAAACCCAACTGTATAGCTTTTGCATTTGACAAATTACGATTTCAAATGTAACATGATGCATCACAATATCACAACAGACTTTGGAGACACCGCTAGTAATACGTCGCTTGGTTAGATTGGTTTAAATAAAATATTTCAAAGGCATTTTCAAACCCGCATCCACCTTTGATCATAGTCAGTTGCTGAAATGTGTCCTTTGATTCCCCCCTCCCAAGTTTTCTTCCCTCATGTTGTTCCTTTTCAGATTAAGATAAAACAGAGAAAAGGAGCAAAAACCAAGGAAATGAAAAGTCTGAAATTAAAAAAAGAAGAAAGGAAAATGCTCTCTCAATCAATACATTGCCTATTCCAGGGCTTTTCGACCTTTTCACCCATTGTGCCACTTTTAGGATATGGCAATATCTGAGTACCACCAGTCGCCTAGCAAGGTGTCAAAAACCTGATGACCCCCCCCAAAAAGGAAAAAAGTGATAAAGTACAGGTAGTCCTCGACTTACAACAGTTCACTTAGTGACTGTTCGAAGTTACAATGGCACTGAAAAAAGTAAGACACCTGCCTGCCCGCCTGGCTGCGCTCTTCCTCCTGTCCGAGGTTTTCATTGTTGTGAGCATTTCGATTGAGGATTGGCAGCGGGGGTGGGGTGGGGTGGGGGTGTGTGTGGTTTTTATTCCCTCTGTCTGCTGGGTGGTTGCAGCAGGTTTTGGTCACTTCACAAGACCCTGGGACACTGTGACCGTCATAAATATGAATCAGTTGCCAAGCATCTGAATGTAAATCACAAGACCCTGGAGATGCTGCAACATTCCAGCTGTTCAGAGCTTCTTCTGGGCTCAGCAGAAGCACCAGGATCATTGCTGAGCTCCAGTTGGAGTCTGGCGCTGATCCTGGCGCTTCCTCTGAGCCCCAACAGCCCCGAAGAAGCGCCGATCAGCTGGAAAGCGGCACTGATCCTGGCGCTTCCGCTGAGCCCCGACAGCCCTGCAGCTGCAACCGTCTCTCGCTCAGGCTTGTGCGGTGCTGCCACCCATTCAGCTCATTCCCCTCCCCCGCTGCCACTTTTCTAGGATGGTCGCGTACCCCCTGCCAGGTGCCCATGGACCACAGGTGGTGCCCGTACCACTGGTTGAAAAGCCCTGGTTTATTCCAACCTCATTTGGTGTATCTTCCTACCTTTGCAAAACAAGTCTATGGAGATTCTTCGTTATCCAGGTGAAGGTTGTCCTAAAGGTGCTTTTTCAAAAGGCCACTGGACTTTGTTTTTCCTTGAAGATGTTTCACTTCTCATCCAAGATGCTTCTTCAGTTCTGGAGAATTCCAGAACTCCAGAACGGAAGAAGCTTCTTGGATGAGGAGTGAAACTTCTTCAAGGAAAAACAAAGTCCAGCGGCCTTTTGAAAAAGCAGCTTTGGTACTTTGTAAAACGTGTTTTTTTCCAACTCTTTCTATTCAGAGCCTTGTGTGTTCCTTTGGATTCTTCCTAACCCTCCAAGTGAAATACACTATCTCTTTTATAAAGCATTTTGTGCTTTTTCAAACTTCTCCGACCTTTTTTCCACTTGGGGAAAACATTCTACCAAAACACACAAGATAATAATTTGCTTGATTTTGGCCATTCATGTCTGATTATTCTCTACTTTCTTGTCAAACTCAACTATCTTAGTCTTTGATATCTTAATTTTCAGTTCCATATTCCTCACTGCACGGTGTGTCTAACGTCGGCTGCAAATCAGATTCTCATCAAAGAGCACTGCATCACTTTTTTTTAAAAAAAAAGATAGGCATACACTCATATCTCTAATCAATATAGCTCTATCATCACCACAAGTCTTTAATTAATTTATCCACAAATATATTAAGCACCCACACCGTATATGCTTGTCTTACTTGTTCCTGAATGTTGAATTATTTGGTAAGCATTTCATTTATTCTTGCTTGTGGTTTATTTTCTGCTCTTATCACATTCAGCAATCAGCTGCACATTTGCACAAAATATCCCACAATTGCAGTCTATTTGCTTCATCACACACTTTTTAAAGTCACAGTGGCTGCACAGTGCTGCTTCTTTCTTACAGTCCTACACTTCTCAGTGATCTTCTGAAGTGCAAAAATATTTTTTGGCAAGTCTAAAACCTGCACTGCATGATACTCCTCAACATTTATTAATGATTACCTCCAAAACACTTTTGATCAAAATTCTTTTAAAATTCTTCCCAGGAACTTATCCACAGTAATTCTCTGTGAGTTTTGCATTCTCTGTTACTCTTTCTACCTTTGTGCAGGTGACAAATAACAGCAAATTTCTGATTGTTGGGCATAGATACAACCTTCACACATCAATCAAACCAGCCACACAGCCATTTCTGGAGCCAACCATATTTTAATATTTCTCCAGTTACATCAGTCACACTAATAGACTGCAGCCTGCATTTTTCAGCCTCCCCAAAGCATTTATAATGTTTCTTGAACACTGATGCCCATAGCGATTCCACTCTGTGATAGATCACTATTGCTCATACAAGACTCTGAACTGCCCTTCCATCATTCCCATTGTTTTTATTGTTTTTATTCCAGTCAATGTGCTGGGAGGCCTTGCTTGGCGTCTTCTTTGCCCATGGACAAGATGGCTTCTTTCTACCCAAACTGCATTTTCTCTGTCCCTTTTAACCTTAACCATGATTCATAGATCATCTGAATAGTGCAAGTGGGTGCGGAGCCTTCTTGGGACTGCTGAAAGGACTGTGTTGTAGACAGGAGATGTGTGGTGTCTTATCCCTCCCCCTCTGTTGAGGGAGAGATGTTCAGCTTTGACCTAGATGCCCTCTTGGACCCCTCTTTCAAACCAGCAGCCCTCTCTGTCCAGAATGAGGACTTCCCAATTGAGGTTGAAATCCACACCATCTCTCTTTAATTCTGTTGAATATGTTTTGAAAGGATGAAAATGACCCACTCAGCTTCACAGGCAGTTTAAATACGCAAAAAAACAAACAAACAAACAAACCCCACCCCGTTTACTTACTTAATTTTATTCCTTAGTTTTGTTGACTTACAAAAAGAGATAAGTGGTTCCTTTCATGATGCCCCATTGATTCACTTTGGCTTTTCTTTGGTGAAATACAGCTTGTTAGCCTCAGGAAACTTTTGTGTTCTTCTTTTCCTTCCGTTTTAAAACTCCTCCATTTATGACTGCAAGTTAAATAAAAACCCTTTCCTTAAAAATGAGCAGAGCACAAAGCCTTCCATTTCTGAAATCATTAGAATTGACTTTTCCACAATCAATGTGCTAAATGATGTAATTATCCAGTGGTCTTTCCCCCTGTTTAAACCAGTTGGAAAGTTAAAGGTTTGTTTTCGATCAATTCTGACCACTTTGTGTGCAAATTACACAACTGCCTTTTCTTTCACTTATCTCAAAATCCAATTCGGTATGGGCATGTCCATTTGAAAAGCCTTTCTGATCATCAGTAACTCTCTGAAGAGTAACTTGCTTAAACTTAGAACATGGGAAAGCTGCTACTTTTCTTATGAATGCAATTCTGCCGTGTGATGGGGATCAACATCAATAATCTGATCCCAACTCTTAACTATGATCTGACCAAAACAAACATTGTCGGCCTTGTTTTGCAACAACCACTTCCTTTAGCATGGCCAAAATCTCCTGTATTCCTTTCCTCCTATATCCCTATCCATCATAATCCTAGTTGAATCATGCTCATTTACTTAGGATTGTCTACGGAGATTCTCCATTAAACATTAAACTCTAATTTCTGTAACTAGAAGTAGAAATCTTTCTGGTTTCTTAGTTACAAGCCTGGAAAGGTCATAAACATTGTCTTAATTGCAAATGGTCACTGAATGAGGACTATCTGCATGATAAATTGGTGGGTCAAACCAACAGCTAAAGGGTGTAAGCGCTGTGCACTCAGAAAAACTGCCAAATTAGACCCCCGTGTAACCTTCAAGGCCACCAATGGCGTCTAGCATTATGAGAGTGTGTGAATTAGTAGCGGCCCCTTTTCAAACGGGGGCACCAAAGGAGTTGCCTGCTTGTGGCAAGAAGCTATTTGCACCCCTGCAATGGAGGAACATTATAGAGGAACACAAGCAAAATGACATGCTTAAAATGACAAGCACAACAAGCAAACAAATCTGAAGAGCAGCCAACTTGGCAAGTCTACCACAGCTCTTCTTTGCAAGATCCTAACTCTGAACCATCCTGAATCAAATGTGAACTCTTTACCTCCCCATTTTTGGCTTCCAGGGACTCTTTTAAGGAAACAAACCTGAGCTTTCTTGAGATTGCACCTGCTCACAAAATACGATAGAGGGTTAATTAGGGAGAAGCAGGATGACGCCATTGTGACAGCCTCAATCAGTTCTTTGTCAGCCGAGGGGTGACTGTCCTCGTCAAGGGCAAGCGATGTGTCCTTGCGGTCTCTTCTCTGATTTCCCCAAATTTTCTTTCTCTACAAAAGATTTGTCCTCCTATCCTTTTAGACTGGTCTGGAATTCTTCTCAGCCTGGTTTCTGCAGACTCTTGGAAGGCAGTCCAGGGTTCAAGGTTGCCTTTTTCTTTCTATTATACAAAACACCCCATCGCTTGGCAGCCCCCACATCAGCCTCCCCTTTCCTGATCTGACAAATCTCCATGGGAGGAGGAACCTCTTCATGTCCCCCCCACCCCACCGAAACATGCAAAGCCCAGGAGGCTTCAGATTGCAAGACAGATAATTGTGCAACGAAAACCAGGAAATGCACACATGTACACCTTTGGCCACCTCATAATTAAGACAAGTGCGAGTCCCCCAACGGCCCACCAGAATTTCCCTGATAGAATTTTGTATCTGTCAAGTTGAATAAAAAAGGCTGAAGAAACACAGAATAAATTTGCAGCCCCCCCAGCCTCCGCCCCCAGATATAGCCCATTTCTCTGTGCTCCATGTAGCCTTCTCCCCTCCCTCACGGGGAAAGAGATCGTCAAAGCTTCCACTATAGGAAGCCCCAGATTAAATCTACATCTCTGGTGAACTCTGTGGTAGAGAATTCTGTTTTCTATTTTATTTATCTAAAGTTTACAATTCTAGCAGCGGGATATTGTTTACGCCAAAGTATGAGCCAGTTCTTAGCACATAGAACATGGGATCCTAGGGCTGGAAGGGACCTTAGAGGTCTTCTCGTCCAGACCCCTGCTCAAAAGAGGAGACCACGTTGACCCTCAACCATCCCACATAACCCCTCTCCCCTCCCACCAGCAGTAGACCTCCCAATAACCCTGACCTGATGTGACCTCCCCATCACAAGATCCATCACAAGCCTCTCCCTGGTGACTCACATCTGACCCATCACAAGACCCTCACTTAAACACACCCACACCGGAAGCCCTTATAAACAGAAGAACACAGACACTGTTCTTCTGAAGATGTTGATGTTAGCTAGCCTGGTAATGTTCAGAAACCAACCCACAAGCTCAGAAAACACACCTTCACCCTCACAGGAGACCTTATTCCATCTCGGTCAAACAGTTGTCCAATCTTTTCTTGAGAACCTCCAGTGATGGACTACCCCTAATTCTTGGAGGCACGTTCTTCCATTGATTAATTTTTTTCTTTTACTGCTGTGTTCTCAGTTCCACAGGCAGGGAAGAATTCCAGGATCCTGCTGGTATTTTTTGTTTCTTTGGGATGAAAGACTTGGGGTAAAGACTTGTGTTGGTGGCAACAACATGATTATTCTAGGAAGAGTGGAAGAGCCCAAGAAAGTTCTTAAAACATGCAACACAGAATAATTGGGTTGGAAGGGACTTTGAAGGTCTTCTAGTCCAACCTCCTACTCAAGCAGGAAACCTAATACCATTCCAGACAAATGGCTATCCAGTCTCTTCTCGAAAGCTTCCAGAGATGGAGCACCCACAACTCCAGGAGATAAACTGTTCCACTGATGAATTGTTCTCAGTGTCAGGAAATTTCTTCTTAGTTTTAGCAGCTTTCAAGTATCTTGACACCTTTATGTACATAGGTGGAAGTAATCTAAATAAACGAGAGACTGCATTCTGTTTCTATGGGATGGAAATGGTTGGTTGACTTTTTTTCCTGGCATTTCTAGAGCCCTCAGTCCTCAATGTTTGGCCAAAACTATTTTGTAGCACTCCCAACACAATCTAACAATGCCACCAGGGACGACTATGAGTGAGAAACACTGCAATCCAAAGCCATAACTCTGTTCCTTCCTCCATATGTGCTTAAACATGCAACAGCTCTCCCTTTTGTCATTTTCCTCCACCATCTTCGAAATAGAGATATTAATTTTATTTCTTTTCTTTAATGAGCTACATACTTTACGCTTTGGGGGTCACCAAAGTAAGTTTTAAAATCAATTATACAATTACATATGTAATAATAAGGGAGCACCGGATTAATTGTCTGTGGGGCAGGACTATAACCTTCCCATAATGCAGGTTTCCTTAGGGCCAGGTCTATTATTACAAGAAATTGTGGAAATAAAGAGGGGTGGGGGTTTTCAGGGAGAAATAACAAATGAGGGCTATTTCAAGATAAGAGAAGCTGTTTGCTGCTGGGAAGGTGATAGTAGAGCCTCATACTGTATGTAAATAGATAGGGTCAACTTTCTCTGGTTTATGCAGAGCGCATTGTACAAGAATTAATTTTCCTCCTATTCTAAAGAGTGACAGCAAGAGGCTTTGTAATTATGTCCCAAGCCTGTAAATGACCAGCCTCTCTAGTGTAATCAAGTATTAAAAACGTGCGAGAACCACTGTAATATAACCAAGTATTAAAAATGTGTGCGTTAAGGGAGGTGAACTTTAGAAACGGTTCGTGTTTTTCATTCCTGAATTTGTACTTTGAGGAGTATGAATTTGAGCTTTTTTCAACTAACAAAAATTCTTTGTAATTGAAGTTCCAGTCTTTGTTTGACCCGTTGCCCATGAAAATTGTCAGTTGTCATTGTCAATGGGTTGTTGGAGAAGTTGTTGGAGCACTCACAATGCCAGAAGGCAAGTTGTTTCACTGGTTGGTTGTTCCTGACAGTGAGAACAATTTAACCAGTGGAACTCCTTGCCTCCAGGAGTTGTGGGTGCTCCAACACTGGAGGTTTTCCAAGAAGAGATTGGACAGCCATTTGTTTGAAATGGTACAGGTTTCCCTGCCTGAGCAGGGGGCTGGACTAGAAGACCTCCAAGGTCCCTGTTATTCTGTTCTCTCCTGGAGTTGTGGATGCTCTAACACTGGAGGCTTTCAAGAAGAGACTGGACAAAGATTTGTCTAAAATGGAATAGGATCTCCTGATTGAGCAGGAGGTTGGACTAGATGACCTCCAAAGTCCCTTCCGACTCTGTTATTCTGTTACTCTGTTAATGCAAAGATTATTTATTCATGTAAGAAAATGTGTATGGCTGCCCACTCCCTCTCAGTGGCTCTGGGCAGTTTATAAAAATAGAAACGCGATATACAAGCATATTTTCTCATTTTATACCATTTCTGAACATAGTGGTGTGGAATAGAATTATATTAGAATTATTTTATATTGCAGAGCCGTGAACACATTCCAGACAGGATGAAAACTTTCTGATTTCAGAATGGCTGAGCCTGGTTTTCTTTCAGTCCCTCAACAAGACTGGCCTGGCAAGGCCCCTGTCAGGAAGCTTTTTTGGGGGGGCATGTGGGGAAAGACGGGGGTCAGGACAAAGAATCAACTTTTCTGGAGAAAGAGTCTCCCTCGTTCCTGGTGACATCCATAAGAGTCTTGCACAACCTGAGAAAGCCAAAACTTTTCATACATTTTAAACACAAATTATTTTGCTCGGCCTTTGCCAAATGTGATCTGAGAGTCTCACTCACTCACTCCCTGGGATTCCAGCCTTTAGAATGGGATGGGACGGGATGGAATGGACTGGACTGGAATGGAATGGAATAGAATAGAATGCAAGAAGAATAGGAATAGAATAGAATAAAATAGAATGGAATGGAATAGAATAGAAAATATAGAATAGAATGGAATGGAATAGAATGGAAGAAGAATAGGAATAGAATGGAATGGAATGGAATAGAATAGAATAGAACAGAACAGAACAGAACAGAACAGAACAGAACAGAACAGAACAGAACAGAACAGAATAGAATAGAATAGAATAGAATAGAATAGAATAGAATGAGAATAAAAAGAATAGAACAGAACAGAACAGAATAGAATAGAATATAGAGTAGAATAGAATAGAATATACAATAGAATAGAATTAGAATAGAATAGAATTAAGAATAGAATAGAATAGAATATACAGTAGAATAGAATATACAATAGAATAGAATAAAATAAAATAAAATATAGAGTAGAGTAGAATAGAATAGAATAGAATAGAATAGAATAGAATAGAATAGAATAGAATAGAATAGAATAGAATAGAATAGAATAGAATAGAATGGAATGGAATGGAATGGAATGGAATAGAATGTAGAATAGAATAGAATAGAATAGAATAGAATGTAGAATAGAATATAGAATGGAATGTAGAATGGCATAGAATAGAATGTAGAATAGAATAGAATAGAATAGAATAGAATAGAATAGAATAGAATAGAATAGAATAGAATAGAATAGAATAGAATAGAATGGAATGGAATGCAATGCAATGCAATGGAATGGAATGGAAGAAGAATAGGAAAAGAATAAAATAGAATGGAATGGAATAGAATAGAATAAAATAGAATGGAATGGAATAGAATAGAAAATATAGAATAGAATGGAATGGAATAGAATGGAAGAAGAATAGGAATAGAATGGAATGGAATGGAATGGAATAGAATAGAAGTGAATAGAATAATAGAATAGAATAGAATAGAATAGAATAATAGAATAGAATAGAATAGAATAGAATAGAATAATAGAATAGAATAGAATAGAATAGAATAGAATAGAATAGAATAGAATAGAATAGAATAGAATAGAATGGAATGGAATGGAATGGAATGGAATGGAATGGAATGGAGTGGAGTGGAGTGGAGTGGAGTGGAGTGGAATGGAATGGAATGGAATAGAATGGAATGGAAGAAGAATAGGAAAAGAATAAAATAGAATGGAATGGAATAGAATAGAAAATATAGAATAGAATGGAATGGAATAGAATGGAAGAAGAATAGGAATAGAATAGAATGGAATAGAATGGAATGGAATGGAATGGAATAGAATAGAATAGAATAGAATAGAATAGAATAGAATGGAATAAAATAGTGTTCAAAATTCAACCGACTCATATTTATGACGGTCGCAGCGTGCCCCGGGGGGGTGTCTCGTGATCCGCTTTGCGACCTTCTGACAAGCAACGTCAATGGAGGGAAACCAGATTCCCTTAACAAGAGGGTGACTAGCTTAGCAGCTGAAGCGATTCACCCAGCCGCTGTGGCCAGGACAGTCGTAAAATGGGCCAAAGCTCACTCAACAAATGTCTCGCTGAGGCACGGAAAATGTTGAAGTCCGCAGGGGTTGTAAGCCGAGGAGTCCCCCGTATTCGAAGCGAGGTACCACAATGCAACTCAGAAAGGGGGTTACGGCGTTTCAAGCCGATGACAAGGAAAGCTAATTTCACTCTTCCGGCCTCCGCCGGGCCGGTGACAGGCCTATTCAGGGAGCCCTTTCTGAGATGTTGTTGAGATTTTCAAAGTAAAGAATTACAAGAAATGCAATTTAATCCAAAGTCATTACCTAAACGCTGATGGAGGATAGGGATTACCGCCAATGTAAATGAGATATGAGACAGGCAATGGATTACAGGGCCCTTAGGATGACTTCAGCAAATAGACTCAGATAAGGGAATCTTTGTAATTACACGGAGCTTCTCTGGTCAATTCTGACTTTTAAAGTCTGAAAAGAATCGAGAGAAAAGGAAGTCAGGAAAAAAAGCCGACATGTGTTATTCAGGGCAAAATTAAGTATTTCCTTTTTAATTCCACGCAATCAATAGAAGGACATCAGCCCAAATGAAAAGATGAGGCCGGCTACACGTCCCTTTGTGACTGGTATCATTTCATCATTTGGGTAATATCATTTCCAAATTAAATTTTATGGTCCATTACAGATGAGCTCAAACACTTTTTTCTAATGGAATCTTAAATGGAACTGACTTGCTTTGCGTGGGGTTTGTCTCCCGGTTAAGATGTTATTCGGCTCTAATTATCCGATAATGAACTCAGGAAATTTAATTTTTAATATTTATATGTCAGAAATCTGTTGTACTTTGGCTAAGGTTTTAAATTAGAAATTAACATGGGTGGAATGCTCAGTGAAGATGGTCTTCCAATCGGATTGCCGCTGAGCATCCAATCGGATTGCTCCGTGTTGCTTTTGTCTTTTTAAAAAATAAATAAATACATTATTCCAAAGAAAGAAAACAAGTGAAAAAAATAAACAGCGGAGAAATGGATGAATCTATTGTCCGTAAGTCAAAAAGTTTTCAGATTAAGGTAGAAATTCAAGGAGCGTCTTTGGATCTAGAACAGTGTTTCTCAACCTTGACAATTTTAAGGCATGTGAACTTCAACTCCCATTAAAATTGTCAAGGTTGAGAAACACTGATCTAGAACATTTCAGCTGAATGCCCAGCCAATAAAAAGTTGAAAAGAATCAGCATTACTGCTACCGGTGGACCCACGGGTATTTTAATATCATTGTTATTGGGGTTTTTTTCTTTTACTTCCAAAATATTGGAAGTAAACTAATTAATTTTGCTTCTATTTTTTTTAAATATTATTTAAATTATATCCAGTTTTATTAACATCTATTTTACAATCTACTTTCTCTCCATTATATTTTACCAGGATGCTTTCTTAAGTAATTGGGCAAGTGTTGAATTGTATGTCCATGGAGAGTCCCCATCCTCCAGGTCGCGGTTGTCCCAAAGGAGCTTTTTTCAAAAGGCAACTGGACTTTCTTTGTTTTTCCCGTGAAGACATTTCGCTTCTCATCCAAGAAGCTTCTTCAGTTCTGACAGTTGAATTGTCAGTTTGTTGTTTTGTCATCCCAGCAGCCACTTTGACAATCTGGGATGCTACCAGAAAGCTCTTAGGTTACCAGAAGTCTAGAAATCTGCAACCCCACATTCTCACATTCTGCTTGGAGATGCTGGCCAAGGATGCGTTCAGTTGTATCAATAGATGGAGGAGGAATGGATAGATGGATGATGGATGGGTGGGTGGACCGACGGACAGACAGACAGACAGACAAACAGATAGAAGATGGAAGGCCCAGTGGGAAATGACAGAAAGATTTTAAATGATGTTACCTTGTCCCTCCTATCCCATTCAGAGAATTGAGGCAGGACAACACAAGCCTAATCTAAAAATATTCTAATTACAGATCTGTATTTCCTCTCCACAATTGTTGCGTTGCAACCCGGTGAAGAATTTTGGAGAACCCGAAAACTACTTTAGGATTTTGTGCATGTTTGGTTGGTCCACTAAAGCCATTGTGTTGATCTCAATTTTAATTTTGTTTTCTTATAGCCCACAAAATTATCTTTATGTTAATTTGACATATGCTCATTGTTTTCTTATTTTACTCTTGTTATCACAGCAACTTTGGGTTACAGATGGCCATCTGTGACCAATATTAACTTTCTTAATAATCTACACAGTTCAGGTCTATAAGAAAACAGGGACACCACAGAAGAGATGCGGTCAACCCAGCAAGAATGCTGAGGGATGTTCAGCACACAAGACGTCTCCTGAAGGCTGAAGTCTAGCAATGCCTGGCTAACATTGCACAGAGAGGGCCAGACAGAAGCAAGTGATGTTATTTCATCACAATGTCATCATGCAAACTGCATATGTGTGCAATTATGTCACCACGCACGTGATAGCGGCCTAGATTTGGCGAACGTATGGGACCGAAAGACATGCGAATGTGTGCCGTGTTCTTTTTATGGTGTACATAATTATGACATCAAAGAAGAACCCATAAAGTAGAAAGAGTCCAAATGAGTTCTAGATCCATACGATATTGGTGTGTCTTCCAAGGGACAAGATGTTCTAATTTCTCGTCTATCAGTACTTAAATTGGAAAGTTGTGGAGAAAGTTGTGGATAAGGCAGAGGCTTTGTGGGCGATGGCCAGGCTGAGCCCGAGGGAGGGAGGAGACAAACGCGTCATCCGTCTTGAGTCCCTTCGTGCCCATAAAGGATCTCAGTCCAGCCACCTTGAATTCCATGGACTCTTATTTCCCGCCAATCATGCTTTGACCGTTAGTAGTTCCGATTCTTGTCGAGAGCTTAAGCTTCCAATACATTTTTATATTTGTTTGAACTGCCTGGGTTTCCTGATTTGTCACACTTCACAGGTTTTTCTCCTGAATATAATTCTGCATTTGCCACAGTTACAACCACGTTTTTAAATCAATTTTTTTTAAAAAAAATCCCCAAATAGAGAAAATCATTTAAAACCCTGGTTAGGTAGGGCTTACCTGATCTTTCTTAGGCTTTTATTAGCTGAGAAAGCCATGTGTTAGCCTGACTCTCAGATGGTATACGGCACTTTTTCTAATTCCATTTTTAATTGAATAGTAAATTAGTTTGATTAATAAACGCAGACAACAACTCCAGCGTTGGAATTAAAGCGATCACGCTCCCGTAAATATGAGCTGCTCTTAAGCAGGGTCTCTGAGAAGCTGATTTGGGGCTTACCGTTTTCTATCCATGCTTGAAATAATAATAATAATAATAATAATAATAATAATAATAATAATAATAATAATAACAATAATAGTAATATTAACAGTGGTGATAAGTGCTGATCTTCAAGTTTCCTTTGATAATGCACATGATTATCTGGCTACATTTGATCTCCGTGGAAAGACTAAGAAATTAAAACAATTCCTTCCTTCCCTTACACAATAAAGCTTAGCAACAAAGCAGCGTTCTTGAAAGGGCCATGCTTTTTTTTGGTGAAATAATACTCTACTTTATGCACATTTGTATCAGGAGTGAGAGATGCGGTATCTATATTCCAATCTTATCTCCCAAAAGCATGAAAGGCATCAAATTGCCAGCTCTGATGATTGCCTCTCCCATGTTAGCTCTTATCATGACCCATCCCCCACCTCCATCCTTGTCCCATTTAATTGAATCAATTTAATTAAACATTGTGGTCATCCCCATCCCGTTTAATGGCAGATGCAGTTGGGATTTTTTTTCCCCTGTAGCTACTCCGTTATAGAGTTACTGAGATGCTTACATAAAATTTATTGGGCCAGCCAGCTTTGGGATAATTCTGAATGGCTCACCACAAGGAAAACTGGACCCAAATGCTACAGTAAAAGGGAAATAAGGATACACATTTTTGCAAGGAAATAAAAGCATTCAGCCTTATATGCATAATTCTATTGCTACTTGGGCCCTGGAGAGAGAGAAAAAAAGTGTTTTAATGAGGTCAGGATAGGTCATGTGGATCTTTAGAAGGATGCTCTTTCCAAAGCAAGTGCAGCCACAGAAGGAATCCACTTCCTTGGGCCTATCTGGATGACCTGGTTCAATCAACAAGGCCAGGAGCAGGCCAACTCTCTCAGCCTGAAGAAGATGAACAGAGAGGCCTCCAGACAGGCAGCCCCTGTGCAATGAAAGATGAATAGAATAGAATAGAATAGAATAGAATAGAATAGAATAGAATAGAATAGAATAGAATAGAATAGAATAGAATAGAATAGAATAGAATAGAATAGAATAGAATAGAATAGAAGTGGAGTGGAGTGGAGTGGAGTGGAGTGGAGTGGAGTGGAGTAGAGTAGAGTAGAGTAGAGTAGAGTAGAGTAGAGTAGAGTAGAGTAGAGTAGAGTAGAGTAGAGTAGAGTAGAGTAGAGTAGAGTAGAGTAGAGTAGAGTAGAGTAGAGTAGAATATTCTTTATTGGTCAAGTGTGACCCAAGAAATTTGCCTATGGCGCATAAGCTCTCAATGTACATACAAGCAACAAAATGATAAATGATAAATTATAAGATACGGTCATAAATCATAACCATCAAAGTGATGTCATAAGATACCAATAGGAGCAGGTATAGAAAAGATGAGAAGGATAATGGTAATACAGTCCTGCCACAGGGTGAGACATGCATAGACATATATGTGTTTAGCAGAATGATGGCATGGGTGTGTGTGTGTGTGTGTGTGTGTGTCTTTGTGTCTAATTATTTTGGTATACAGGGTCCTGAGGGGAGAAGTTGAAACAGCTGATATCCAGGATGTGAGGGGTCTGTAGAGATTTTCTCAGTCCTCTTTCTGGCTTGTGCTGTATAGAGTATCCTCAATGGAAGGCAGGCTGGTTGCAATTGTGTTTTTCTGCAGTCCTAGCTCTCCGCTGAAGTCTCTGTCTGTCCTGTTTAGCGGCTGTAGCAAACCAGAGAGTTATAGGGATATAAATGCAAACTCCTCAATACTTCTTCTGTAGAACTGTATCAGCAGCTCCTTGGGAGATCTGAGCTTTCTGAGTTGACACAGGAAGAACACTCTTTGTTGTGCCTTTTTAATGACGGTCCTAATGTTAGGTGCCCATTTCAAGCAAGCCTTGGGAGATTATAGAAAACCAGAAACTTGAAGAAACCCTTTTGTGTCTGTATCTGTGGGTATGTGTTGCACTTGAATGCCAACTGGAAACCAGTTCAAGAAGATTTTTCAGTTCTGAAATAATAATAATAACAATAACAACAACAACAACAATAATTTGTTGTTGTTAGTTGTGAAGTCGTGTCCGACCCATCGCGACCCCATGGACCACGTTCCTCCAGGCCTTCCTGTCCACTACCATCTTCTGGAGTCCATTGAAGCTCCTGCCTCCTGCTTCAGGGACTCCGTCCAGCCACCTCCTTCTCTGTCATTGTCCCCTTCTTCTCTTGCCCTCCATCTTTCCCAGCATCAGGCTCTTCTCCAGTGAGTCCTTCCTTCTCATTAGGTGGCCAAAGTACTTGAGTTTCAACTTCAGGATCTGGCCTTCTCAAGAGCAGTCGGGGTTGATCTCCTCCAGGACTGACCGGTTGGATCGCCTTGCAGTCCAGGGGACTCGCAGGAGTCTTCTCCAGCACCAGAGTTCAAAGGCCTCCATGCTTTGGCGCTCAGCCTTTCTTATGGTCCAACTTTCACAGCCCTACATTGCAATTGGGAAAACCATGGCCTTGACTATACGTACTTTAATAATAATAATAACAACAACAACAATAATAATAACAACTTATTGGATGAGAAGTTGCCTTTTAAGAAGCACCTTTGAGACCTCCTTCTGAGCTTGTCTTCTCCTGAAGACAGTCGTGTATCTAACCATTGACTTGAGGTGCAGGATTTAGTCTGACTCACAGGTGACACCGAGTGCATATTTCTGCAGTTTTGATATAAACCATGGAACCTAAAGGAGCCAGGGCTTAAGTATGGCATCCTGCAACTTCTCCGAGAGGAGCAAACCTGCATAGAACCTACTTGCCCTGTCTTGGAGACCTCGCTCGGCTTCCTGAAAGACCCGGAAGGATTTGGCTCATAAAAACTGGTTCAGAAGCAGAGCTTGTACTAGCCTCTGTGTACTGATCTTTTGTTCTCCTTGTTTTAAAAATGTCAACCTGAAAATCTTAGTCTGTCCCCAAGAAAATGTTTATTAGCATTTCTCATAATGCATTTGGAGGAAGTATTCAGTTTGCCATTAGGTGAAGAGATACGATTTACAGTAAGAAAACCAACAAATTATCTTTCCATTTCTAATTGATTTAGAAACAATGGCTCTGCTGTTGCTTCACAGGAGGCGAGGTCTTTAATTGTCACAAGGTCACTTTGTAAGTTTTAATTGCTGGGTGCTGCTCTGTCCTTTCCTAGCTTTCAAGGTGATAAATGGCTCCCTGGTTCAAAAGCTAGTCTATATAAACAAGCTTATCTCTGCCCATAGTCTTTCATGAAAAATGAGTTGTGAGTATCATTGTTAATCATGGTAATTGTTAATGCTAAGAGGGCCGGTATTATGAGTTTTCCTATTAGACTTTCAATTCATTATTTAAAATGAGCAATCTGGGAGCCATCTAGAGCATTCTAATTTTAATTATCCGGGGATTGCATTTTGGTGAATTCTTTTCTTCATGGAGAGGGACAAAACCTCCAAAGGTTGTGCTCTCCAATAGGCAATATCCTGATTTTTATTTGGAATTAATCTGACAAATCGGGTTGTAGCAATGTACAGTTCTAAAGATTTGCATCTAATACCCCATCCATTGAATGTAAACAGGACAGCATGTTAAAATAGCCCTTTTCTTCTACTGCTCTTACTACTCCTTGCTACTACTATTAGGAGCCATAGTAGAGAGAATCACACTTTTTAAATGCAGAAGCAACAATGGAATGAATATTGAATGCAAACTTAAACAGAAAACCAGGGCTATCTGCTTGTGCACTAGAAAACAAGGTGATACTATCAATCCATAACTGAAGAACGGGATAGGCTGCATGGATGGGACGCAAAATGCTTTCAAGAAGAAGAAGGAAAACATCAATGAAGTTTGAAAAGACCCCTTGGGACAACCATGACCAGGATGACTGAGAATTTCCATAGACGTATCAATCCATAAGGAAAAAAAATATGAAAGAAACGGAGGATTTGAGAAAACCATTTAAAAGTTAAGTACACCTGAGGGGATACACACAAGGTAAAGTCAGAAAGGCATTTGAGGATTCAGAATGAGGGAGAAGGAGACACTTATGGGTAGAGCCGGGAACAATCCTTGTGTGGCCCTGAAACTCACAATTTTTTGGAGAAGACCATTCAAGGGCAGCTTGAAGAAAGAGGAGAAACACCAATATCTAAAGAAAGGTACCAGCTGCTATTAAAACAACCATGGTCCAGGAAAGGTCTAAGATTCAAAACCTTATCTAACAATTGGCTGATGTTGTCTGAAGGTTGAATCATTGTAACTGGACTAATTTTGTTGTTGTTTGAGAGACATTTTGTCTCCCATCCAGGCAGCTCTACCTGGATGATTGAGAACCTTCATGGACATATTTATTGCAATGTTAAGGAAGAGAGTTAGTATTTTCCAATGACTCTCTGCCTAACTGGCTTGCTCTGACTGAGGAAGCTGCATGGATGGGTGGCGAAACGTCTTCCAAACTAACAACAAAATTAGTCCAGTTGCAATGACTCCACCTTCAGACAACTCCACCTGGATGATTGAGAATCTTCATCCACATGATGCAGAACCTTGTTATCCTCCTGTTGAGGAACTAAGTCATTGCTTCCTGGTGTAAAGGCTGCCAGTTTAGGAATATTCCCTTCACTTTCTGTTTCCTCTCCTTGCTCAGGAACCTCTCCCAAGTTCAAATCCATTTCCATTAATGTGTACAATCTTAAACACCCATATACCAAAAACCTTGAACCCATGACTTCCATATCCCCCCTCCATTTATAGGAGATGACCAGGCAGAGCCCGAGGGAGGAGGGGTCAAATGCATCATCAGTCTTGAGTCCCTTCACGCCCACAAGAGATCTAACTGCAGCCCACCTTGAATCCCTTCTACTTTTATCTCCCGCTAACTTCCCTTGGCTGTTAGTAGTTCAGATTATTATAGAGCTTAAGCTTGCAACATATCTTTAGAGCCATTTGAACTGTCTGGGTCTCCTGATTTCCCTGGTGCTTGATGACCCCTCCTCAAAAAATGAGGGGTGGTGGAGAGGACAGAAAAAAAGACAATAAAAAAAATCAGTGACCCCTAAAGAAAAAGAGATGAAACTGGGTGGGTGACTCTTTCTTGCAAGTCTTTGTAGCTGATAGTGTAAAAAAAAATTGCCAATATTTGTTCCCAAAAATTATAGAGTGTCGTAATAAGTAAAAGAAGGGAAGTGGTGTAATAATTCAATATTTTCATGCTGGTTGCATTACAATTATGATGTTAATTAATTATCTGCCTGGCAGTTACAACTATCCCGAGGCATAGTTGCGGTTGACTTGGTGGTGTTCTGCCAGCAGTGAGTAATTAACCTCTCTTCTTCTCTGGGATTCTCTACAAGATGATCATCATGTTGATGATATAATTATTATTAATTCAGTTTCTGTGTTTCGTTGACATTGTTAATTACTTGTCGGTAATCAGCTAATGTTTAATCTTCATTGTTGGATAGCTTCTTAAAAGCCTGCTTAAAATGGTTCAAAGAGGATTCTTGAAATAACATTACTGCCTTAAGTGTCTGTAAGATCAGTAGTCAGAATAAATTATTATCTAAATTATCTTCAGATCAGGATTTCTGGATCTAATTAGATTGCTTTTTCTGGGGCTCGCAAGCCATAGAAATCGCTGCCAATAAATCATGGAAACAAGCTCAGGTGCTTTCGGTGCCAGCTTTGAGAAGTGGTTACACTTACAAACTTGTCAATATCACTTAAAGAACAAAAATTAATTTACTATTCTTTTTTGCTTGGGAAGATAAGTGGGCCTTGGCCTTGATCCTCCTCTGCCTGATATTCGTTCCCAGGAATATAATCAACTGAAGTTGCAAATGGATACAGCCAAAGAGTACCAAAAAACTTTCTTGAACAATGTTCATGGTTGAACATTGGGTTGCTTTCCAGAATGTTTGGGAAGTTTTCTTCAGATTTGCTAAAATCAAGTTGATGTCAGATGGCTTCTGTGGTTTCACTGGTCAATGGTCCATCTCCTTCTGTTTGGACCAAAAATAAGATGTGTCAATCTAGAATAGAATAGAATTAAGGAATAGAATAGAATAGAATAGAATAGAATAGAATAGAATAGAATAGAATAGAATAGAATAGAATAGAATAGAATAGAATGGAATGGAATGGAATGGAATGGAATGGAATGGAATGGAATGGAATGGAATGGAATGGAATGGAACGGAACGGAACGGAACAGAACAGAACAGAACAGAATAAAATAGAATAGAATAGAATAGAATAGAAGCTGGAAGGGACATTGGGGGTCTTATAGTCCATCCCCCTGCCCAAGCAGGAGAACTTGTACCATCTCAGACAAGTGACTGTCCAGTCTCTTCTTAAAAACCTCCAGTGATGGAGTGCCCACAATTTCTGGTGGCCAGCTATTCCACTGGTTAATTGTCCTCACTGTCAGGAAGTGTCTCCTTAATTCCAGGTTGCTTCTCTCTTTGGTCAGTTTCCATGAGTTGTTTCTCATCCTTCCCTCTGGTGCTTTGGAGAATAATTTGACCCCCCCTTCTGCCTTGTGGCAGCCCCTCAGATACTGTAAGGCTGCTATCCTGTCTCCCCTATTTCTTCTTTTCTTTAGACTAGCCAAACCCATGTCCTGCAGCCATTCTTCGTATGTTTTATCTCATATCTAATGGAGCCCTCTTCAAAAGCTGCCTCAAGAACAAAAAAAAAGGGATATCATGATGGCTTCCCATCTATCAGCACCACAAAGAGGTTATATAGATCCAAAGATCCCAACATTTTAACGGTCTCCTCTCCTACTTCCAAAAATCTCTGCTTCAGATTACTACATCACTTTATTTCAGCAATCTGGAACCTAATTTTAATCTATAGGTCCACCGTTCACAGCCCACAATGCTTCCCTCCAAATAGGTTTCTCTCCAATTTTTCATTCTCACCTGTCAAGGTAAGACAGGTGACATTTCTGCCTTCCCTTTCGTTTCTCACTGTCACAACCCTCTAAAACAATACTTTAGGAAATGATAAAGAAGCCCATTTTCAAAATGTCACAATCACAAACAATCATAGGAAATGGCAGGTTACATTTCTTGGGCAGGCTTTTCTCTACACAAGCGGTGTTTAGACATTCGGAAACTCTTCGAGTTAAGACTTCAAGGCAGAAATCTGATACTGTTCCTTGAAGAATTTTCCTAATAGCATTCCTCATTATTTGCTAAGATAATAAATATAATACAAGAAAAATCTGGATCCAGGGAACATGTTTTCAAAGGAAATCTAAGCTAATAATTAATATTTGTCTTCCAGGCAACTTCTAATTCTTCCTCAGGAAAATTTTTACTACATAGCACAAAATGGAGCAAAACCACAGCAGCCTCAGATGTGTGGACAAATTAACGTCACCCATGTAACTGATCTGATTTTACAACCTTTTTTTGTGTATGTGGTGCTTTTGTGACTGGTTCTGAGTTGAGGATCAGCTGTAAATGGCTCAATTCTCATATAGGTTCTAGGAACACTAGCCCTAAACGATTGAAAATTTAATTTTCTAACTGTACCTTGGAATCAACTTTAGAAGAGGTTTATCTTGGTTTTTGTACTTGTGCAATTGATTGCAAATAATACCCTCTATTTATGCTGTGGGAAGTCACCCCCCCCGAGAAGGAAATATTAAAAAGGGCAGAATTTTATATTTCCTCAAAGGATCTTAAAAAGGCAGAAAAGCATGCCCAATTTTTCTTAATAGCCCCAAGTCTCCCTCCCCCACGCAGAAACCAGGTCTGTAGAAATGCAGATTTGATCATCCTTTCAGAAAGACTGGCACCTGGAAGCATAGAGCTGATGGGATTAGAAAGACAAAGATCCCTAGAATCAACAATCCCTCATACCAAAAAAAATCCAACACAAGACATAGTCATCAGCCACAGCCCCAGAGAAGCAGGCTATGACCTTTGGGACATAATAGGATTAACCCACCACCATCAGAATACCAAAAGGGCACACTCAGACTCAGGTCAAAGTTCCTGTCACAGGAACAACGCCAAACAAAAGCTCAAGAAGGTATAAAAACCCACCACTCCCTACTATATGTGATCAGTTTTTCCAGAGCCATCTTTCTGTCTGTCTCTGCTCTTCAATAAACTGCAACCTTCTTTCTAAAGCAGTCTCCATTTTGTTTATTCCCAGCTTGGACTGGACCCTGATGAAGATTTTTCTTTCAACAATGCAACACATTATCCAGTGTGCAAATCAGCTTTGTAACTGATTGTGCTAAGGTTCAGAAATCAAAGTTCTTGTTGCAATGTTTTCTTGAACACATCTTGACAATATTGTACTGGAAAGATTCTCAAACTGTAGGTCCCCTGCCCTGGGATATTCATGACCACTTAGGAGATGAGGTCACTTTATTTAAAAAATAAATGGTCAAGCTACTGTAAGCTAAGTGGGAATCCTTAAAATTTGCTGCCTTCAAGCCTCAGGAAATCCATAATCAATTTGTGCAATCAAAATTGTAAACAAACCCCAGAGTGGGATTTTAGAGAGGGATAAATCCATGGGTCTCGTTATCTATCAAAGCCATCTGCCAATCACAGCATATGATTTAGTTGTATTTTGAAAAGGATCACACCAATTTATCCATCACTTTAGTTACACCCCCAGCATCACCACATTTGAGAATCACTGCTGTAGCAAATAAGAATTGTTAAAGAGGCTGCAGGAATTTTGAAGAATAATAAGTAAGACATATATTAGAAAATGCTACAATACAAATCATATTTTTATAGGCCAGGCAACATATCTGCCTTTGGGTTTTAATTCTAAAACCCATATTACTTTTCATCTCTGGGTTATAGCAAATTACTTTTACCGAGTACAAATGCACCCACTCTAAGAATGATGACTGCACTGTTTAGTTGCGATCTTACTTTTAGAAACAATCAAGCAGGGTTTTTTAAAGTCAATTCCAAATCCAGGCATGATGACATTTATGTGGCTGGGTGATTCTTTAGCATCTGACACTATAATTTTAGGGGATTTAACTCAGAATGAAATACATTCACTGCTGCGTGGAAATCTATTCATTTTCAAAAATAGCTTCCTTTGTGGGCGGTAAACAGGCTCCCACTAAAACTTGTGCATGATTTTAATTACAGATAAGTTTCTCTTTTTAAAGGCCAAAGCATTCATGCTCAGGCTGCTAAGCTGAATTCAATACATCTATATGTTAAAGGTAGAAAAATAATGTGTAAACAGCAAAAGTATTGGACCCAATTGCTGTTAATTTGGTTTTGATCAATTCACATTGACTGCACTTTATATGCAAATGAGGAGTATGCCAGGCTAGGCAGCTTGAAAATAACTCCGGGTTGGAAGGCGTTTTATTTGTTTTTATTGTTTTTGCAAGACAAAAAAAAACAAAAACAAAACAAAACCCAGAAACCTTAAACTAGCAAAAAGAAAACAAATCAACAGGTTCCAAATAAACTTTGCAGATGTGGACCCATACAGATGTTAATTCATGCACAATACACTACAATTTACTACCTAATCTCATAGTTAAGCAGACAATGTCCAATTTAGAAAAAACAAAAGGGCATTATAGTTTCTTTTAAAAGATATCAGTACAAATTATATCGTAAAGGCCTGTGTCGAGATTTGGCTTAGTTTTTGATGTGGGGATTTAGGAGACTCCAAGACCTCCCCGTTTATGGTGACTCTGAGGCCAGACAGAAATCTGAATTCAAATATACGGCTCTCTTGTTGCCAATAATTGAAAATCAACAAATGGCTTTTTTTTCACCTGCTGAATTGACCCCCAAAGTCAATAGAAAACGCAATAGAACAAGGGTAGGTAATGAACACGGATGAAACAGAGTTAGGGGCCTCTAGTGTCCTCTGGATACTCAGGGCTGCATCTTTTCAGATGCCACCTGGCCTTGGGAATGAAATCTATCAAAAGATTACACAACAGCCCTGTGCAATGTGTTGCACAACATCCCTCCTTCAGAGAAGCCTTGATAGAGAGTCCTACTGAATATCTAGGATCTACAGATCCCTTCACATCCTAGACATCAGCTGCTTCACGTCCTCCCCTCAGGATAAAGGGCATTGCAAGCCAAAACAACTAGACCCAGAGACAGTTTTTTTTCCCTTGTGCCATCACTCTGCTGAACACACAATTCCCACAGCAGTGCCCTTTCCTCTAAGGATATTTACCCATGTAGTCGGGCTGTGTTACTACTATCCTTCTCATCTTTTCTACTACCTTTTCTTATTGGCATCTTATGATTATATTACATGTTATTGTATATACACTGAGAGCTTCTGCACCGGAGACAAATTCCTTGTGTGTCCAATCACACTTGGCCAATAAAGAATTCTATTCTATTCTGTTCTGTTCTGTTCTGTTCTGTTCTATTCTATTCTATTCTATTCTATTCTATTCTATTCTATTCTATTCTATTCTATTCTATTCTATTCTATTCTATTCTATTCTATTCCATTCCATTCCATTCCATATATTCTATTCTATTATTCTATTCTATTCTATTCTATTCTATTCTATTCTATTCTATTCTATTCTATTCTATTCTATTCTATTCTATTCTATTCTATTCTATTCTATTCTATTCTATTCCATTCCATTCCATTCCATTCCATATATTCTATTGTATTATTCTATTCTATTCTATTCTATTCTATTCTATTCTATTCTATTCTATTCTATTCTATTCTATTCTATTCTATTCTATTCTATTCCATTCCATTCCATTCCATTCCATTCCATTCCATCCATTCCATTCCATTCTATTCCATTCCATTCTGCATTCCATTCCATTCCATTCCATTCCATAGAAACTAAGATTCCAGGTCACAGTATTGGACCTTTCCTAATAATTGTTTTCTCTCTCCTAGAATTTTCCTTAGCTGGAAGACTTGGTGAGTTATCTATCAACTAATTTCAGACATGTTGTGCTATGCTGGGTTCACACAAGCCACAATTTTTGCAAGCTCAAGCATGTTGGGTATACTGCAGACCTTGGGCTCATACATGGCATTAATCAAACTAAGTTATGACTTAGTAGAAATGACAACACCTTTAGCCCAAGATTAAGTCAGAATCTTTCAAAGGATCCCTATCCTCCACTGAAAAGTATACTAAACAGACCTGCTCAAGATCCAAGATCTAGATAAATCAGAAGCACATGCTCAGGACTTCAGATTGGGATGGCTCATGTTAGTTAGTTGGCACAAAGCTTCTAGTTTTATTCTAAATAATAAAATAAAAAAACACAATTGAAGCAGCCCTGTTTCAAAAGCTATCCTGCATTTCATCAGTTTATTGTAGGAATGCAGCCTCATATGGAAGGAGCAAACCAAGCTATGTAAACAATGTCACTGGTTCAGGATTGCTTGGTCTCACTTAGTCAGCATGGATAATTAGGGTTAATAAAGTTTCTTCAGGACCCTGGAGAGGGCAAGCTATGAATGCAGTAGAGTAGAGAGAAGCCTTTAAAACTTGGCCCTTTGATGACTTGTGGACTTCAACTCCCAGAATTCCTCAGCCAGCCTCCATTTTGTTTGTTAGATTTAAGACAGGGGTCTTCAAACGTGGCCCTTTGATGACTTGTGGACTTAAACTCCCAGAATTCCTCAGCCAGTGTGTCTTCCAGCTTTCAAAAAGAGCAGGCAAGTTTAAATATATGAAAATAGTTCAGAAACACTTATTTTATCCATGTATTTTTCATCACTTCGACTTTAGACCCTAAGCACCGTTTAGGTGTCATGTTTGCTGAAGGAAAGCTTGTTAAGAAAACTAAAACTCATTTGGTGGAGAATCTTTGGTTTGTTTTTCAATTAGGCATTTTGGGGTCTCTTATGCAGAAAGGAAAACGAGGCATTACTTAACGGTTATTCTTCCAGTTGTCATCTCCACAAAGTTACATACCTGCACCCCATGTCACTATTTTAAAATGACACGCTTTCTAAAGGGCTGCATTAACCATAGTTTTAATATGATTTGGTTCCCAAAATATTGGACATATACTTCGCAGTAAATAGGGAATGTTGACTATTTTTGGGTTGTTTTTTTTTGTCCAAACAATTTCACAAAGCGACAAACCATTTTTACAACAGCATGAGGTTAATATAGTGTAGATTGTTTCATGGAGGGCTACGTTAATTTGGACGGGATTGGACTCGGCTTTTTTCATAATGGAATGAGAGCAACACGGAGATTTGATGGCAAACACTTGCACCGTCTTGTTTCATGACTTCTGGCTATGAATACATTTGCTTTGGGGCATTTTGAGGGCTCTTTACAAAGGGGTGCAATCCAAAACATTGACTCAGAAACAAGGCCCGATGGCTTTGGGGAAATATAGTTCTATGGAAGCCTTGGATTTTAGGAGAATAAGAAGGTTTTATATCCTCAAGTGGGAATAGCATTCTGTGACGGCAGCAACCCAGATTTCAGGCAGAAGACTGCCACCTGGAAGGAAGGAAGGAAGGAAGGAAGGAAGGAAGGAAGGAAGGAAGGAAGGAAGGAAGGAAGGAAAGGAGGGAGGGAGGGAGGGAGGGAGGGAGAGAGGGAGGGAGGGAGGTGTCAGAACTGCCATCCTGAGTTTCAGCCGTGCTTTATTATAGATGCCAGCCTGCCATAAACTGTGAGGGGAAGGAGCTGCTGGGAAGAGGGAAATCGAAACTACTCATCATGCCTTCCTGAGACATTGGCTCATCGCCCCAAGGAGGAGAATGCAATGGCTCCCCATCTAGCCTGCTGATGCCGCAAACATTGCCAAAACAACTCCTTTGAATGTGACTGGACAATGGGGAGATAATAGTAGGGGGGGAGGAACAAGAAAGGGAAAGTTAACTGGGGAACCTTCACATGCAAACATTTAGGAAATGAATGAATGAATGAATGAATGCAGGAACTACTCTCTCTTATGTGATTTGAATGTATCCCTCCGTGACTCTTTGTTGCCTTCACCTCCTCTGGGGCAAAACACAGCAGTTGTTGTGGGAGGTGCAGATCTGATGTTGAACTTTGCTCCCAGACACAGAATTTAGCATTTTATGAAGAGCTCTGGGTCCATCAGGCATCTGTAGACCCCAAACCTTTCTTTTGTTTCTGACCCACCTTTCCCCTACTGCTGAGCCCTGAAGGGACAGGAGAAGTGTGGGTTTCATAACGCACCTGCAAAATGTCTCCCTCTGTTCAATTGTTTTCCTCGTGCGCTTGTGACAGGACCCGAAACAATTTGCACTAACTGTCACAGAGAAAGCTGCTGCCAAGTG
Source organism: Bothrops alternatus (assembly GCA_034064705.1). NCBI lineage: Eukaryota > Metazoa > Chordata > Lepidosauria > Squamata > Viperidae > Bothrops > Bothrops alternatus. Next base: position 1,090,793 of record JARGCV010000490.1, on the reverse strand, counting down.
ACTTGGCTGCTCTGAATGGGGCAGGCGAAGCCCTTCAAATGGACACCCCATTGAAAGTAACACAATGCGCATAAGATAACACATCTCTCCGTAACACCACACTTTCATTGGGGATGTGCACTCAGCTGTGCACTTCTATCCACATTAATCCTCACCCAGTGGTGCATAATTAAATTTGATCAGAGCTTGATGAGCTGAAAAATCTCAACTCTTGGTGTTGGAAGCAAGGAAATTGTCCAATGCAGAACAAGTCCTCCTTTTTAACAACAGGTAAGTTTGCCCTCTGTGAGGTCCTATTACAAAATCTGATGGTATCATCTAGCCAGTGACAACTTCACTTTCATGAGATCCCCCCTAACGAGTGGTGAAAGAGAGAGGTGGTTTGAGGAACTGCCCTCGGACAAGGCCGTGAGCAGCAGAAGAAAAGCTGAAGATCACTTCTATAGGAAGCTTTCACCTCCATCAAGAGGCCACCTCACCTCACAAATTATGACACAATACCAGGCGACGTGTTTTGCAGTAATCGGCCTCATCATCACCTGGAAATTGTACCTGTTATTAGCTTTTCCTCTGCAGAATAGATTCACTGATCGTATGTCATGTCAAATTGCTATTGTCCAGCTCTCAGATTGAAGCTCTCTGCCTTCTGTCTACTGGTCTCTGTCCTTCACGTACCCCTCTTCCTGGAGAAGAAATTAAACCCTCTGCTGATGGACAGAGATTGAAGCTTCTACTAAACAGTCCACGGTATGAATATAATATCAACTGATAGATTGTTGGTCATGCCAGCCCCAGGACTGGAATTCACCAGTACATTCTTCATTCTTCAGCGATGCTCTTTATGAGTTTCTCTTCTGTTCCTCAACTCTCTCTTAGCTTTGATGCAACCTTCTTTACATTTCTCTCCATTGCTGCCTCATCAGAATATTCTTCGCTGACTTGCCTGAAAAGGTTTCTCCTTGATCCCATCAGATGTTTCCGATGTCCAACTTTTGCATAGCTCAAAAGCCAGGTAACGCACAAAACATTTACTCCCTAGAGACGCCTTCTTGGGACATCTTTCAAGGGGCGTCCAGTCCAGTTTGAAGACAAGAATGTATAGAAGTGGAGAATATGAGCCCTTAATTCAGTCAAACATTTGCACTTGAATGGACACCAAATGAATGGACCTACTGAATTCTTCATTGTGGCGAGATAGATTGTGCTTTTATTTAAGCTGGCTTTTCAGTATTTATTATTATTATTATTTATTATTATTTATGCCTTTTATGTGTTTTACATTACAGTTCCTTCGGGTATCATCCAACAGTCAACAGAGATTCATTCTGCATCCTTATTTTATGCAAATAATTTTGCATAAACATGGCTTCCATTACACAACATAGATTGTGGTGGCTTTGTATGTTGGTTATGATTTGGAACCCACCTTCTGTGGCTTAATGTATGGTGGGAACTCAGTTGTGGCTTACTTAATAGGCTAGTTAGAGGAAGTGAGATGGGTGGCTATATAATTTGTCTGAAATGGTACAGGGTTTCCTGTCTGAGCAGGGGTTGGACTAACTTCTTCTTCTTCTTCTTCTTCTTCTTCTTCTTCTTCTTCTTCTTCTTCTTCTTCTACTACTACTACTACTACTACTACTACTACTACTACTACTACTACTACTACTACTACTTCTTGTCTGAATGAAATAAGTAAAATCAATAAATAACATTCTGACTTATTTTTAAGTGATACCTTTGCTTTTCTGGAGTCATGGTTTAGAACATAAAATAATAGAGCTGGAAGAGACCTTGGAAGTCTTCTGGTCCAACCCAGTGCTCAAGAAGGAAACTCTATACCATTTCAGATAAATGGTTGTCCAGTCTCTTTGTGAAGACCTCCAGTGATGGAGCATCCAGAACTTTGGAAGACAAGCTGTTCCATTGCTGGATTGCTCTCACTATTAGGAAATTTCTCCTTGGTTCTAGGTTGCTTCTCTCCTTGATGAGTTTCCATCCGTTGCTTCTTGTCCTGTCTTCAGGCGCTTTGGTGAATAGCTTGACTCCCTCTTCTTTGGGGCAGCCCCTCAGATAGTGGAAGGCTGCTATCCTGTCACCCCTCATCCTTCTCTTCATTAAACCAGACATGCCCAATTCCTATAACCATTCTTCATATGTTTTTGCCTCCGGCCCCCTAATCTTTCGGAATTGATTTCATATTAACATGCTAAAATGAATCTGGAAACCCAGCGGATTGAAACAAACAGTGCTTTGGCCAGTTCAAATTAGGATAACGATTTTTCTTTCCTATGCTGCATCATATTGGTTTGGCTTGAACCTGGTCAACACGTCTTCAGCAGGATCCATCTTCATTGGTATGACTTGTGGTAACTTGGCCATTAAAGAGGGTCGTATTAATCTGGGGGAAAGAGCTGGATCTATTTGAGAAAGCTGAAATAAGAAAGTGGCAGGAAAGTGAAATTTGAAGAAAATGGTGGAAGACTCCAACGTTGCAAAATATATACTGGTTTAGAAGATTAGAAAATTAGCAGTTGCACTATGGAGCAGTAAGATGGGTTCTAGCAATATTCTTTTTTTTCTTGTTTATTAATCTACAAATAGATTTTTAAAACAGAAAATATGTGGAATATATTCCATTTTATACAGCTGTCTAAGTTCAAGGATGCTCTCTTTTCCAGGCTATGCGGCATACAGTGCCATCCCCAGTGTTCAGAAAGTGTAGAGAAATAGTATTATCAGGGAACAGATGCGAACAAAAAGGGTGAAATTGAATGTATTAGTATTCAGCAGTCTGCTTTTGATTACCTCTGACTGGAAAAATACGTGGAAGCCGCCAAGGGCCTCCTCAAGGATTATGATTTGGTAAATTCAACACTCATGTGTTGAGATTCAGCCTCTCTTTATTGAAAGTGAATTGATATTTTGTAAACTTCATTTGTGGATAATGTGACCTGACAGGGACAAATGCGAGGGAGAATTGTTTTCAAACCTCTTCCAAATGAAACTTATTATTGGATAAGTACAGATTCCTTTGTTTTTCCCCTTCCCTTCCTTCCATCCGTCCAGAGCATCTTCATGGCCTGAATATGTATTTTCTGAGGTAATTGAATCGAGTCAATCACAGGCAGGCCGCAGAAATGGGCAATAGGATATATTCCTGAGGTGGACGGAGAGAAAGAGAAAGAGAGAGAGATTGAAAAGATTGTGCCTCGGTTTCAAGGTTGTGGCGGAGTGCGACGCATTCACAACCCCGGACGAAAAAATGAAGAGAAGCTGCCATCTGATTAGCTGGGCTTCGGCGAATAATCGCCCTCTGATATAATGCAGCCTTTCCAATTTTGCAGGCCGGCGCCAGGCCTCAGATGTGTTACATATTAATTTCCCTTTGCAGAAAATTTACCAAGCTTTAGCTCAAATTCAGTTAGCCGGATTGATGAAAGTAGCAAAAGGATACGACATTTACTGATTCCCCCTTTTCACCTTTGATTAATTCAACCTGAGGATTATTCGGCTTTTGTCAGGACACCATTAAGGGAGATGCCGCCACCACGGAGGGCGACTCCGGGCCACCCGAGGGAGGCAAGAGAAACAGAGACTGACCCTTGATCAGCCTGACAGAGACCCGGGATTAGTGTCCGGGTGCGGGGATGCTCTTTGGACAGGTTGGCCAGGCCAGGCTAAGTGCACCAAAACGTAACAAAGCAGAGTTCTGTAGTTGTCATACACACCGGAATGTGCCAAGACCTACGTGGGATTATTAAATTGAACAACTCACGGAGACAATGTTAAATAAAAAAGAATATTCCTCCTCTTTGTACTTTATATTCACTTTTTCCAAAGAGTTAAGAAAGGATTTTTTTTAATGGAGGAGGAGGAGGAGGTGGAGAAGGAGGAGGAGGAGGAGGTGGAGAAGGAGAAGGAGGAGGTGGTGGAGAAGGAGAAGGAGGTGCTTTCTGAGGAGAAGGAGGTATTATTAATAGCTTATTGCTAATCAATTTGGAATTGAGAGAAGAGAATAGGGAGGTGGTGGTGGTGGAGGAGGAGGAGGAGGAAGGGGTCTTGTTAATTAATTTATTTATTTATTACTTAAATTTGTATGCCGCCCTTCACCTAGGGCGGCTCACAAAAATACAATAAAACCATACAATAAAATTAATCACATTCATACAACAAACAAGCACAGTCAGCTCACAGTCGCTGATGGAGGGACATTCCTAGGGCCAGGGACAGAGCACAGCTCATACGCCCCAAACCTGTCGGCATAAATGTGTCTTTAACAATTTCCGGAAAGCTAGGAGGGAGGAAGCAGTATGAACTAATAATAATAGCCTAATAGCCTATTGCTGCTAATCAATTTGGAATTGGAGGAGGAAGAGGAGGAGAGGGAGGGGGAGACAGAGAAGGAGAAGGAGGAGGAGGAGAGATAGATAGATAGACAGACAGACAGACAGACAGACAGATAGATAGATGATGGACAGATAGAGATAGAAGATAATGATAGATAGATAAGATGTTAGAGACAGACAGACAGACAGACAGACATGGTGGAATAACATCTGTCTGAATTGGTGCATCTCCCATGCAATCTTCTTTGTTCCAGGACTGTTAGTTCCTACTTTGTTTTATGTACTTTCTGCAGCCTCACGTCTTACACTGAAGAGGTAATGAATGTTGAGGGACTATTATGGAGTTTCCCCTCGGTGTTTAGAGGGCTCCAGCTACCAAGCTGGGTATTTTATTCTTCGCAAAATGGATCAGATCTTCTGCCACCAAGGTGGAGCTCCTATAAACGAAGGCGTCCTTGATGGATCCCATAAGCTTTCAAAAATTTCAAGGGTAGCGGGTGAAAAAGCAAGTCAGTCAAAACTGATTTAAAAGGCTGCTTAGAACAGAGGAGAAAGAATTCAGTTTTTAGCTGGGTTGAGGAGGCCACGGGGGAAAAGGGCAGGCAAGGGTGTTATCCGTCATGGATACAATAAGGCTTTGGAGCAGCATACGGTTTGGAGCCAAATGCCAGGTTATGCCAGCTTCTCTCCTGGTGGTATAAGCTGCGCCAGCCAACCAGCTGGAGATCCCCTAGAACAGGAGTCCTCAACCCTGGCCACTTTAAGTTAAAGTCCACACGTCTTAAAGTGGCCAGGGTTGAGGATCCCTGCCCTAGAAGAAGAATATTGGGAGTCTATCCCATCTTGAACCAGGCACCACCTCCATCAGTGGACAAGGGAGGACCAAATGAGGGGCAACGAGCAGTAGATTGAGCAAATGCTGTTTGGTGAAGGCAAACATAAAGCTGGAGCCCCCAAGACCTGGCTCCCCTCTTGCAGGTAGTTCTCACTCAATGACTGTCTTGTTTTGTCTCTACCTTGCCTGATGGCAAAACAGAGTGAATACAATAATGAATCAATAAAGGAGTCAAAATGAAGAAATTATTGCAAATCCTAAGAAAGGGATCAAGGCTTAGAACTTGTGTTTCCTGACTTTAAAGCTTAGTCTTCTTGCCTTAATGCCCAGTCAAGTGTTATGACTCCATCGTACTTAGCTTGTTCATATTTTAGCATTATTCTGCCTTGCGTGAACTCTCTTCCAGTCTGCCTTCTCTTTCCTCTCCCCTCGTCTATCTTTAAGCCTAAAACCTTGGATTTGTTACTCTTGTTCTCCTGTTTCATAATCCATTGCCCTCTTTGGAAAGCAGCCCTGAGCAGCTGATATTGTCCTTGGTGCTCTCTGAGCTTGCTTGTTTTCTTGTACCGGTAGACGTTTCATGATCCAACTAGGTAACATTATCAATGCTAGTTTTGTGCTGATGCTTGCCCCTAAACAAAACCATTGCAGCATGCAACAAAATGGGTCTTGGAGGAAATGATTTAGTTTTTCTGAAAGCAAATTAGTATCTTGACAGCAGCATAGGTAAAATATTCCTATCTTTTTTTAAAAAAAATGGACATGGAAAAGCACTATTTCTTGAAACACCTGCAAAACCCCATTATAGTGAGATCAGAGCATGATTCTTTAGATAACATGTAATTAACATGAGCCATAGGTTTGATGACTCGTAGAAGAAAAAATATCTTATTGCAATTACTGTATAATATGTTTATTTGAGAATAAACAACAGTGTCTCTAAACCGTTCCTTAACTGTGTTTTGGTTTTAAATCATTTTAGTACATCTACTCCCCAGACACGGAGTTAAGCCAATTTTGAGCATATTCTGAGGAATCTTATTTCTGAAATGAATTAGTTGATTTAACGTATGCATTTGCACCAGGATTTTCAAAGATTTCTTTAGGAACCAGTTTAGAAACATGAGTCAAATTAGCTGAGTGAGCAAAACAATATATTATGAGATTAGTATGCTGTGTATATATTAGTTTCATAATACAGTGCTAGGAAGGGAATTCCCAAGAAAGATTGATACATCACGGTTCTTGTTTCAGGCTCTTTTTAAACTTTATAAATACATTGGATTAAGGCTTTCTGCAATTTACTTATGATAGAGTTTGAAGCATACCAAGTAAATGGCTTTTGATAAAATACTCCTGTTTCTTTTCAAATCATGTCAATCTTTTGCTTCAGGGACCAGTCACTTTGAGGGGGAAAAAAGTTGTTTTCATGTTCACAATCTTTTGTGCAGTCAAGGGGCTTCACTTTTTTTTTCTTGGGTTCCATCTCTGGGATAAGTATATTCAGATGTGTCAAATTTCATCTTAGCACATGAGTTGAGCTGAAGCTAAATCAACCAAGAAAAAGAGTGAAGAGAAGAGCAACAAGGAAAGTTAGGAGACTGGAGGCTAAACCTATGAATGGTTGCTGGAATTGGGTATGTCCAGTTTAATGAAAAGAAGGACTAGGGGTGATAGGATAGCAATGTTCCAATATCTCAGGGCTTGCCCCAAAGAAAAGGGAGTCAAGCTATTCTCCAAAGCACCAGAAGGCAGGTCAAAAAGCAATGGATGGAACCTTGACAAGGAGAGAAGCAACCTGGAACTAAGGAGAAATTTCCTGACAGTGAGAACAATTAATCAGTGGAACTCCTTGCCTCCAGAAGTTGTGGGTTCTCCATCACTGGAGGGTTTGAAGAAAAGATTGGATAGCCATTTGTCCAGAAGGGTATAAGATCTCCTGCTTGAACAGGGGGCTGCATTAGAAGACCCCCAAGGTTCCTTCTAGCCCTATTATTCTATGCTCTATCAAAGACACCTATTTTGCTTCAGAAATGGGGTGGACTAGAGAGATATAAAAGAAAACGAACTGGGGAAAAAACAATAGGCTCAAGAAATCCCTCCACACACAGAGAATATTCTGAATGCCTCTCAATCACGTGCTGAATTGTGATTATTTTTAATGTCATATGAAAGTTCAACCCCAGAATACGATGATTATCTCCAATTCCGAACAGGACTTTGCACTGGGATCATTGTACTGAAATAACACAGGACCCAACCAATCCGCGGCGGAAAATAAATATTTCATACAACATCCATGACTTGGAGTAAAATAACTTCAACGGCACGATCCGGCCGTGGGTCCCTCACGGAAGATGCGGTAGCCATGATTCTGTTGTTTACCCCACACTGCAAAGAGGATTGGCAGGCAATCAGTTGTGGTGGGAGGCCTGGTTTATGCCCGGTCCCTTGTCACATGTTATGCTGGCCCTATTTGCTGATGAAATTATAGAGAAAATGGCTATGTAACCATGCTGTCAGGAATGTTAAATCATATTCTCCAGGCCCGTGGCTGAGAAATGCAGAATGATATAAATGTTGTTCTGCAAATTGTAAGAGTTTCAGATTTCCACTGGGACATGCTGCGCGCATTTGCAGTAACTAAATCTATTTTGTCAGCTTCAAATGGAAGTCTTTTTTAATTTTTTATGTGTTTGAAAACTAATGACTTATGAAATTGTAAGATAATAAAAGATTGTAAAGCGTGCTTTAAGCTGGAACTTTATGTTCTGCATTTCTGCTGGCCACTTATAATCTTTTTTTTTTTCCCCTTTCCTTTCGTTTCCTTTTGATTTTTTTTTTTTTTTTTGCCGAACATGTTAACTGTGTTGAGAGATTTCCACGTGTTCTCTCGAGCAGCTGAACAGTTTGTGAGCAGGGCGTCCTTTTGTGCTAATTAACTGATTTAAGCAAGGCTATTTCCATGGGCACTGAGGAGGTGCAGCTAGTCTTTATGCTCGTAAAATTGACCTCTGTTTGTTTCACACACCTCTGCTGGACTCATAAAAATTATCCTCAGCTCTCATGTGTGCAGGGACACACAAACCTTCAGCAGTATTGCCGCTTAAACTTTGTGATTAAAATACTTGATTGCTCACTGACCATAACACTGAATTCAGCCAAAATATTCTCTTTCCAGGTAGTCCTTGACTTATATAGCCATTTGTTTAGCACAGGGGTTCTCAACCTTGGTAACTTTAAGACTTGTGGACTTCAATTCCCAGAATTCCTCAGCCAGCAAAGCTGGCTGAGGAATTCTGGGAGTTGAAGTCCACATGTCTTAAAGTTGCCAAGCTTGAGAACCCCTGGTTTAGCAACTGTTCAACATTACACCACTGAAAAATGTGACTTACAAGCGGGCCTCACACTTAAGACTTCCTCAGCATCCCCACAATAATATGGGAGCTGGGTACATCTAGTTTAATGAAAAGAAGGACCAAGGGTGACACGATCACCGTCTTCCAGTCTTTGAGGAGCTGCCACAAAAGAAGAGGAGAGGGTCAAGCTATTCTCCAAAGCACCCGAAGGCAGGACAAGAAGCAACGCATGGAAACTAATCAAGGAGAGAAGCAACCTGGAATTAAGGAGGAATTTCCTGACAGCGTGAACAATTAACCAGTGGAACAGCTTGCCACCAGAAGTTATGGGTGCTCCATCACTGGAGGTTTTCAAGGAGAAGTTGGAAGGCCATATTTTCCCTCATGCAATAATGAAATAGGCAAAAGGTTGGCATGATTAATATCTGTTATGTTTTAAATTAGACATTCACTGACATCTCATGGAATATTGGGTAGAATTAATTTTTATTTATTTGTATTATTTATTTAATAATAATAATAAAGTTGGAAGGGACCTTGGAGGTCATCATGTCCAACCCCCTGCTCAGGCAGGTAACCCTACACCATTTTGGACAAATGGCTGTCCAGTCTCTTCTTAAAAACTTCCAGTGCTGGAGCATTCACCGCTTCCGGAGGCAGGTTGTTCCACTGGTTAATTGTTTTCACTGTCAGGAAGTTTCTCCTTAGTTCTAGTAGGTTGCTTCTCTCCTTGGTTAGTTTCCATCTGTTGCTTCTTGTCCTGCCTTCAGGGGCTTTGGAGAAGAGCTTGACTCCCTCTTCTTTGGGGCAGCCCCTGAGATACTGGAAGGCTGCTATCCTGTCACCCCCTCGTCCTTCTCTTCCTTAAACTAGACATACCCAATTCCAGTAACCATTCCTTATATGTTTTAGCCTCCAGTCCTCTAATCATCTTTGTTGCTCTTCTTTATTTAATTTTATAATATTTGCAATTATTATGTTATGGGTTTTTTATTTTTTATACTATACTATACTATACTATACTATACTATACTATACTATACTATACTATACTATACTATACTATACTATACTATACTATACTATACTATACTATACTATACTATACTATACTATACTATACTATACTATACTATACTATACTATACTATACTATACTATACTATACTATACTATACTATACTATACTATACTATACTATACTATACTATACTATACTATACTATACTATACTATACTATACTATACTATACTATACTATACTATACTATACTATACTATACTATACTATACTAGGTTACATTATTTATATTTTTATATTATGAAAATATTTTATAATATTTTTAATTATTATAGTATTAAAATTTATTATCCATTCACACATTTTATAGCAGGAAAGATAGATGGGGGGGTGCCCCTGCCCACACTATCCACAGAGAGATATTTCTTAGCTGGTTTTCTTGCAAAGCTTAATTCCACACTGGAACTGTAAACAAGCCTCTAGACATAATATATTTTACAAAATCTACCATTCCCTCTCCCTATCCTGGGTATTTTTTATCCTATAACTTCTTTTCATAATTATATTCTTCATATTTTTCAACCTGTTTTCTCTCTAAGACATTGAAGTCCATGGAATTGCTCCCTAAAGCCAAATCTATACTTTTTATTGTTATGGGAATATTCCGCTCAAGCTAGATATTGCTTTTTTATTCCCCACTCAATAAAATATCCATGACATTTGGTGATGCAGAGGGTATTAGTATGTCAAACAATTAATTTATTACCAGAATGGTACAATATCGATAGGGTTATTATCTATCAGAAATGCATAAATATGAAGTTTCAGGTGGCATCTACTCTGTGACTTAAACTCCTTCCAAACAAAATTTCTCCACTCAGAAATGAAAATAAAAATCATGAAACACAGCAGAGGAAAAGGTGAGTTTATCTTTGGTTTCAACCTGATTTCAGAATGGTGAGGATTTATACAACCATGAACCTTATTCTTCTTTGGTGCTCTTTATATGTTCAATGCCAGCACATTCCCCCATCCCATTGTTTTCCACGAAAACGTGGTTGTTACCTTATAGCTCTTCCTGCTCAGATCTCCACTTTCTGGTCTGTTCTCTGAGTTGAGCACGACCCCTCCTTTGATCAGTTAATTTAGATATTGTCATGGGTTTGAGAACTTTAAAGGGGTTAATGAGGTATTTATTCCATTATTGTTATTGGAAATTACAGTGTCTAGAACACTTACACGAGAAGATTAAAGGTAGATGCTACGGGGCCACCTTCTATAGCTTGATAGGCCATTACTTTCTGGTCCATAACCCAAAATAGTACTTTTCATCAAAGACCTCATATTCTTGAGATGATTCGAAAATTCACAGACCAAAACCAATGGGAAGAAGTTTCTAAAGTACTTTTCAACCCCAAACAAGTTATAGTACACATAGTCCATCAAACAACGGGAAAATGGAAGATACATTGGCAAAAGTGCTGTTGAAGAGAACATTGGTGTGTATCTTTTATTTGTTAAATTTACGTGCCCACCATTCCCCTTAAATGTTCAAGGCAGATGTCTCCCTACAAAAGCGATCTTGCAAAGTAATTTGCCAAAGGGTTGCCCCAAAGTCACAACCAATAGGTTGAAGAGGGATTTGAAACCGAATTGCTTACTCTAACTCTACCATGCTTGCTCCTATACACAAATGAAGGGAGAAGATTCAGTGAGAACTGGAATTTAAGGATTCCAATGTTACTGATTTTCACGGGGATCTGCAACAACCGAGTCATGGACATGTCTTCGTGAAATAACCAATCTATAAGGACAGTTATTTCAGCCTGATGGGATAAGAAGCAATAGAACTGCTTGCCTTCAGAAGCTGTGGGTGCTCCATCACTGGAGAATTTTAAGAAGAGATTGGACAACCATTTGTTTGAAATGGTCTAGGCCTGAGCAAGAGGTTGGACTAGAAGACCTCCAAGGTCCCTTGGAGAATAACTGTTCTGTTATTCTGGAACAGTCATCAGCTCTTCTTGTGTTCCTACTGAGGGGGGAACAGTTCTGTCCCAGAATCCTGAGTAGTTAAGTATTCTTAAAACCTTTTCATTATGAAACAAACGACTATTTCACTTTTGAGAATGCACTGCCATTGTGGGGACCTAATTCTGGAGATCAGACATCTGGAGAAGAGCACATATTGTTCCTATCTTCACAAAGAAAGATCAGGAGAATCCAGAGGCCAGCCAAACGGTTATGCCTTGAAAAGATTCTAGACTAGATCAGATCAGCAAGCACTTTGATAACAATGCATTTGCATGGATTTCCCAAGATCGATTCTTGCCAGATTTATTTCTAGCACTGGAGCTTTGTGTAAACAGCCTTCTCCACAGAGAGAAAAAAATAACTAATAAATCTATCAAACCATCATTGTTCCATTTTCCACGAAGGAGTTTCTTCATGACTGGAGAACGCTGTAGAAGTAATCAAATACTTTGATTTCAGCAAAGTATGGAGGGGGGGGAAGTCTATGATATTCAAATTAGCAAACTTGTTAAGTGTAGGCTGGATGGCAAGACAAATAAATGGAGACACCACTGGATAAAAAAATCATAATCCAAAACTGTCTCTCAGTAATTCCTCAGCAGACTGGAATGAGGTATCAGATGGAGTACCACAAGACTCAGGACTGATCCCCTACGACCAAGGGTCCCCAAATGCGGCAACTTTAAGACTTGGGGACTTCAACTCCCAGAATTCCCCAGCCATCCACCAATTCTGGGAGTTGAAGTCCATAAGTATTAAATTTGTCATGTTTGGAGACCCCTGCCCTAGAACAGAGGCCCCCAACCTTTGGGGCACCAGGGACCAGTTCTGTGGAGAGAGATTTTTCCGTGGACCGGAACGTGTGTGGTTTCGTGTGCTGCCTGCATTCCACAGATGGGGCTTTGCTTGTTTGTGTGGACCGGTTGATGCCATGCCATGGCCCGGGACTGGTCCACGGCCCGAGGGTTGGGAACCCCTGCCCTACAAAACAAATTTATTTATTTATTTATTTGTTGGATTTATATGCCACTCCTCTCCAAAGACTCGGAGCGGCTTACAACATACATAAAAGCAGCAGATCATAATCTGAATCCAAACAAAAAAATATTTAAAAAAGAGAAACCCCACACACATTCAACATTCACACAACAGTCCACAATCATCCCCAGGCCTGCCGGCAAAGATAGGTCTTAAGATTCCTCCGGAAGGCCGGGAAGGTGGGAGAAGCGTGGACCTCAGGGGGCAGTAGGTTCCAGAGGGCGGGCGCCACAACAGAGAAGGCCCTCCCCCTAGGACCCGCCAGACGGCATTGTTTCGCTGACGGGACCCGGAGGAGGCCGACCCTGTGCGCTCTCACCGGTTGAAAGGAAGTATGTGGCAGAAGACGGTCCCGTAATTATCCTGGTCCAGTGCCATGAAGGGCTTTATAGGTAATAACCAACACTTTGAATTGCGCTCGGAGACCGATAGGCAACCAATGCAGCATGCGGAGAGTTGGCGAAATGTGGGCACAATGAGGAAGGCCCACAATTGCTTGCGCAGCCGCATTTTGCACTAATTGTAGTCTCTGAACACTCTTCAAGGGCAGCCCCATGTAGAGAGCGTTGCAGTAGTCGATCCTCGAGGTGACAAGGGCATGTGTGACTGTGAGGAGAGACTCCCGATCCAAATAGGGGTGCAACTGGTGCACCAGGCGAACCTGGGCAAATGCCCCCCTCGCCACAGCCGACAAGTGATGTTCCAACGTCAGCCGTGGATCAAGGAAATTAGAAACCAAATGCACCATCCCAGTGCAAGAATCGTTGATTGCAATATCAGCCAACAATATCATGTTGCCGTGAATGAGTCAGATCTCTCTTTTTATTTTCTTGGTGACGATATGGAGAAGTTATTTGCCACTGAGGGTTTTTTTTTTAATTTTTGGGTTTTTTGGGGGGGGGGCCTCCCAGTCTAGCCTGCAATCCAGGCAGTTCTCCCATCCATTCTGACGCTGCTTAGCTTCTCCACATCAGCCAAGGTCGGCCAGGTGCTGCCATCTAGCTGGGTCGGTGTGAAAAGAAAAGAGAAAGGAAGAGGCAGCGTTAGGCGTGGAGGAGAAGCCCAGTTCCTCAGCCACGGGAAGTCCTATTTCCATTTTATCCCACTTGTGTCCGACTCCCTCTCAGATCCAGATCCAGGGGTCCACTTCACTGCACCTCGCTTGAAGAAGTACACCAATCAGCGGGTACAGAAATAGCATTGGTGGTTAAAAAAAACTACGCTGAGAACTTGAACGACATGAAGGTGTTTTATTTTATTTAATTTATTTTATTTTGTAAACTTTTATACCGCCCCTCTCCCATAGGACTTAACTTCCTGAAGAGCAAGTGTGGAGTTCAGATCTGTAAGCCTCCTTCTAGATTGGAGTTATTGCTCCAGAATGCAGGAATGGAAAAATGGGTTTAAATTTCAGAAATGCAGATTCCCAAAAATATTAGAGAGAGAGAGAAAATTATAATAGTAGGAACAGTCTGAGAGTGGAATCCTGGCTGGCTTCTGATATTCAACTGCAACCAAGACGTCGAACATAGAATCCTAGGAAGAAACTCTGGAAGGGACTTTGGAGGTCTTCTAGTCCAGCCCCCTGCCCAGTCTATTTTTTAAAACCTCCAGTGGTGGGGTACCTGCCACCTCTGGAGGCAAGCTGCTCCACTGATTAATGGTTCTCACAATCAGGCTATTTCTCCTTAAGTCTAGCTTGGATTGTCTGCTTAAAAAGCTTCCACCCATCAAGAAGAGAATGGGCAACCCTTTGTCTGAAATGGTATAGGGTTTCCTGACTGAGCAGGGGGTTGGACTAGAAGACCTCCAAGGTCCTGTCCAATTTTATTGTTATTGTTATCACTTCTTGTCCTCAGATACTTTGGAGAATAAGCCATCCCCATTTTCTCTGTGACCCCCCCCCCCAAGTACTGGAAGACAATGATCATGTCCCCTGGCCCTTCTCTTCCCTAGATTAGACATAACCAGGCTCCCTCAGTTGCTTATCAGACATTTTAACCCCCAGAGCCTTTGTCATCTTTGTTGTTCTTCTCTGCACACTTTCTATGACTCTGTGATCCATATAACCATTGTTGTTGTTGTTGTTAGTTGCAAAGTCGGGTCCGACCCATCGCGACCCCATGGACAACGTTCCTCCAGGTCCTCTACCATCTTCTGGAGTCCATTGAAGCTCATGCCTGCTGCTTCAGGGACTCCCTCCAGCCACCTCACTCTCTGTCATTGTCCCCTTCTTCTCTTGCCCTGCATCTTTCCCAGCATTGGGCTCTTCTCCAGGGAGTCCTTCCTTCTCATTAGGGGGCCAAAGTCCTTGAGTTTCCACTTCAGGATCTGGCCTTCTCAAGAGCAGACAGGGTTGATCTCCTCCAGGCCTTCCTGTCCTCCGCCATCTTCTGGAGTCCATTGAAGCTCCCGCCTCCTGCTTCAGGGACTCCATCCAGCCACCTCCTTCTCTGTCATTGTCCCCTTCTTCTATCACCATGTATTATCTGAACAATCCGATATTATCCTGAGTTTGAATGAGATCTTTTGCCTACGTGTTTGATCAACAGCTTTCTCCAGGGATGTGTTAGAGGAGCCAATCAGATGAGACCTTAAAGGTCTTCTAGTCCAGCCCCTTGCTAAGCTGGAGACCCCATACCATTTTGGACAAATGGATATCCAGTCTTTTCTTGAAGACCTCCAGTGATGGGGCACCCACAACTTCTGGAGGCAGGTTGTTCCACTGATGAATTGTTCTCACTGTCCGGAAATTTCTCCTTAGTTCTAGGTTGCTTCTCTCCTTGATCGGTTTCCATCTGTTGCTTCTTGACCCACCTTGAGGCACTTTGGAGAATAAGTCAGCCCCATGTTCTCTGTGACAATGCCTTAATACAGGAAAATTGGAAGCGCCATCTTCCTGTGTCTTGCACCCGAATGTTCGCCTCTGAGAATGGGAGATTTCGGTAGAACGTCATTAAATCCGGTGGAATATTCTCTGTTTTTGGAAAGGAACGGGGTATCCATATTCTTCTTTTTTTTTTTTGAAAGCTACAATACCTAATCATTAATATTTTATGCCCATTTCACTGGGCACTACTGAGGAATATGAAACTTTTTTCAGGAAAGAGATGGATGGGGATTTCTTACTGTGGTCCAGAAACAAGGCACAGGGAAGGAATAT
>JARGCV010000490.1:880000-1072500 GCA_034064705.1 Bothrops alternatus | reverse complement strand
TCCAATCTGAATTGCCAGTAGACGCTCTTGGACGGTGTGGTTCTCATTTCGACTCAGCTTTCTGCAGAACCTGCATTAACACCAGCTTTTCCTGACCTTTCCAATTTTAGTAATTGGGAGGATAAAGCCCTAAGTATTGCAAATTTTCTTAGGAAAGAAACACTGCTGTTCAATACTATGGGTATTTTGAGCAACTTCTACAAGATTGGCTTATTTTTTTTAATTTTAATTTTAATTTTAAAAACGGTATTTATTTTCTAAATTTTGTTTCCACCCAATCAGGTGAAAACTGCCAAGACACTTCAAATTCTACGTGGGAGAAAACCCGAAGAACCAAAGACATATATATATATATATAAGTGTCTCAGGTCTGTGTATCAAATGTTATGTAGATGGTCAATGAATGTTTTGAAAAAACGTGTTTATTAACATATATTTTATCCCACCTGTCCTTGTAAAGCAGTTCCAGGAAACTCACCACCTGCAAGATAATAATGTATAAAAGTACATTTTGGCTCTGATTTATAGTCCCTAAATGGATTAAAAGATCTCAGAAACATTTTTTTTTTTACTATTAGTGTTTTCATTTAGTCCACCTTACGTGGATTCATCTCTGTTTCAGATTTTTGTCCGCTGTTGTATCACCAAAAAAGTCCCACCTGCATATTTCATGACATGGGTAGGACAATATAGACAGAATCATTTTTGATGCAACCAAGTTGAATGATTTATTCCAGATTGGACTGATTTATTGATTTAATTTGTATAGCCACCCCCCTCACGCCAGTGGCTCTAGGTTGTGAAAAATCATAAAAACAGTTAAAGCACATTACAGAAAAGAAATTAATTGTTTAGTGATTTAGAAGTTGAAAACAACTTTTTGAAGTGTCCTCAATGACGATGGGGAAGAAGCAAAGGGGTAGAAGAGTTGTGGCGTTGATGAGTCAAAGTTGTGAATACTCCCAGAGCTGAAACTGCATAAATTGTGGCCTCTGAATTGTGCTCAACACTCATACGTAGAGTCTTTTAAAATAATCTAACTAGGAGATCAGTAGAGCATCATTTACTCAGACAAATTATTCTTACACTACAAAAGCTGCAGTTGGCAAAATAACCAGGGGTGAAATCTGACATTTATGATTTGCTCAAAAAAAAATTGGCCCTGGAAAGAGGCGCACTTTGATACACTGCCACTTACACAACCGACAAAGCTGCCAGCAGACTACAAAGACTACAAAGTCAATGATGTGAAACCCCTTGAACAATCAAGGAGAACTTAGAGCAGCGGTTCTCAACCTGTGGGTCGCGACCCCATTTGAGGTCGAACGACCATTTCACGGGGTCGCCAAACACCGCAGTCTGCCATTTTTTCCCCCTTTTCCCCTTGGCCGGCGCAGGAGGCAGCACCGTGCATGCGCAGGGTAGCACCGTGCATGCGCGATGCGGGCCGTCACGCCGTGCATGCACGATGCGGGCCGTCGCGCACCACGCATGCATGATGCGGGCCGTCGCACCATGAATGCGCGATGCGGGCCGTCGCGCCATGCATGCGCGATGCAGGCCGTCGCGGCATGCATGCACGATGCGGGCTGTTGTGCCGCGCATGCGCGGCGCAGGTCGGGGTCACGGCCTGAAAAAGGTTGAGAACCGCTGACTTAGAGTCTTCTGATGTAGAGTTTCTGGCCATGTGGCTGTAATAAAATGATTTGATTTGATGATGCAGAGTGATGTCGTTTCTTTGATGGTCAAATCAGTGAAGACATTAAAAGAGCTTCTTCTGAGGACATCACAGTCTGCCCCTCTCATCCATCATCATTTTTGGGCTGGGGGGTAGGGCGTCTTTGGACATTATGGGGCAAAACAGGTATGGTATCATCTGTAGACACCAAAAAGAGCTCATGTAATTTCTTAAACAATTGGATCTTCTCCCCAAATGGATCCTGGAGCCATGTTCTGCTGGAACGTGTCCCCCCCAGAACCCACAGATGTGATCTCATTGACCAACCATGAACCGTTGTTGTGGACCCCTGAATGATATAGCCTGAAGACATAAGGAGTAATTTCAACTATGGCTCAGAAGGGACCTTGACACTAACAAATGCAGGTGCCTGAAGTGCCATATCTGAGTAACAGCCTCAGAGGAGGCAAGGGAAGGAACGGGCTGCAAAACTCCACACTGGATAGTTTAGGAAAGACTAGGAGTTATTTGCCATAAGGGCAGGTTCTCAATTCATCCAAGGTCCTGGTGATCGCAAAGGTGCTTTTTCAAGAGACAGATGGACTTCTTTGTGCTTCCTTGAAGATTTCACTTCCCATCCAAGAAGCTTCTTCATCCATTCTGAAGAAGCTTCATCGGTCAAGAACTGAAGATTGGATGAGATGTGAAACATCTTCAAGGAGAAACAAAGGGAGTCCCACTGTCTCGTGGAAAAAGCAGCTTGGGGAGGCATCCTAACGTCAGGGCCATCCAGATCTCTTCGTCCAGCCTTTTTTTTTTTTTTTTTTTGCATTTAGTAAGCAACATTTCCCTCCAGTGGGCTCTGTAATGACGTTTCCACCTTGTTGTGTGTGTGTGTGTGTTCCCCCCCCTTTTCACCGCCATCGGTCCCCCATAAAAGTCTGTCGGTTCTACTTACGAGCAGTCTCAGCTTCCTGCCTCCTGTTAACACGGACTCTTCATGCAGCTGGTGAGTTTTGAAAATCATTTTGGGCTGCTTCAGTGAAGTGAAGAAATAATTAATCGAAGGCTCCCCCAGCACGTGCTAAGTAGCTTGGATGAGCCTCAAAATCTGAGCAATTGCTTTGTTTTTCCCCCTTTTCCTTATCACCATTAGCCATTTTCGGTGGATAGAGATACAAAATAACTAGCCCTTACAGTGAGCCATTAAACTGTCATTTAGGCAACTGTGCATGAAGAGGCATCAGATAACGGTCAGTGCTGGAGCAGAACACGGTTTGTGAATCATGGCTGTCTCTCTGGGGCTTAAATCACATTCACTAGTGGAGCAGTCAAGGGTTTCATTAAAGGGAGAGGCACTTGGCTAGAGAAATATCTCCCCAAAATGAGAGTAAATAAAAGCCTTACACTTTTCTTCTCTATCTCTCCTCATGTTTTATTTACCACCGTGGGGGTTTAACAAGGGAGCCAATGTGGAAAGCAAGAAGGAAAGGGGGCAGGTGGGCGAAGGGAGAAGGGAGAAGGGGAGGCCCTGGCGCCTCTGCTTGGCCATTCAGCTCGGGGAGAGACCCCGGGACCCCCGCGGTGGATTCATCCAGGGAGGCTGCAGGGGCAACGGTCTGGATGGGCTGCAAGGGGACTGGGCTTAGGGCATCCATTTGGAAGGGAGGGAGGGACGGAGGGAGGAAGGAAAGCAAGAAAGAAAGAAAGAAATAGAAGAAGAGAGAAGGAAGGAGGCAGGAAGAAAGAAGGGAGGGAGGAAGGAAGGAAGGAAGGAAGGAAGGAAGGAAGGAAGGAAGGAAGGAAGGAAGGAAAGAAAGAAAGAAAGAAAGAAAGAAATAGAAGAAGAGAGAAGGAAGGAGGCAGGAAGAAAGAAGGGAGGGAGGGAGGAAGGAAGGAAGGAAGGAAAGAAAGCAAGCAAGCAAGAAAGAAAGAAATAGAAGAAGAGAGAAGGAAGGAGGCAGGAAGAAAGAAGGGAGGGAGGGAGGGAGGGAGGAAATGGAAGAAGAGAGAAGGAAGGAGGCGGGAAGAAAGGAGGGAGGGAGGGAGGAAGGAAGGAAAAGAGGGAGGGAAGGAAGCAAATGGAAGGAAGGAGAGGGAGGAGGAAGAAGAGAGAAAGAAGGAAGGAAGGAAGGAAGGAAAGAAGGAAGAAAGAAAGAAAGAAAGAAAGAAAGAAAGAAGGAAGGAAGGAAGGAAGGAAGGAAGGAAGGAAGGAAGGAAGGAAGGAAGGAAGGAAGGAAGGAAGGAGGGAAGGCCAAAACTCCGTGGAAATTCAGGCAGGTGGTCAAGCATCCTCTATTTCAGCCAAGGAAAGTCCACCATCTTCTGAGGAAGTCTGCCCCATTGCAGAACAACTCTCACAATGTGGAACGTTTTTCTGTTCTGTCCAGCTGAAACTTCCTTCCTCGTTGTTTCAGCCCACTGTTCCGTGCCCGGCCTTTGGGAGCCACTGGGAACACTTCTCCCCACTCGGTGCCTCAGGGCTCTCCAACTGTGGCCACTTTAGAACTTGTGGACTTCAACTCCCTGAATCTCTGAGCCAATCCCGGGTTGGGCTGGCTGGGGAATTCTGGCCGTTGAAGTCCAGAAGTCTTACGGTGGCCAAGCTTGGAGGGTCCTGCTCCACATGGCCGATGTTCAGAAATTTGAAGACACCTGTCACGTCTCTCCGTGGTTTTGTTTTCTCCAGGTTACACACACCTAACACCTGCACCCGATCCTATGTTTGTCCTTCCTGATCTCTTTGTGAATCTCCTCTGGATAACCTCCAGCTCATTAATGTCCTTCCTCAAACGGAGGGCCTGGAACCGGACGTAAAACTGATTTGTTCCTAATAAACCCCTCCTTACCCCTCCTTACCCTGTTAGATGTCTAAGGGAGGATATTCCGTAGGGAGACGGGGAAAGGACGAGGAACACCCAAGATTGCTTTGAGCATCAGCAGACGAGCCAACTGACCTACTACACGCTACCGGTTTCAAACTTATTTTGTTAACTTAAAGATTGGCATTACCGGCTCTTTCCCCAAATATATCAGTTGGGTTCTTAAGAGTCACTGAATGAGCATTCTGATCAATAGATTTGTTTGCTGGCTGGTAAAATTGCAATCGGAGGGACGGCCACAGCCAGCTGAGTAGCAGGAGGTAAATGACTTACTCTGCTGGCATGAAGTGTTGCACAACCTGGACACAAACACTTGCAAAAGGCCTCATTAACTTGTAGCCAGAGGTGATCTCTCTCAGGCCAAGGGCCATTTATACGAAGGGTCTTTGGCCCCCTCCTGTTGTGGATAATAGCTGCCTTCTCATCTACTTCATTGGCTGCTACGTACTTACTTCTAAGTTGCAATCTCTGCTTAAACCTGGGAGCAGATGAAGGTCATGAAAAGCATTAGCCAATATCAACTGGAATTTCTCCCCCCCTCTCTTTCTTTCTCTCTCTCTCTCATCTCTTTTTCTCCTCTTCTCTCTCTCCCTCTCTCTTGCTCTTGCTCTCTTTGTTTCTCCTTCTCTCTTCCCCCTTCTCTCTCTCTCTCCCCTTCTCTCTTTCTCTTTCTCTCTTGCTTTTTCTCCCCTTCTTGTGCTCTCTTTTTCTCCCCTTCTCTCTCCTCTCTTTCTCTCCCCTTCTCTCTCCTCTCTTTCTCTCCCCTTCTCTCTCTCTCTCTCTCTCTCTCCCTCTCTTCTTGCTCACTGGCTCTCTTTCTTTCCCCTCTCTCTCTCTCTCTCTCTCTCTCTCTCTCTCTCTCTCTCTCTCTCTCTCTCTCTCTCTCTCTCTCTCTCTCTCTCTCTCTCTCTCTCCCCCTGCCTCTCTGTGTGTGAATTAAAACAATCACTTGAGGACACCTTCTTAAAAAAAAAAAAAGGCAGAGATTGCTTCTGACCTACACAGTCCCAACAAATTCAAAAGCTTTCCATTTCAGCTCCCATCCCCAGCTCTCCACACTCCTGTGTGCATCTGAAAAATTGCGTATTTCTTTCTGCCTGGAGCTGGAAAGTTCCTTCTGTCTGTTCCAGTGAATACCCTTAATGCTATTCTGCAGCATTTCAGGGCCCTAACATTGTAAAATGTAGGCTCAGACATGATCTTTTTCCATAGGAATGTGTTAAACAGGCCATGAAAAGCCTGCATGATCAAAAGATGTTCTACAAAGTATTGATATTTCACTGCTTCTTACCTCCAGCCTTCTACGGTATAATTCACCGTATCAAAAATACAATATTTGTAGATTCTCCACAAAGGCCTTTATAGGTTTGGAAATTTAAACACCATATGGCTAAAGCTGAATTGAAGACCAAAAGTATCTAAGCTTGTATGTTTCGGGAGAGAAAAAAAATTCAATTAAGTGGGATTTTAGCTGTTTCAATAAAATTGGACTCTCCCTTTTCAAGATAAGCGCCATATGGAGCGGCACCAACTGTTATGTGGCAGGAATATCCACTTCTGCTAAACGCATAATCCCAGATCATGACACAATGCACACAACGGGAAATCAATATATAGAAGAATCCATTTGAAAATATAAAATAAACTAATATATGAGTGGAAAATTGACTTCCTATGGATTAAAAAAGAGCGCAAATGGTAGAAAAATCTGTCTTTGAACCACACAAGGGGTGGAGAGCCATAATCATGCGACTGATTAAGTATCAGCCATCAAACTGGGCAGGATTTTATTTTCCCTTGACAAAAAGGATTCAATGAAGAAATAATTTATGGGTGCATTTCTTCTATCTGGGGTAAAAAAGGATTAAAGTCTTGCAGAAGGCTGTGACGTAAAGAAATACGGAGCACGCTCCTTAAAATGGTAGCAGCCTAGCCTGATGTATGCTTGTGTCCTAACTTTGGTATTGAAAGCGTTTAAACATTTACAATATAAACATAATAATACGTTTTGGAAAGGATTTCCCATTTGCTCATCAGTGTTGATTAATCTTGCATTAAAAATCTGCTTTAAGAGTTTCTGTTTCTCAGTCTTATTCTTGGTATGCTGGAGAACGTCTTTCCAATTTCACTGGTGGGGTTATGGAGCCAATTTAATTCTGGAAAAGGCAAAGATTGATCTGATGGTGGCAGCATTTCCTGTTACCCATTTTTCTACCCCTCTAAAATGTCAGTGACTTCCCACCACTTACCAAGCTAAAAGGAGAGAGAAAGAATTAAATATATTTTTATCCACCACCAGCCTCCACCCACATCGAGAGAGGCATTGCATCACAGGACATTTTCCAATTTTCCTGACCTTATTCCAGATGAATCACTGATTCTAGAATCTAGAATCACTCCTGATTAATTCCGGAGGTGGGTTTTTCAAGAACATTCTCTTTGGATGGCCATCTCTGTCCCTTCCTCTTCTGATATCTGAGTCATCAGAGGATATTGCAGTATCCTTGAATCCTTTTTTAATGGATAACAAAGAGACAAAGGCTGAGTTACTGAGAGTGCGTTGGGTGGCCATATAAATGAATGAATGAATGAATGAATGAATGAATGAATGAATGAATGAATGAATGAATGAATGTCCGGAATGGGCCAAGAACCTACATCTTGATACTGCACTGTATTGTATTTTGCATGTTCCTCTTTCTTTGTGAACATGTAGAACTGAGGATGGTGTTTGAATGATATGTAAATTCAAATACTATCCCCATGATGTGTAAAGTGTGCCCTTAACATATACACATTTTTTTTATTCTAATATCCAAATAAAGAGACTTACTTTGTTGCGGTGATTCAGGCATCCAGCTAGAAACTGGGAGATGGTGAGTTCTAGTGCCACCTTGGGCACAAAGCCAGCTGGATGACCTTGGGCCAGTCACTTTCTCTCAGCCCTCGGAAGGAGGCAATGGCAAAACCACTTCTGAAAAAGATTGCCCACAAAACTGCAGGGACTGATCCAGGCAGTTGCCAGGAGTCAACAAGAACTTGAAGGCAAGACTTTTTTTAAAAAAAAAAAAAGAATCCTAGTAAATAATAGTCATATTGTTTCTCAAGACTTGAGATTCTACTTAGCTTGCCAACGTTGATATTAACAGAGATTACCTGTCTATAGAGATTCTCAGTCATCCAGGTCATGCTTGTCCCAAGGGTGTTTTTTCAAAAGAAGAACTGAAGAAGCTTCTTGGATGAGAAGCGAAATGCCTTCAAGTCCAGTTACCTTTTGAAAAAGCACCTTTGGGACAACAGAGGTATCCTTCTCCATTCTTTTCTCTAATCTGTCAACAAAACCTTCTCAGCTAGCGACCACCAACGCATTTTGCAGCCATAAGTTCCCTAAATCATCCACGGGACAGGAAAAGCAGCAGTTCCCTCCTCCGTTCTTAACCTGATGCTCCATGTACCAGGAACTTCAAAGGGGGTGACTTGGGTCACTTCTTCTCAAAACTAAGGGTGGGCCAAGGTCTCAGAAGACATAATTTTGCGTGTCCGTGTCACCTGGGGGTGGGAGGTTGGAGAAACAACAAGCCAAACAACACACACCTCATTTTAATGAAAACTCAATCTGTTGAAGCAACCAATTGAGAAGTGATTCAAGTCTGTGGCGGTATCATAAACAAGCCAGAGAACCAATGAACAGTCCAATGTCTTAACTTATTATGAACAGCCCAGGGAAGGGTTGTTACAATTTATGGTACCAGCATCTGAAGCATTTATGTCAGAAACTTCTTTCCTTTGTCCTTAAGGTGTCTCATACGTCAAGTCTAGGGAGCTTTTGGCTCACCGGGAAGGAAGAAGTAATGAATGTGTAACAAGAAATAACTGAGTAGGAAAGGCCATTTAGCAACGGGCAGAGTCGCTGCTTATGCCAAGCAGATTTGTGAACTTGACCTCTCAGGATTTCCACTGAATCACTCTACCCCATGAAGAGGACAATCACATAAAGTAAGGTCTCAGCCCCTTTCTGAGATGTTTCTTCTGCTCTGCAGGATGCGCAGGACCTTCCTTTGGCTGAGAATGGAATAGAATAGAATAGAATAGAATAGAATAGAATAGAATAGAATAGAATAGAATAGAATAGAATAGAATAGAATAGAATAGAATAGAGTAGAGTAGAGTAGAGTAGAGTAGAGTAGAGTAGAGTAGAGTAGAGTAGAGTAGAGTAGAGTAGAGTAGAATAGAATAGAATAGAATAGAATAGAACACACTAGAGTAGAGTAGAATTAGAATAGAATAGAATAGAATAGAATAGAATAGAATAGAATAGAATAGAATAGAATAGAATAGAATAGAATAGAATAGAATAGAATAGAACACACTAGAGTAGAGTAGAGTAGAGTAGAGTAGAGTAGAGTAGAGTAGGGTAGGGTAGGGTAGGGTAGGGTAGGGTAGAATAGAATAGAATAGAATAGAATAGAATAGAATAGAATAGAATAGAATAGAATAGAATAGAATAGAATAGAATAGAATAGAATAGAATAGAATAGAATAGAATAGAAAATATGGAATGAAATGGAATGGAATGGAATGGAATAGAATAGAATAGAATAGAATAGAATAGAATAGAATAGAATAGAATAGAATAGAATAGAATAGAATAGAATAGAATAGAATGGAATAAAGCAGATGGAACAGAACAGAATGGCTCAATTCCAGAAGATGTGAGTGCTCTATCACTGAAGGCTTACAAAAAAACCCCCCGTTTGCCTGAAATGGGATAGGGTCTCCTGTTTGAGCAGGGGGCTGGACTAGAAGATCTCCAAGGTCCCTTCCAACTCTATTGTTCTATGAGTTGGAATCTACTCAAAGCTTATTTTTGGTTGCAAGGTAAGGTATAATAATAAAAGAGATCTAATATTTTCCCATCCTCTAAACAAGGTTGGAGTTTAAATATATACTTTGGAAACATTAATTAATTAATTTGCAGGAACCAGGATTTTTCAGGTTACAACAGAATTGCTTCTAAATTGACACATCAACATGATCTTTGATCCCATCTGAGACTTGACTTTTCCTGGATATTTTTCCTACTGGAAATTCTTCTAAGATGCTGGCCTGTGATTTGACCAGCCCTATGTTTTTACTTCCTCCAACACTTACGTTTTTGCAAGTAACTAGCAAATCATAAAAAAGGAGCCTTTATATTTTCTTTTTCTTTAAATGAAATTTGATTCAGTTTATCTCTTGTGAGATTGAGCTGTCTCCTAACAAAAGAGGAACTGATTTCCCCAGACACAGACGTCAGTGCTGCAGGGACCAAAGCCAAATTTCTACCATTCTTTTCTTTTCACTTGCACATAAAGTCTGTTGGATCCCAATCTATGTCACCCTGTGTGCGTGAGGTGTGCCAAGGAGGACACATCAAGGAAAGGCATAGAAGTTCAGCACTAGCAGTGAGAACTACGGTACTAAGCTATGAAACAAGGTGGAGGGAGGGTGTGTAGACCCAAGAGATTTTTAGAACAGAAGATTTGAGGTGTCTTCAAATCAACTTCCATCGGTGGGAAATGCCCAATTTCAGTTTAAGCTCTTCTCAGCTTTTGCTAGCGTGGACTTAAAGGGCGTTCCAAAAGTATATCTAACCCTGACAAAGAATGTTAGAGTCCTGACCGAAAATAAACCCATCCTAATCATAAAGGCAGAAGGTAAGCGATTAAAGCGATTTCTGCAGTTGAGTTACTTTCAAATAAATACTTTCCTGGCTTTTTCCTCAGAAAAGTCAACATTCTGAAAAATTCACTTTGAGTTGATACAACTACGGAGCTTCAAGCACAAGGAACCATAGAGGTGAACTAAACCATTGACACGGTAGAAGGTCCCATGTTCCATTCACGCAGTGACTTACTCTCTTCCCAGGATCATGCGACAGACGTGGGGAAATAGCCCACTCAGCCCTTCTAAGTGTTTAGGGAGTAAATGGAGCTCTTTTTAGTTAGACCTTCGTGAAATGAAGGTTTCTAAGAACAGGTTGGACAACTGTTTGGCTGGAGTTGTTTAGGTTGCCTGCTTGAGCAGGTGGTTGGACTAGAAGACCTCAAAAGTCCCTTTCAACTCTGTAATTCTGTAAATAACACAAGGGTGTCCTTCTCCAGATCTTCGTCTGCTGAGCTTCAGCCAGGTCAGAGAAGTGAGGGAGATGGGAAGAGGTTTGTCAGTTCCTCTTGCTAATGAAGTCACACTAAGTTTCATCTACAACTAGAGTGATCAGTTGCTATAATGGTATTTGCTCTGATTGCCACCCTCAACACGTTCATGTGGGAGGTTGTAAACATTTCGAAGATTCAACCAGTGAGGATGAATGCATTGTTTAGGATTACCTGAAGTTCTTGAGCAATTTCATACAGGATCAGTTCCCATACTCTATCACACTTTTCATGTTTTGTAACAGCACCACCAAGAGGAGACAGAAGTAGACAATCAACAGCCATAATCAGAGATCAAAGCTGTGTTGGGGTCGCAAATTTGATGTACACCTACAAATCCACATCAGAGTTACCATTGTAATTATATCAACTGCTCCTGGAAAGAAATACTCAGTTAAAAAAAATAACAAAATGGTTTCAAGCAGCAGCTGAGGGCAGGAAAAACAGACTGCGAGCAAGATTAACCGGTAGGTTTTGTTCTTATACCAGAAAAGACAGTATTTATGGATTGTGTGCCTTGTACTATTCAACGCAAGAAACTCTCCCTTTAAAAGCTGCTTCAGAATATGCATCACTGCTTTTCTTTAACTGCACAAGCACATATTTTAATTTTTGCTCTGAAACCACTTTGTCCTCTTACGACTATTCATGATCAAAAATGAGATATTTTGAGTTCCATTCTGAAGGCTTTTCTGTAAAATAAAAAATAAAGTTAAGAGATCGGTTGGATAGGTATACGCCGGATGTAAACTGAATGTAACAAAGTCTGACATTGCAGGCAATATCCCTTTTTTAAAATTATGTCTCCTAAAAAAAGGATAATATATAACAATCTTTGGCAATAAAAAGAAAAAAAACCTAGGAAAAGTTGTGCAAATGTGCACATATGAATGTATGCCTATGAAGACGGCGTGAAAGAGATAAATATTAATACAAAGAGATGTTTCATGACGCCTCTTCAAAATTATTTCGGTTTATAGATTTATAAGGATAGAGTTAATTGAACATGGGTGAAAACACACACAGCCCCTTGCATCTGTTTTTCTGATCAGTGTTGAATAGCAAAGGCAAGATATTCATGTCAAAAGCCCTGTTTTTACATCCGATTCATCCAGGGAGTACCGTGGTAAAAGCATTCATTTTTTTTTTTTAGAAGGCACAATTTAAAACTGAGAATCATTGTTCAAAACAAAACATCGGGTGCAATTCCATATTTAGCATCGCAGCAAACCTTATTTACAGAAGTGTGTAAATGTTGTCTAAACAGGCATTTAAATAGGTTTTAAATGGCAATGGTTTGGTCGGGGTCTCCAGAACCGCTAAATTAAAAGAAAAAAATGGTTATAAGACAATCTTGTCCAAATGAGTAGCTTTAATAGGCCATTTTCAATCGCTATACCTATTAAAGCAATAAAAGCAGAAAATGACAACTGTTATTTCATCTGAAATACACCAGAACGCTTCAGAATTGTTCAACATCTCGGAGTCAAAATAATATTTGAGAAAGTCAGGCGAGCACTCGTTAAAAGCGGGCGAAGTCCCTGAACTGTGAAGGGGAAAAAAATGCCCAGCGTTTGGCAGGAGGTTGAAGAACTAATCACAAAGCCATTGGTTTAAATGAAAAATCAACACCTTTACTGTTTAGCTGTACTGCTCGGCTGTCATTGCTGGAATTAACAAAATATTGATTGTAATTAACATCCCCTTGCCTTGAAACGTCTTCCTGAGACGCTACTCGCTGTCCCTGGAGCAGTTTGCAAGCGAAAAAAGAAAAAAGACACAACCACTAAGCAGACACCGAGTGTGAGGAGGGCCATTTCTCCATGCTGGAAGATGAGAAGGGCATTCAATGTTGCTGGCCATGAATGACACACACATCATCCGATTCTGAAGTCTTCCCTCCTGCTTCTCGTTCCTCCTCCGTTTCCCCTCTCCCGAGCTGGCGTTGTGAGATACACAACCCCCCTGTGCTCGCTCGGCATGGGAGTGCTCCATGCCACCAGGTTAAAGCCAACAAATCTCGCTTCCCAAGAGAACACACCATCTTAATTGGAGTTATTCAAACAGAAGATGAGGAGAGGAAGGAGGTGGATTAGATGGTAGTCATTTCGGAATGTTCTTTCTTCAGTTGATCTTCCTTGTTTAATATTCAGCTTTTTCCGGAGGATGTATGACAAGCTCAAAGTGTCCTTTGTCCCAATTTCCCTGTTTTTAAAATTCCCTAAAGACACTGGGTGCATTCACATGTCGTGCTAAACTATAAGGTATGGTTTATAAAACCCGATGGCTAGGTTTGCATGGCATACTTGGCCTGGATCAAATAAACACGTTACGGCTCAGTCTGATGCTTGAGAAGAAGAACAATCACAGGGAACATATCTCCCAGTGCTGAAGTTTAATGTTCTCCTGAAGCATGGAAGAGTTATCCCTGAAGGAAACCTAACTCTATGTTAGGAGGGAACCATTTATTTTCATAAGAAGAGACATTCACTTATCACCATCCATATCAACCATCAAGTCCTCGTTCCTCATCTTGCTAAGGCAGAATGGAAATGTAGCTTCTACAATAGTCTTAGAAGCCTGGTGAGACCCACATGGCTCCAGATCCATGGCACAATCCATGGCTTCTTTGGAAGAAGAATTCCCAACTCTTCCGCGCTCTTTGTGTCAGCAGCCTTCAAGGTTGACCAGACTAGAAAACCAAACTTATGAATCCTCTTTTCATCATATGGTTGCAGTAACTGAATCTTGCAAGTCTAAACATGCTTCTCTCCTCCCTTTCTTTATCTCCATCAGACTTTCAAAGGGTCACATCCAAGATGCTTTCTCACATTACATTTCTGCTTTAGACTTGGATTTCTTTTATCTGACTGTTGTCCTGGTTGCTTCTCTTCCTCCTGTCCCTCAAGGGTCATCCTTCAACCCCTTGCCCTTTGCTAGAGACCTCTCTCCTCATTCTACTTGCATCAGACACACTTTCATCTGGATGGGCCTCTAGAACTTTAGAGATCTGAAGGCAAGTTTAGGTGCTGGAGAAAACCAGGCCAAGCTGCTCTCAAATATGTTGTCTTCTGGTCACGTATGGGACTGACCTAGCACAGGGGTAGGCAACCTTGGCTCTTTTATGACTCGTGGACTTCAACTCCCAGAATTCCTGAGCCACTCATGCTGAGGGGAAAGGGAGAGGTTTCCAAGCTGAGCCATGCCAGTTCAGGAATTCTGGGAGTTGAAGTCCACGAGTCATGAGGGGGCCATAGTTCCCCCATGTTGGCTCAGGAATTCTGGGAGTTGAAGTCCACAAGTCATAAAAGAGCCAAGGTTGCCTATCTCTGACCTAGCATGAACAATGCAGGAATACGTGGACAAAAGTTTAAAATTTACACTGAATTATAATTTAAAAGAAAACTTCTATAAGAGATTTATTGTTGGTATTTAACACAAGCTAAGTTGTCAAGAATGCATAAAGGTATTTCAAATGGATGTTGGAAAGCAAATGTAAAGGGACCTTTTATCATTTACAGTGGACATGTGATAAGGCAAAATCTTGGGGTAAGATTCACATCCTAATGCAGAAGATTCTTAAGGTGAATATAAAGATAAAAGCAGAAACTTTTGTTTTGGAAAAAGACTTGAAAAAAATGGAACTTTGATGTTATATATGTTGATGGCAGCAAGATTACTCTATGCACAAAAACGGAAGGACGCTTCGATCTCCACAATGGACGAACGGCTGCAAAAGTGGATGAAGTTAGCCGAGATAGTTAAACTGACTGCTTTGATCAAAGGGGGGGGGGGGGAAATACCATTAATTTTGTTTCTGCTTGGAAACTGATTCTGGACTTTGTGCTTGAGGTAGGGTTGACCTAGCCCAAGGCGTGCCAAGTTAAAAGCCATTTTTCCTTTTATCCAGACCTGCAGCTTTCAGAAGCCGCATTCCATGAAAAAGGCAACAAAGGAGAGTCTTCCTACGACTTTACTCCCATTTGTTTCCATTAACCCAAAGAACAATGGGAAGAAAAATAAGCCACCCTCAAGCAGAAACTCCCAATTTGGCTCCTGCCAGACAATACCCGGAGTGGCTTTACGCTGCTGATTCTGCATGACTAATTGATTGCTTCAGCTGGGGGTTAATTAATTAATTAGCAGCAGGGCGGCATTAAAGATTGGTGCCGTTCAGAGCTCTCCTAATGGATGCCATCTACAAAAGCTTTATTAGTACATAAAACGAGTGTTTAAAATCCACACGGCAACTAATACGCTATAAAATTACTTGCTTCATTATGTATTTCTGTTACTTTCTTCACATTGTGCGGTATCTCTTTTGCTGGTTTTCCCCCCTTTATTTCTTCCTTTCTCCCTCCCTCCCTCCCTCCCTCCCTCCCTCTCTCTCTCTCTTTCTCTCTCTCTCTCCTTTTTGCCAGCCAGTTTTAACTGCCTATTTGAAATCAATTTCTCTAATAATGGGCTTAATGAGCTCATCAATTAAGGCTGCCATAATGGAATGTAACTCTGTGGTTTCAGTTATCAGTTAAACTCTGGAACTAATTTTCATGCTTCATCTATCAAAAATGATTGGCTAATATTGTTTAGCTGCTGCTTCAGCCCGATAGGGAGACCCCCGGCCCTTCTCCACTCATGTCCGAAGGCCGACCGACGTTCTTCTTGGGAGAGAGAAAAAGGCTGGGAAGAGAATTGGGAAACAGGGGAAGAACAATGAAGGGAGGGAGCGGAGAGCCGCATGGCGGTTATGGGAGACCCCCCCCCAGGGAATGTGATTGTCTTTCTCAAAGCCAACATGGTAATTAGTCGTAATGGATTACATTTTCAAACATATTAGATAAGATGATCGTTCCACTTGAAAAAACCCATTATGAGTTTACCTCTCTCTCTTTCGCCGTTTTAATAAGCATTGGTCTTCTCAGTGACCCCTTTAAATAACAGTATAACTAGCCAATGGAGCTAAATAATGTGTGTGTGTGTGTGTGTGTGTGTATGTATGTATGTATGTATGTATGTATGTATTTTGAAGCACGCTTTAGGAAGTAGACCACCACCACTGCTTAGGCTGACTGGCTAAAAACACCGGAGTCTCCAACTGGGTGTTGCGCTAGGAAGGGGAAGTGGCCACTTCTTCTCCAAGTGTCCAACTTGGCACACCCAGATGGAAAGAATGGAGTTTAGAGACTATTTTGTACATACAATTTTTAAAGGGGTGCAAGACAGCGTTACTGGATGGCAGTTGGTTTGATATCTGGCCGTGCCCCTTAAGGTTGTTACTCTTGAGTTTAAGCATGCTTGGGATAAACACAGGTCTATCATCCGACAAAAATAAATAAGCAAAAAAAATAAATAAAATAAAATAAAAAATGTTGATCGGCATTGACAAATCTGCCATCGGTCAATTGCAAAAGGCAGCTGTACTCAGAATGGCTGACATCCTGCCACGAAAACTTCAACACCATCCAACATCCACCTCGGCCTCTCCCGGGTCCTTGGGATGGACTAAAAGGCCAAATGCAATCTGGACATCGGGTTGACTGTGCATCAAACCACAGCAATATAAAAAATAAATCAAAAGTTAATAATTAAAAATTAATGAATTAGTTGGAAAGAAAATAAAAACCAAACACTCTCAAAGGGCAGGCTTGATGGACCACTGGGTCTTTTTCTGCCGTCAGTTTTCTCTGTTTTTTTGGTCAATAAAGCAGCTTTGTGATGACCTTTTGGCCCTCAGCTCTAAATATTAGCATATTCTTTACAGTACCAATGAAATACCACAGTATAAACGTTGAAAATGCAGGCAGCATTGAAAATGTCAGCATGGCTAAGCTCGCCACCAGCGTCTTTTACAAACCACTTAGATCTCCTGTTCTAAATTCTATTTTTAAAAGAGAGGGTCCAGATTTAAAAGAATAAAGAGAATAATGACAGATTTCAAGTTTACTCTTCTGTCGAGGTGAGCCAAGCCATCTAGCAGTTTGATTTGTTGTGATTTGTCCCTCAGTATAAAATGAAAATGGGAGGCATATGAAGGAAGGTGCTGACTTATTTAACCACTGTTTTTTGCTCTTAAGTTTTAAATTTCTGGAATTCTTGGAGGAGGAAATAATAGGAAATAGAATCGGGGCAAAAAGTAAACAAAAACAGCAGTAAATGAAATAGCTACAAAAACAAGGGAATAGCACCAATTGCTATACATTCCACTGATGGACTAGAACATTTTCAGAGGTACTACAATCAAAATCTCAGACCCACCCAAAAAATCAAAATTTCTCTCAAACTGAGATTAAACCCTGAGGATGCTGTCCACAGGGTGTGATCGAAAAGGTCCAAGATGATTGGCAGATGCTGGACTGAAACTCCGCCTCTTTTTTGATCTGCAACGCAGGTGGAGCTTCCATGACATCATTCTGGTTGCCATCTTGACTTCTTTCTCACCATTCAAACTAGTTCAATGTTACTCTGCTTTGGTAGCTTTTTCACATCTCAGCATAAATATTTCTATTGTCCTAGAAACTAAATATCAATGCTCCAAAAGTTTGAGAAAGCTGGTGGAGAGATCAATAGATTTATCTCTTTATTTACCTCCATTACCATTCATGGCTCATTGGTTCCTTCCCCTTAGAAACACACACACACACACACACACTTAATGGTATGCTAAAGGAACAAGAGACTCTAATTTGTGGATGTAATTTAGGAAGGAAGGAAGGAAGGAAGGAAGGAAGGAAGGAAGGAAGGAAGGAAGGAAGGAAGGAAGGAAGGAAGGAAGGAAGAGAGACGGAGGGAGGGAGGGAGGGAGAGAGAGGGATAATTTTCTTTCCCTTTCCTTTTCTTTCCTTTCTTTTCCTTTCCTTTCCTTCCCCTTCCCCTTCCCTTCCCTCCCCTTCCCCTTCCCTTCCCTTCCCTTCCTTTCCTTTCCTTCCCCTTCCTTCCCCTTCCCTTCCCTTCCTTTCCTTTCCTTTCCTTCCCCTTCCCCTTCCCTTCCCTTCCCTTCCTTTCCTTTCCTTTCCTTTCCTTTCCTTTCCTTTCCTTCCCTTCCTTTCCTTTCCTTCCCCTTCCTTCCCCTTCCCTTCCCTTCCCTTCCCTTCCCTTCCCTTCCTTTCCTTTCCTTTCCTTTCCTTTCCTTTCCTTTCCTTTCCTTCCCCTTCCCTTCCCTTCCCTTCCCTTCCTTTCCTTTCCTTTCCTTTCCTTCCCTTCCCTTCCCTTCCCTTCCTTTCCTTTCCTTTCCTTCCCTTCCTTTCCTTCCCCTTCCCCTTCCTTCCCGTTCCCTTCCCTTCCCTTCCCTTCCTTTCCTTTCCTTCCCTTCCTTTCCTTCCCCTTCCCCTTCCCCTTCCCCTTCCCCTTCCTTCCCATTCCCTTCCCTTCCCTTCCCTTCCTTTCCTTTCCTTTCTTTTCCTTTCCTTTCCTTTCCTTTCCTTTCCTTTCCTTTCCTTTCCTTCCCTTCCCTTCCCTTCCTTTCCTTTCCTTTCCTTTCCTTCCCCTTCCCCTTCCCTTCCCTTCTCTTCCCTTCCTTTCCTTCCCCTTCCCCTTCCCCTTCCCCTTCCCCTTCCCCTTCCCCTTCCCCTTCCCTTCCCTTCCCTTCCCTTCCCTTCCCTTCCTTTCCTTTCCTTTCCTTCCCTTCCCTTCCCTTCCCTTCCCTTCCCTTCCCTTCCTTTCCTTTCCTTTCCTTTCCTTTCCTTTCCTTTCCTTCCCTTCCCTTCCCTTCCCTTCCCTTCCCTTCCCTTCCTTTCCTTCCCCTTCCCTTCCCTTCCCTTCCCTTCCTTTCCTTTCCTTTCCTTTCCTTCCCTTCCTTTCCTTCCCCTTCCCCTTCCTTCCCATTCCCTTCCCTTCCCTTCCTTTCCTTTCCTTTCCTTTCCTTTCCTTTCCTTTCCTTTCCTTTCCTTTCCTTCCCTTCCCTTCCCTTCCCTTCCTTTCCTTTCCTTTCCTTTCCTTTCCTTCCCCTTCCATTCCCTTCCCTTCCCTTCCCTTCCTTTCCTTTCCTTCCCTTCCCTTCCTTTCCTTCCCTTCCTTTCCTTCCCCTTCCCCTTCCCCTTCCTTCCCCTTCCCTTCCCTTCCCTTCCCTTCCCTTCCATTCCCTTCCCTTCCCTTCCCTTCCCTTCCTTTCCTTCCCTTCCCTTCCCTTCCCTTCCCTTGCTTTCCTTTCCTTTCCTTCCCCTTCCCCTTCCCCTTCCCCTTCCCCTTCCCTTCCCTTCCCTTCCCTTCCCTTCCTTTCCTTTCCTTTCCTTTCCTTTCCTTTCCTTTCCCCCTTTCCCCTTTCCCCTTTCCCCTTTCCCCTTTCCCCTTTCCCTTCCCTTGGACTATGGTTGAGTCTGTCCACGGGTTGTGACATTAAGGCATGTTCACCTCGTCTTCTGATTGCTACAGCCGCTGGTCTTCAGGTGTGTCTGCTCTGCTGCCCTCCTGCCCGTTTGTCCTGTGTAGCAGAGGTTGCCTCGCATGTTGTAGAGAGGCCCCCTGTATTTTCCTCATGGGCAGGTTCTCAGCTTTTCTGGCATAATGTAGATAAAAACTGTTCCCGCAGGCTAACAGTGTCCTGTTTCATACAGAGAGGAGCCCGTCTGCCTGTAGTTACACTGGGCCAAAGACTTTCCCCACCTACTGTATTTGGGATAGATGGGGAACTCATCAAATCTGTGGATGGCACCAAGCTGGCAGGAATGGCCAACCCTCCAGAAGTTAACAGGCTTAGGATACAGGAGGATCTGGACAGACTTGAATACTGGGTGCTATCTAACAAAATGAAATTCAATGGTGAAAAAAGCAAGGTTCTACATCTTGGCAAGAAAAAAACAGATGTACAGGTATAGTGTAGGGGGTACCTTGCTCCATAGTAGTAACTGTGAGAGGGACCTCGGAGTCCTAGTGGACAATCACCTAAATATGAGCCAGCCATGTGCTGCAGCTGCCAAAAAAGCCAACACAGGGCTGGGCTGCATTAACAGAGGGAGAGAATCAAGGTCACGTGAAGTGTTAATACCACTTTACAAGTCCACACTTCGAATCCTGCATCCAGTTTTGGTCACCACAAAGTAAAAAAAGATGCTGAGACTCTAGAAAGAGTGCAGAGAAGAGCAACAAAGATGATCAGGGGACTGGAGGCTAAAGCATATAAGGAACGATTGCTGGAATTGGGAATGTCTAGTTTAACGAAGAGAAGGACGAGGGGGGACATGATACCAGTCTTCCAGTATCTCAGGGGCTGCCCCAAACAAGAGGGGGTCAAGCTCTTCTCCAAAGCACCAGAAGGCAGGACAAGAAGCAACGGATGGAAACTAACCAAAGAGAGAAGCAATCTGGAACTAAGGAGAAACTTCCTGACAGTGAGAACAATTCACCAGTGGAACAACCTGCCTCCAGAAGTTGTGAATGCTCAAACATTGGAGGTTTTTAAGAAGAGACTGGACGTCCCTTTATCTGAAATGGTGTAGGGTTACCTGCCTGAGCAGGGGGTTGGACTTGATGACCTCCAAGGTCCCTTCCAACATTATTATTATTATTATTATTATTATTAGTTATATTGAGAAAGAAATCCTAGATTGGCACTTGCAATGTTTAAAATGTGAATTTTTCATTTTGCCAAAAGGGCTGATAATTCCAGCCACGCGTCTCCTGCCATTCAAGAGAGCTGAATGGATCGGCACCAGAGAATTTATTTTAAAAAAAATCTTCCTTGGCACTTGCCTTCTCTCAGGGAGACGCCTGCAGAGGTTTAGAAGGGTTTGCAGCATTGAAAGGAAAGACCGATTCAGCTCTGCTTAATTTGAACATTTCCCCCCACCCTTTGTCTCTGCTGCAAAAACAGGGAAAAGGGGAAAAAAACAATTTCCTTTGTGCAGTTTCCCTAGTAAGACCTCACACACAAGTGCCAAGAATAAAAAGAAAGCAGGTTAAAAGCACAGTGGATCAAAAGTGAAATTAAATCCCGATTCTTTGCTCCTATTAACTGACCCTTTAATAAGATAGAGCACAGTGATAATACTTAATTAAACTAACATGACTTTTTTAATAGCAAGGTGGGCAACCTTGTATCCCAGAATCTAATCCTTGAATCCCCAGGAGCAATAAAAATCAGTGAAAGACCTGACGTAATCAAGTGGTGCAATGTGAAAGGTGTCTTTCAGCCAGGACTGGCTTGAAATACATTGTTTTCAGAGTATGCAACGAAAGGCAATCCTTTCCTTCCTCTCCTTCCTCTCCTTCCTTCCTTCCTTCCTTCCTTCCTTCCTCTCCTTCCTCCCTCTCCTTCCTTCCTTCCCTCTCCTTCCTTCCTCTTCTTCCTTCCTTCTCCTTCCTTCCTTCCTTCCTCTCCTTCCTTCCTTTCTCCCTCTCCTTCCTTCCTTCTCCTTCCTTCCTTTCTTTCTTCCTTCCTTCCTCTCCTTCCTTCCTTTCTCCCTCTCCTCCCTCCCCTTCCTCTGTCTCCTTTCTTTCTTCCTTCCTTTCTTCCTTTCTTCCTTCCTTCCTCCCTCCCTCTCCTCCCTCCCTCCCTCTCCTTCCTTCCTTCCTTCTCCTTCCTTCCTTCCTTCCTCTCCTTCCTCCCTCTCCTTCCTTCCTTCCTTCTCCTTTCTTCCTTCCTTCCTTCCTTCCTCTCCTTCCTTCCTTTCTCCCTCTCCTCCCTCCCCTTCCTCTGTCTCCTTTCTTTCTTCCTTCCTTTCTTCCTTTCTTCCTTCCTTCCTCCCTCCCTCTCCTCCCTCCCTCCCTCTCCTTCCTTCCTTCCTTCTCCTTCCTTCCTTCCTTCCTTCCTCTCCTTCCTCCCTCTCCTTCCTTCCTTCCTTCTCCTTTCTTCCTTCCTTCCTTCCTTCCTCTCCTTCCTTCCTTTCTCCCTCTCCTCCCTCCCCTTCCTCTGTCTCCTTTCTTTCTTCCTTCCTTTCTTCCTTTCTTCCTCCCTTCCTCCCTCCCTCCCTCTCCTCCCTCCCTCCCTCCCTCTCCTTCCTTCCTTCTCCTTCCTTCCTTCCTTCCTTCCTCTCCTTCCTCCCTCTCCTTCCTTCCTTCCTTCTCCTTTCTTCCTTCCTTCCTTCCTTCCTCTCCTTCCTTCCTTTCTCCCTCTCCTCCCTCCCCTTCCTCTGTCTCCTTTCTTTCTTCCTTCCTTCCTTTCTTCCTTCCTTCCTCCCTCCCTCCCTCCCTCTCCTTCCTTCCTTCCTTCTCCTTCCTTCCTTCCTTCCTCTTCTTCCTTCCTTTCTCCCTCTCCTCTCTCCCTCTCCTTCCTCCATCTCCTTCCTTCCTTCTTTCTCCTTCCTTCTCCTTCCTTCCTTCCTTCCTCTCCTTCCTTCCTTTCTCCCTCTCCTCCCTCCCTCTCCTTCCTTCCTTCTCCTTCCTTCTTTTCTTTCTTCCTTCCTTCCTCTCCTTCCTTCCTTTCTCCCTCTCCTCCCTCCCCTTCCTCTGTCTCCTTTCTTTCTTCCTTCCTTCCTTCCTTTCTTCCTTCCTTCCTTCCTTCCTCCCTCCCTCTCCTCCCTCCCTCCCTCTCCTCCCTCCCTTCCTTCCTCTTCTTCCTTCCTTTCTCCCTCTCCTCTCTCCCTCTCCTTCCTCCATCTCCTTCCTCCATCTCCTTCCTTCCTTCCTTCCTTCCTTCCTTTCTTTCTTTCTTTCTTTCCCTCCCTCTTTTATTATCCCCATTTTGCAAATAGCAAGCTGAGGGTGCTGAAACATGGATGTCAACTCCCAGAATCCCCCCCCCAACCAAGCATGCTAGCTGGAGAGGGGAGTTCTGGGAGCTGATGTCTTAGTGATGCTGAGGTTGAAAAAAACTTCTCTGCAGGACGTATCCCTGAGACATCGCCCAGATCAGGGTCTTCTTTTTCCAGCATCAAGGAGGGGTGGGGGAATCAAAACTCAGCTGCAAATAAAAGTGGGCTGAATTTCAGCAAAATAAAGCAACACCCAAAAATGATGTTATGCCTCCAACCAGGTTTAAAACAGGGGCTGCCCCAAAGAAGAGGGAGTCAAGCTATTTTCCAAGGCGCCTAAAGGCAGGACAAGAAGCAACGGGTGGAAACTAAGCAAGGAGAGAAGCAACCTGGAACTAAGGAGAAACTTCCTGACAGTGAGAACAAT
Source organism: Bothrops alternatus (assembly GCA_034064705.1). Classification (NCBI taxonomy): domain Eukaryota; kingdom Metazoa; phylum Chordata; class Lepidosauria; order Squamata; family Viperidae; genus Bothrops; species Bothrops alternatus. The sequence continues at coordinate 1,049,695 of JARGCV010000490.1, read as the reverse complement.
TAACCAGTGGAACCACCTGCCTCCAGAAGCGGTGACTGCTCCAACACTGGAAGTTTTTAAGAAGAGACTGGACAGCCATTTGTCCGAAATGGTGTAGGGTTTCCTGCCTGAGCAGGGGGTTGGACTAGATGACCTCCAAGGTCCCTTCCAACTTTATTACTATTATTATTATTATTATTATTATTATCATCATCATCATCATTATTATTATTTCAAAAAACCGTTTGGAAGAGTTAGAGGTAAAAGGAAACCAGGCCACTGAAGAACACGATGGATGGACATCATCAAAGCTGACCCCAGTCAGAGCACAGAACAACTCAAAGAAGCAGAAGGAAGACGTTGAGAGACCTGGTCCAGAGAATTGCCAAGAATCAGACACAACTGAATGCATAACATCATGGTCAACAACAACAACGTTAAAAACACAAAAGACTCGGGTCTCCAAAAGGGCCCCATCATGCCAGCCATGTGCCCTTTGGAGACCCGAATAGCTTTGACCCAGGAGACGAGGAAAGGGTGATCTGGGCAGATGCTTGAAGATGTTTGGGGGATCAAAGCTTGGGGCTCCAAGCACCTTGACCCTGGTCCCCTCAGGGGCTTCTTGGGCTCCTTGAAATACTTCTGCTGAAGGGCTTCGCTGGCTGCCTGGTACAAGCAAGGTTATAAGCCTCATTCTTCTTTCGGCATCCATTTCCATGGAGAGAGGGGAAGGGGGGAAAATTGAGATAAAGAAGTGTTATTAAAATTGTGACACGCGGCTCTCGGAGGATGTTGAGAGGGAGAAGGAGCAGGACATCAGGAAAGGAATAATGAAATGCAAAAATCAGCCAAACTGACAATTGAGAGCCTGTGTAGCAGCTTAGCCTGTTGGTCTGAGGCAATTTGTCATAATCAGCAGCACTTTTCTCATTAGCAAAAAGCCATTACGAGCGGACTTTATCAGCAGCTGCGAGTTATCGGTCGGGGCACACCGCAATCCTAGCGTGCAGGCAGGAGGTTCAGCCGGGGTCCCGCAGCTTTAATAAGCCACCAACTCCTTTCTGAAGTTCTCAGTCAGGTGTCACTACTCTGCTCGGCGAGGCAGCCAGGAGCATCCATTAACCAGCTCCCTGCCAGCCGAATTCCTGCTCCGATTCCCAGGGCCAAGAAAGTCTGTGGTCCTTCCTACCCCACGGACCTCTCTGTCCCATCTCATCGTCTCCCTGGTCCATTTTCTCCACGGATTGCTCTGGTTCTTGGGGGTGGGGGTGGGGGGGTTTAAAAAGGAAGATCAGGACTAATGCAAAGTCAGCCCCCCAGAGAAGGGAATGTTAAAAGGGCAGAAAAATATATTTCCTCCAACGATCTCAAAGAGGCAGGAAAGCATGCCCAGTTTTCTTAATAGCTCCAGGTCTGCCTCCCCCAAGCAGAAACCAGCTCTGTAGAGATGCAGATGTAAATCCAGGGAGCTAGGAGATTAAGAAGACAAAGACCTAAAATCTACATACCCCATCCAAACTCTAACTCTAAGAGTCATCGGCCCCAGGGAAGCAGGATATGACCTTTGGACATAATAAGATTGACCCATCGCCATCAAAATACCAGAAAGGCACACTCAGACTCAGGTCAAGGTTCACACCACAGGAACAACTCCACAAACAAAAGGCTCCAGAGGGTATAAAAACCTACTCCCTACATGTGTTCAGCCCTTTCTCTCTCCTCTTTATGTCTGGCTCTCCTCTTCAATAAACTGCAACCTTCTTTCTAAAGCAGTCGCCATGTTGTTTATCCCCGGCTTGGACTGGACCAGGATGAAGACTTTTCTTCCAACACTGTGTCCTCTGGGTCACCTGGGTGGGGCAAATGGATGTGGAGCCTTCTTGGCTGCTGGATATTTTCTGCCCTGATGTGTCCCTTCCCTGATGAAGACGGGCGCAGGGTGATGGGTAATATAGCGTCAAATACTAGGGAATTGAGGGTGATGTGATAACCGTCTTCCAGTATCTCAGGGGCTGCCCCAAAGAAGAGGGAGTCAACATATTCTCCACAGTACCTGAAGGCAGGACAAGAAGCAACGGGTGGAAACTAATCAAGGAGAGAAGCAACCTGGAACTAAGGAGAAACTTCCTGACTGTGAGAACAATTAACCTGTGGAACAACCCGCCTCCAGAAGTGGTGAATGCTACAACATTGGAGGTTTTTAAGAAGAGACTGGACAGCCATTTGTCTGAAATGGTTCTCCTGCCTGAGCAGGGGGTTGGACTAGATGACCTCCAAGGTCCCTTCCAACTCTGTTATTCTGTGCTTTTCCCTTTGTATTAAATGTCTCTGGGGTTTAATACACTCTACAAAGGGTAACACAATAATACAAAGGGCACTAAAATACATTTAATGCTCTTTGTATTAATGAAGAACTTCAAGGAGGATTCTAACTGGAATTTCCCAAAAAATATTGTGAATGTAAAAATATTGTGAACAGCAGATGTCCACAAAATTATTCCATTGACTACCCTCCATGGTTGGTTGGTTGGTTTGTTGTTGTTGTTGTTGTTTTTTTAAAAAAAACCTTTCCAGATGATGGAGAAGAAGCTCACAGATCTAAACGGTTAATTTGGCAGGTCAAAACGATAGTCTGACTTACAATTAGGAATATAAACTGAAGGGATAACAAGTTTCTCATTATAAATATGTTGTCAGGATGTCATCCCTTCTTTGTTTCTGCTTTGTTGAAACTCTGAGATTGCTGGCTACCATTTCAAGATACACAAAGAGCTAAAAGGTTCTTCTAATACATCAGTAATCCTGAAAATATATTTTAATATTTTAAGCACCAGAAGGCAGGACAAGAAGCAACGGATGGAAACTAATCAGGGAGAGTTTCAACTTAGAACTAAGGGGAAATTTTCCGACAGTGAGAACAATTATTTATATTTGTATTTATTTATCAAAATTAGGTACTGTCTATCTTACTCTCTGAGTGACTCTATTCCTAGTATAAGAATGCTCTGGGAACAGATAGTTCTTCTCAAAAATCAAGACCAATTAGGTATCATATTAGAATATTCAAACACTAATATTGATACTCTATACATGATGACATTATAGAAAAGTAACCCAGAATTGGAGGTACAAAATCCTGTTAGATACACCACCTCACCATCATGTGGGTCACATTGGCTGTTTCTCAAGTAATAATAGAATGCAAGCATAGATTCCATAGATCTTCAACAGGATGGAGACTTTCCATAGACCTTCATCAGGATGAAGACCTTCCATAGATCTTCATTAGGACCACTGTGCTGTTTGCCTTGAAGAAACATCAGGATCATGAGAGGAAATAGCATGCTGGAGAGAATAGGTTTTACGGTAGGTAGAGTTGGACATGTCTTATGGCCCTATTTACTAAGTTGACCATCTTGTACAGCCTCCAAAGAAGGTCATCTGCTCTCTACCTCAAAATGGCATCTCCATTCTGCATTAGAGTAGAATAGAGCTGGAAGAGACCTTGGAGGTCTTCTGGTCCAGCCCCCCGCTCAAGCAGGAGAAGTTATACCATCTCAGACAAGTGGCTGTCTAGCCTCTTCTTAAGTGACTGTCTTCTAGACTCATTAAATAGGCACGAAAGGAACTTATGGCCTGAATAAAATATATACCTGGGGGCAGTGGTGGGATTCAAATAGCTGAACAACCAGTTCTCTTATTGGATGTAGGCCTGGGCCTCCAAGGCCTAGAACAGACTTCTGGAAGTGGCATCCATGCACTTCCGGCGGGCTGTTCTAAGCTCGGGAGGTCTCCTCCAGGCCTTCCAGACTTAAAATGGACTTCCGGAAGTGGCATCCATGCACTTCTGGTGGGCCATTCTAGGCCTAGGAGGCCTGGAGGAGGCCTCCAAGGCCTAGACTGGACTTCCGGAAGCAGTGTGCATTCAGCCGGTTCTCCGAACTCAGCAAAAATTTAGCTACCGGTTCTGCCAAACTGGTGCGAACTGGCTGAATCCCACCACTGCCCAGGGGTGTCTTTAGGGTATCACTCAGGTCTCCTGGCCAACCTGGATAGCTTTCCATTTCTTGCAAAGTGCAACATTTTTTTTTATTTCAGTAAGGACCAAAAAGTAATCCTCTACCAAGACAAAGACATCTTGTAGATTTCTAACTGGTCTGTGGCAAGACATATGAGGAACACGAACAAGTAATTTATCACAGGATCACTATGAGGCTGTCGCCTACTAGTTCTATCATCATGTTGCCATACCACATTTTGTAGTTGTGCTACCATAACCTTCAGCTAGTTGTGCTACCATAACCCTTTACAGCTTCTGACTGATCCTGGGGCAAATTTGGTTATTACCCAACATGAACGAGGTTTGCTGCAGTCGGGGGGGGGGGTTTCCAAAAAATGTAATCTCCCCTCCATTTGCCAGCTTCTCTGCTAGGTAAAGCATGCTGGATTTACTTTGCTGTGTAGGATGCATAGACAATGTCTGGATAGGTTATTATAGATAGCCGCCCTGGGTCCTAGGAGAAGGGCGGCATATAAATTTGATTATAAATAAATAAAAATAAATAAATAAATATACGTTGCCCCCAGCCCAGTGCCAAAAATATATATGCATATACATAAAAGAGGGCGGGGGGGAGAAAGCATTCCAGTTTATCTGCGCCTAGCTCTGTTCATCGTAGAGGCAAACACAGAACAGACCGATGGGAGCAGCAGGGTTAATGGTAAACCTTGTCCCTCCCTCCCTCTCTCCCCCCCCCTTTCTCGCTTTTGAAATGGCTCCATGGTTTCAGAATGACTCTTGCCTTCCCCTCCTAATCTGTATTTTACGAGTGAGAAGCTTTGCATTATGCAAATCGTTAGATAGGAACAGGTGACATTTCAGCAAAGAACATGATCAGCAGCTCAGGCCTGGATTGGGCGGCTGATTTATACATTAGTATTTGTCACAACGATTGCAAGGGCTTCAGTCTATACGCTGCAATTTGACTTCTTCTTTTTTTTCTTTCTTCCTTTTTTTCTTTTTTCCCTCCTTCATCCTGTTCCTTAAGGTGGAAACTGGGCCAAAGAGTTGGAGACAGGAGCCAACGAAAACCCAAGCGATGCGTAGGCTTAATAGGCATCCCGTAAATAGCTGATTGGATTGATTTTTCACACACACACACACACACACACACATATGCAAGATTAGATAATTAGGGTCAATTATCGTTTTGCATTTTGTTTTTAGCCAGGATTTGGGGATCTTTTCTCCTGAGGGTATCAGAAGCAAATTAAGGCCACAGACAAATGAGGTATCAGAAGTCCAGTCTAATAAAAAGGACAGGAGAGCAGCATTCCAGTATCTCAGGGGCTGCCCCAAAGAAGAACTGGGGGTCAAGCTATTCTCCAAAGCACCAGAAGGCAGGACAAGAAGCAACGGGTGGAAACTAATCAAGGAGAGAAGCAACCTAGAACTAAGGAGGGAGGGAGGGAGGGAGGGAGGGAGGGAGGAAGGAAGGAAGGAAGGAAGGAAGGAAGGAAGGAAGGAAGGAAGGAAGGAAGGAAACTAATCAAGGAGAGAAGCAACCTAGAACTAAGGAGAAACTTCCTGACAGTGAGAACAATTAACCAGTGGAACCACTTGCCTCCAGAAGTTGTGGGATCTCCATCGCTGGAGGTTTTCAAGAAGACATTGGACAGAGATTTGTCTGGAATGGTATACAATCTACTGCTTGTGCAGGGGGTTGGACTAGAAGACCTCAAGGCCCTTCCAACTTTATTATTCTATGCAGTGCTTTTTTTGTAAAAAAAGAAAAAAAGAAAAAAAGGTGCCGGAACTCACACATGTCATACAACCCGCCTTGCCTACCCTACAAGGTTCCATCCAAAAAAGGTGCCGGAACTCCGTTCTGGGCGTTCTATGACAAAAGAAAAAGCCCTGATTCTATGTGCTACGTATATTAAGAATGTTTGCAGGAATTGGGTATGGCCAGTCTAAAGAAAAGAAAGACTAGGGGTGACATGATAGCGGCCTTGCAATATTTGAGGGGCTGCCCCAAAGAAGAGAGGGTCAGCCTATTCTCCAAAGCACCAGAAGACAACACAAGAAGCCACGGATGGAAACTAACAAAGGAGCGAAGCAACCTAGAACTAAGGAGAAACTTCCTGACAGTGAGAACAATTAATCAGTGGAACAGAAGTTGCCTTCAGAAATTGTGGGTGCTCCATCACTGCAGGCTTTCAAGGAGAGACTGGACAGCCATTTGACCAGGATGGGTATGGGGTCTCCTGCTTAACCGAGGGGTCTTGCCGGCTGAAACTGAAGTGACCGTAAAAATGCTGAAACAACAGGTTTTCTATTTGAAAAACAAATGGTATAACCACCGTACTATTATAGCATTTGGGCGAAAGCAGCTCTAGATGAAGTTTAGATAAATTTTAAGAAATGTTTCAGAGCTGTTTATTCTGCCTCAAGAGGTGTACATTTTCATGGTTATATTTTGCACATATACAGTAATTAAATTTAAGTATGTGTCTGTATGAAGGCACCTTTTTTGGATGGAAACTTGTAGCGTAGGCAAGGCAGGTTGTATGACGTGTATGAGTTCCAGCACCTTTTTTTTTTTTTTTTTTTTTTAGAAAAAAAGCACTGTCCTGCAGTCACAAATACCTTACAAGCTGTTGGCAAAGCATCTTACTCCAGGCATAGTTTTTAAGCCAACTTAGAGTCAAGCCAGCAAGACGGGAAACGAGTTCCTTCAAGCTTTACGTGTCTATTTAGAAGTAAGTTGCTTTGAATTCAAAGAGCCTTCCGCTCTGGGATAAAGGCTCAAATGTTCCTTGTTCCCAGTTTTTGATTTCACATTAAGTGAGGGAGTGAAACATGGTCTCTTGGTTCTCCAAATGTATATTAAACAACATTCACTGTGGCTGAGAACTAAACATCAGATTGGATTGAAAGACACACAGTGGTGTTTAGGAACTGTTCATCATTCTAGCTTTAGTGTCTAATGCAGTGCTATAATAATTACCCAGCCAGTATTTACCCAATGCAAAACGGTGACAAATTCTCTCAAATGCAGATTGATTGCGCAAGTCCTTAGTGCAAATTTGTTCCGTTGCCCCTTTGGGGAAACGCTCGGCTTGAGAAAAGCACTGGAATAATGAAGCTGAGGTAGCTAGAGCGTAAATCCGAACCAAGCCAAAGGCATTCAGAATTCAGGGTAGCATAACCCCAGTGGACCTGAGAACTTGGTCAAGGTGACCATGTCTGGTGAGAGGGAACTTCTCCCTGAGAATGGGGCCTTCAGGACGAGTCCAAAATCTCCAAAGACTAAACTTCCGGTCCCGGTGACCGACCCAGATTGGATCCTGCAACGTTATCCTGGGACACGTAGAGTCGCCTTCATTCGTGACCATCTTCCTTCACAAGTTGGATGAATGAATGATAGCCAGGCTGGGTGTGAGTGGGAACTCCGGTTTCACACAATCGCTGGTCAATCATTTGCTTTGGAAGCCCAGTAATTGCACCCCTGTGCATAGAAAAGCAAGTTCCTGCTAGAGAAATATATAGATAATATTTTACCGTATTGTGTATCCCTCGACGGTTTTAGCTTCCCGTACAGGAAGGAAAGAGATGCCCGCAGAATATATTGGCTGCCCACAAATAGCCCTCAACTTATGACTGTAATGGAGCCTGGCACTTCTGTTGAAAGACAGTCATGAGATGAGGCAGTCACATGACCAACCCAATTTGAAGATTTTCTTTGTGACGGTTGCTCAGTGAATGACGTGTTTGCTAAGTGAACGCAGCAGTCATTAAGCACATCCTGTGTTCCTCTAGGTTTTTTTTTAATGGAAATCAGCCGCAAAGGAAACTGCCCCAAAAATGCAGTAAATCACTGTCAAATGATTGCAACCATCCATCAAGGTGAGCTGCTTAGCAAGCATCCAAAATCTAATCATGTGGCCATAGATATGTGGGCAGTCATCACAACTCCAGAAGCTGGTCATAGGTAACGTTTGGGTTGTCCATCATAACTTCAAATGGTCACTAAGCACCCTGTCATTAAGCAAGGACTGTCCATAATAAAGGTACTTACTACCTGCTATCCCAGGGAATACATGAACCAAACCCCCAAATACATGGTATATACTAATAACATGTTCTATTTAATTTCATATATTGCAGAATTAAGACATGTTTCATTTTCTTTTTGTTGAAAGGAAAATATTTTTACTTTCATCCAATATTCTCACAGTGTTCTCCTAGACCAGGGGTAGGCAACCTGGGCTCTTTTATGACTGGTGGACTTCAACTCCCAGAATTCCTGAGCCAGCCATACTGAGGGGAAAGGGAGAGTTTCCAAGCTGAGCCATGCTGGCTCAGGAATTCTGGGAGTTGCAGTCCACGAGTCATGAAGGGGCCAAGGTTGCCTACCCCTGGTCTAGACTCTAGGCCTAGGGTAGGGGTCTTCAAACTTGGCCCTTTTATGACTGGTGGACTTCAACTCCCAGAATTTCTGAGCCAGCCATGCTGAGGGGAAAGGGAGAGTTTCCAAGCTGAGCCATGCTGGCTGGGGAATTCTGGGAGTTGAAGTCCACCAGTCATGAGGGGGCCATAGTGCCCCCATGCTGGCTCAGGAATTCTGGGAGTTGACGTCCACCAGTCATGAAGGGGCCATAGTTCCCCCATGCTGGCTGAGGAATTCTGGGAGTTGAAGTCCACAAGTCATAAAAGAGCCAAGGTGGCCTACCCCTGTCCTAGACTCATGGGGCTGGGAAGGACCTTGGAGATCTTTTAGCCCAGCCCCCTGCCCAAGACAGGAGTTCTCATACCATCTCAGACAAACGGCTTTTCTTGAAAACCTCCAGCAGTTACTGCGACAAAGGAAGCCCATCATACTAATAGTGAATGTTTACTTATTAGGATCTTTGAGCAACTGATAATTCGCAGTGCAGGCCATCAAAAACAAGTCAACAGTTAGTGTATGACAAGAAGGTGGATAGGAGCTTCAAGGAACATGCACTAAGAAACCCGCTGTTGCGTGTCTGGAAGAAGTATCAGTACTTACTACACGAAAAGATTCCCATCTGGACGATCCCCAGACACGCAATAGGGAACATAAACATAGTACAAGGTCAAGATGTGGTGCCCTATAGTAAACTCGTAGTGGAAGAAGGAAATGTGTTATCATTAAAGACATCGAATATGCTAGCAGAGGAAAGAATAGTATGTACCTGGTTTTCATATTTACAATTGCAGTCTAGGTGGCAAAAAGACCTGAAGAAGGGTTTCTCACTAACAGATGAGAATTTAATTAAACAAGTTAGAGAACAAGGGCCCATGCATATCAAAAGAGTGTACAATGTATTGATAGAAATTGACTCAGAAACTGAATTAGTCCAGGATTGTATGATAAAGTGGGAACAAAATTTTGGGCAACCTATCATGATGGAAACGTGGGAGAGAATTTGGGTGAAAAATGTAAAATTTACGCAAGCGCAACATTTAAGAGAGAACTTTTATAAAATGTTTTATAGGTGGCATCTAGATCCGAAAAAACTATCATATATCTACCCTGACATCCAACCTAAATGTTGGAGATGTGATAGCATGGAGGCTACATATTTTCATGTATGGTGGACATGTAGAAAAATTAAAGCTTTCTGGAGAAAAATATGGTGGACACTTCGAACCATTTTGAAAAAGCGTATCGAATTTCTACCTCAGTTGTTTTTGTTAGGGATCATAAAAGACTGTACCACCATAGAGACGAACTTAATTTTGAACTTGATCACAGCAGCGAGACTGTTGGTGGGACAATATTGGAAGAAGCCAGAATTACCATCTATTGAAGAATGGACTTTGAAAGTTATAAATTTGGCAGAAATGGCTCAAATATCTGCATATTTGAAGGATCATTCAAATGAAAAATATATGTTGGACTGGAAACATTGGATAGACTACATACAAGAGAAACACCAATCAAAGAAAATGTATCTGGCTTATAGTTAAATCTTGATACACGGAGTGAAGAATGTTTACAAATTTAAAATGATTGTATTAAGTTGAATGGCATTTAACTTGAATTTTTTCTTTGTTTACATGTACAAATATATATCTAATAATAAAAAATGTTATAATTAAAAAAAAAGTCAACAGTCCCAACTGGAGGACAGCAGGCTTACTAAAGAGGCTCAGTTGCAGAGGAGAATTGACAGCACAATAGAACATGCAGCAGGTTCCCCTCCACCAGAAGACACAAAGCAACCATGAGGACCAATGACTCTTGTCAATGATTTAAATGGACTGCCTGAAACTTGAGGGATGCGTTAATGATCCACTGAGGATGAGTCAATGGGAACATATATTCCTTTCACTTAGCCATCCTTTGAGTCACAGGAAAGAGGAATCGCTATTCACTCTGTTGAAATATCTCTTCTAAAGGTTGCAGTGGAATTGGTGGTCTTTGAACAGGGACCATAATCCTCACTGGGTGTCCTTTGTGAGGCTATCATCCAGTATTACTGAGGGTTTTTTATGTTGTAGTTAGCTAAATATTTTATTTAGTTCCAATATTTCAGGGGCTGCCACAAAGAAGAGGGGGTCAACCTCTTTTCCAATGTATCCTGTGTGGGGTGCCTCAGGGGTCGGTTCTCTCCCCCCTACTTTTTAACATCTACATGAAACCACTGGGTGAGATCATCCACTGGCACGGAGTGAGATACCATCAGTACGCTGATGATACTCAGCTGTACATTTACACTCCTGGCCAAATCAGTGAAGCGGTTGAGGTGATGTTCCGGTGTCTGGAGGCTGTGAGGGTCTGGATGGGTGCTAACAGATTAAGACTCAACCCTGACAAGACAGAGTGGCTGTGGGTGATGCCTCCCAAGGACACTTCAATCTGTCCTTCCATTACTCTGGGGGGTGAGTCTATAAACCCCTCGGAGAAGGTCCGCAACTTGGGTGTCCTCCTCGATCCACGGCTGACATTGGAACATCATTTATCGGCTGTGGCGAGGGGGGCATTTGCCCAGGTTCGCCTGGTGCACCAGTTGCGCCCTTATTTGGATCGTGAGTCTCTCCTCACAGTCACACATGCCCGTCACCTCGAGGATCGACTACTGCAACGCTCTCTACATGGGGCTACCCTTGAAGAGTGTTCGGAGACTACAATTAGTGCAAAATGCAGCTGCGCGAGCAGTTGTGGGCCTTCCGCATTGTGCCCACATCTCACCAACTCTCCGCATGCTGCATTGGTTGCCTATCGGTCTCCGAGCGCAATTCAAAGTGTTGGTCATTACCTATAAAGCCCTTTATGGCATGGGACCAGGATACTTATGGGACCGTCTTCTGCCACATACTTCCCTACGACCGGTGAGAGCGCACAGGGTCGGCCTCCTCCGGGTCCCGTCAGCGAAACAATGTCGTCTGGCGGGCCCTAGGGGGAGGGCCTTCTCTGTTGTGGCGCCCACCCTCTGGAACCAACTGCCTCCTGAAGTCCGCGTTTCCCCCACTCTCCCGGCCTTCCGAAAGAATCTTAAAACCTATCTTTGCCGGCAGGCCTGGAGATGATTGTGGATTGTGGCGTGATTGATGAGTATGTATGGGGTTTCATTTTTAATGTTTTTGTTTGGATTTACATTGAAATTGTTTTATGTATATGTTGTGAGCCGCTCTGAGTCTTCGGAGAGGAGCGGCATACAAATCCGAACAAATAAATAAATAAATAAATAAATCTGAAGGCAGGACAGGAAGCAACGGATGGAAAATAAACAAGGAGAGAAGCAACCTAGAACTAAGGAGAAATGTCCTGACAGTGAGAACAATTTAACCAGCGGAACAGCTTGCCACCAGGAGTTGTGGCTGCTCCATCACTGGAGGTTTTCAAGAAGAGATTGGAGTGGCCCTTGTCTGAAATGGTCAAGGGCCTCCTGCTTGAACCTCCATAGTCCCTTCCAACTCTACCATTCTGTTATTCTGCTGAAGTATATATATAGCAGGGGGAAATTTGTGTGGGATTTTAAAGAGACATAGCCATCATCCTTAAAGCTAAATCCTTGTTATTCAGCTCCAGTCTTGGTTAACCCCCCCCCCAAATGCATAATCAGGATCTGCAACTGGTGCTACCAGTTGAACTAAAGTCCGGATCACAGTCTGTTTTTGGTTAAAGATTCAGACATTCACAGTTATGAATGTTTTCCAAAGGAAGGTATACATTTCATCATAATTTAATGGCAATTGGATTCATGCTGCCGCTAAAGATTCAGCTGATGAATTCATTAGAAGAGACAGAATCCATTCTCAAAATTTTTGACCCAGAGACCCTCTGGATACAGGCCCACCAGCACCTCCTGTCGGTGAGAGCCTTGGCTATCCTCTGCTACGCAACATATAAACCATATTCAAACATTTCATATTGACTCCTAAATATAGTATGGAGCTGCAGAATGTATCATCCCAGCAAAATACCTCCACCCCCAGTCATAAAGTATTTGTGAAACCCTACTATAAATAAATGAATTGCTGACTGAACATTGCATCTGGGCAGTGACTGGTTACTTACATAAAGGGGAATATTATCACTAAACAGAACTTTAAAAGTATATGAAGAACACAAGGCAAGGAAAATGGAGAGAGAGAGAGAGAGAGAGAGGGAGGGAGAAAGAGAAAGAGAAAGAGGGAGAGAGAGAGAGAGAGAGAGGGGGGAGAGAGGGAGAAAGAGAGAGAGAGAAAGACAGAAAGAGAGAGAGAGAGAGAGAGAGAGAGAGAGAGAGAGAGAGAGAGAGAGAGAGAGAGAGAGAGAGAGAGAGAGAGAGAGAGAGAGAAACCCCTTTAAAATGTGCTTATGCCCAAAACACCTCTCAAATACAAACTGTCGTCACAGTTCAAATGAAAGAATTTGCATCCAGCTTGGTTGTAACCAGTTCCAACAATTCTGCTTGGAAGTGATACTAAATAATAATATACAATATCATTTACAAGATTGATAGGCTTTGTGGGTGTGTTTTAACAAATGAGAGCAAGGAAACGAAAGAAAAACGTGTCATTTAGTATGTGCTTCTGCTGTCCTGACAAATGACCTCTGGACATTTTTAAAATACATTCTTAGATGTAAATAATACTTGTTGTTTGCTAATTTTACAAAATTACTTTCCCCTGCACTTGACACTTTAGGTTTAGTCTCAGATACGTTGCCCATATAGAAGTAGTCAATGTGCCGAAGCCTGAAATATCACATAAAGCCAAATATGCAAAGTATGTAATGAAAATAAGACGGCAATAAATATAATTGGAATCCGTTTCCATCAAAACAAGACAACAATCATAAACATTCATTGTGGTACACATCGGTTTATACATGAGCAAATTTTTGTGAGTATCAGATGTATTTGTAGGCAGAAACAAGGGATTTTTTTAAAAAAAACACACCATATCTTAGATTTCATCCAGGTTATTTTAGCTGATTTTAGAAGCTAAGCAGGAGCAGTTCAGGTTGATCTTTTGGTAATTCCAGACTTACTGCTTATGCAAGGATATCGAAAAATATTTTCTGGAAGAGATTAACCAAAGGTCTTCACAACGCTGTCAAGAAAACAGCCGAAAGTCAAGATGGACTTCACCTTGGCTAATAAACAGTGAGTGAAGCATCGCATCTGCCCTGTTTCCAAAGCAATAACAGAATAACAGAGTCAGGAGGGACCTTGGGGGTCTTCTAGTGCCACCCCCCTGCTCAAGCAGAAGACCGTAGACACGGGGTAGGCAACCTGGGCTCTTTGATGACTGGCGGACTTTAACTCCCAGAATTCCTGAGCCAGCCATGCTGAAGGGACAGGGAGAGGTTTCCAAGCTGAGCCAGGCTGGCTCAGGAATTCTGGGAGTTGAAGTCCACCAGTCATAAAAGAGCCAAGGTTGCCTACCCCTGCCCTAGCCTAGCCCTAGACCATTCCAGACAAGTGTCTGGAATATATCCAAACTCCATTGCACCCCACATTCTGGATACATAAAACAAGCCTTGCGGTTCATTTGGAACCACCATCACCGTACATTTGTGACCTCTTGAACTGCATGGAGAACCAAGAACCGTGAGCTGTTTTCATTTGCCCTGGAATCTCTAGAGTTTGGGGCTTGGAATGTGTGCCTCAAAATCAACAATACTTCGGGGAACAACACACACGCACACACACACACACACACACCCCATTCCAAAAGCTAAGAGCCAGTTCTTACGAAGTAGAAGTCAGCCCAGTTTCCAAGGCCGCCGTAGGCAGAGTGGTGCCAAGTCTCACCGTCTTCTGCGCTCTCCACCTTAAATGGGTTTCATCAGACTTTGCTCGGCTAAGCTCATGCTAATATTGGCTCCAATAAAGAACAAATCGGGCGCCCGACTCGACTCATCTTATCGCGCAGTCAAAACTGATGGCTGCAGAAGTCATAAAGATCCCATTTAATCTCTCGCCTATCTATCACCGGGAACGTCTTTATCCCTTTCGCAAGCGGTGGTCATATCTGCTCATTACGAAAGCAAAACAGATCTGGCATGCATAAAAGGAGGGAATGAAGTGCTCACTTTGATTTTGACAGCATGATCAGTGGAAGCAGTAATCTGTGAGAATCAAAAGGGGCTAAATTATTCCATAGCCGTAATTTGAGGGAACAGCTCAGAGCACACACATCTGCTTTCATATATTGTGACGTGCGCTGATAAAACATCCGTCCTCATTTACTCTCTCTGTGCTTGGCTAATCTTCAACAGGCCTCACGATGTCTAATCACACCATCAGAGGGGAGAAGAGGTGCAATTGAGACTCAAATGAAAGAAGATTGGAAAACTATCTTCAATTGAAATTACATTTGTAAATGAACCATCTTTTCTGTTAGTTTCCCCCACCCCCCACCCCAAGCACTCCCTTGCTCAGATTGTGTTATGCTAAATCTGTCTGGAGAAGTAACAACGTGTTGTTGGACTGTATTTATTCCATTACCAATGGTGTAAAAAATCATTGCGGCTTAGGAGTTGTCGGGCATATTTGCAAGCAGGAGATGATTTTTATGGGCATTGCAAGCCCCTCCACTTTGTGTGTGTGTGTGTGTGTGTGTGTTTAATTGTGTTCAGTGCTGCTGGGGGATGAGGAAAGGTCAGGGCACAAATGTTTCCCATTAAATAAACAACTCATTATGACATTAACCTAATGTAATTAGCTACATCATTACCAAAAACCAAAGATCTCTGATGCATTGCATTATCTGTGCAATCACAGTTTTCGTGTTTTATGTTTACACACACAGGATTTGTTCTTTCTCTCCATACAGATATTGATTTTAATATATATTTCATTACAGACCGACAGACAGACACACTCAATAGCTGTGATACTGCAATGAAGTAGAAGTTTTGTCTGAACAATAGTTATTGTTCAGAGAATTAGTGATTAAGTAGGGTTTTTTCCCGCCACAATCCATCATCTTATACTGTAGATATATTGTCATACCACGGACACACAATGTGGACCACTATTAAGTGAACAATCACTTAAATAGGAGCCAACAGTGTGCAGTAGTAGCCAAAAAAAGCCCATTCAGTCCTAATTTGTATCAACAGAAGGATAGAATCAAGATATAAGTCCTTGGTAAGGCCACACTTGGAATACGGCATCCAGTTTTGGATGCCACAATGGAAAAAAAGATGCTGAGACTCTGGAAAGAGTGCAGAGAAGAGCAACAAAGAGGATCAGGGGACTGGAGGCTGAAACATATAAGGAACGGTCGCTGGAATTGGGTATGTCTAGTCTAATGAAAAAGGGGTCAAAACTATTTTCCAAAGCACCAAAAGGCAAGACAGGAAACAATGGATGGACACCAACCAAGGAGAGAAGCAGCCTAAAACTAAGAAGAAAATTCCTAACGGTGAGAGCAATTAACCAGTGGAACAGCTTGCCACCAGAAGTTGTGGGTGCTCCATCACTGGGCATTTTACAATTTTTCTTGCCACCGTGAAGTAACTCACCACAGTGGATAAGTTAATAACACGGTTGTTAAGCGAATCTGGCTTCCCCATTGGCTTTCTTTGTTAAAAGGTCACAAAAGAGGATCACATGACTCTGGGACAGAGCAACGGTCCTAAGTATGAGTCAGTTGCCAAGTGTCTGACTTTTGATCACGTGATCATGAGGATGCTACAAAGGTCGTAAGGGTGAAAAACGATCAGTGCCGTTGTAACTTCAAACGGTCACTAAATGAACTGTTGTACGTTGGGGACTACCTGTATTAAGAAGAAGTAGATACTAAGTTTGTGATAAATCACTTGCAAGTCTGTATACTGTGTCACTCTGTGGAATAAGAGGCAAAAAGATGCAGGAGGAAAAGACGTGGAGCTGGAAGGCGGGGTTAAGGGTGTCATTGCTTTGGAGTCATTGCGTTGTCACAAAAGACCCAAGTCCAGCCCCCTTTAAATTCCCTTTGACTCTTAGCTAGCGCCAATTTAGCCTTGACTGTTAGTTGACTAGATTACTGTGCTAGAGGTAGCAATAACAAACTTTTCTGTGCTTTGAACTCAGTGGATGCTCCTGGTTATTTGTGCCTGACAATACGTGCAAAATCCTCAGGAATCATGAAAGTGAAATATTGCCCATCCAAGGAGATGTTAGTGGATGCACTCGCTCTGCAGAGACGAAGGGAAATGACCTTGAGAGGCCTATGCAGGAAGCATTTACTGGGCAAAAGAGGCCAGGGTGGCTTTTTTAAAGACCTGCCAAACAAGGTAATATTGGAAAAGTGCTTTTCCAGGAGGCAACTGGACTTTCATGTGTTCCTTTTGAGGACGTTTCGCTTCTCATCCAAGAAGCTTCTTCAGCTCTGACTAAAAAAGCACCTTTGGGACAGCCGTACCTGGATGTCGGAGAATCTCCATGGACGTCATACCGGAAAGTGAGCCAAGCCCTCACCCCCCCCTAGTCCACTGAAGCATCCGGAGGGGGGAGGGGCACCCCAGTCAGACTAGTCCGATTCTATTTTCCTACCCAATCTCTAAAATAATAAAATAAAATAATAAAATAATAAATAATAAAATAAAATAATAATAATAAAATAAAAAACAATAAAATAAAAAATAAAAAACAAAATAATAAAATAAAATAAAAAATAAAATAATAAATAATAAAATAAAATAATAAAATAAAATAAAATAAAATAAAATAAAATAAAATAAAATAAAATAAAATAAAATAATAAAATAAAATAAAATAAAATAAAATAAAATAAAATAAAATAAAATACAAAATAAAATAATAAAATAAAATAAAATAAAATATAAAATAAAATTATTATTATTTATTATTTATTATTTATTAAATTTCTATACCGCCCCTCTCCCGAAGGACTCGGGGCGGTTTACAGCCTTAAAATTTAAAAAACATATAAATGTACAAAATTAAAATATTTAAAAATAAATTAAACAAATTAGGCCATAAAATCTATAAAACCCAATATATACAAATCCTAAAATCCTAAAAATTACAAAAAAATAAATTAATATAAAATAAAAAATAAATAAAAATAAATAAAATAAAATAATTAAAATAAAATAAAATAAAATAAAATAAAATAAAATAAAATAATAAAATAAAATAAAATAAAATAAAATAATAAAATAAAACAATATAATAAAATAATATAATACAATAATAAAATAAATAATAAAATAATATAATATAATAAAATAATAAAATAATAAAATAATAAAATAAAATAATAAAATAAATAAAATAAAATAAAATAACAAAACAAAACAAAATAAACAAAATAAATAAAATAAAATAAAATAAAATAAAATAAAATAAAATAAAATAAAATAAAATAAAATAAAATACTAGTTGATTTCCTGGTCTAGTCTATCTGATGGAGCTAGGCAGCCAATGAGAAGGGGGGCTGGGGGTTCAAATTCAATAGGGCTAAGTTAACTCCTTGGCGCCTCATAACCCATCAGCCACTAGGGGGCAGCAGGATGTAAACAGAGGACTTTTTTTTGTAGTGTGTCCCCTTTTTGTCTCTGTCCCCTTTGTCTAAAAAACTGCTAATCACAAGTCACTTGTGTTGCCTTTCTTCCCAGGGACACACACACACACACACACACACACACACACACACACACACGGCCAAAGCAGATGGTCCTGGGTTTTCTTTCTGGAAGGAGGTAGCCAGAGTATGAGGCTTTGCTGATCCTCATAATATAGTTTCTGTTGATAAGACTTATGAAAACTGCTGTGCTTGTCCTTGAGCAGGTCGGATTCTGGGTCTCGGGAACATCCTCACAAACACACCTCCCCAAAGTTTCAACTTCCCAGACTGACCTATTATCCTCTCTATCTCCTACCCCTCCAGCACAGGGAATCTTGTGATGATGAACGGCTGCCAGAGTGGATGGAGTTAGCAGAGACGGCTCCATGGACTCCTTTGCTTAAAAGAAAAAAAACACACACAATTATTTTTGTTTCAACTTGAAACCCTTCTGGACTTTGTGCTTGAAGTGGAAAAAAAATGATGTCATGATTTTGGGTTTCACCGATTAGATAGTTGTGTTGTTAGATAAATGGCTAGTTTATATTACTACGTAAAATTAAAAAGTGGAGTTTTGAGGCTAGTGCCTTATTCTATTGTACCAAACGGAGTCGGCAGTCAAGGCCTTTTCTTCCTTCCTTCCTTCCTTCCTTCCTTCCTTCCTTCCTTCCTTCCTTCCTTCCTTCCT
Source organism: Bothrops alternatus (assembly GCA_034064705.1). NCBI lineage: Eukaryota > Metazoa > Chordata > Lepidosauria > Squamata > Viperidae > Bothrops > Bothrops alternatus. The sequence continues at coordinate 1,030,988 of JARGCV010000490.1, read as the reverse complement.
TCCTTTTGCCCCAGATTTTTCCCTTCCCTTTTCCTTCCCTTGCTTTCCCACTGTTTCCTTTCCTTTCCTTTCCTTTCCTTTCCTTGTATTTTATATTATAAACTGATAAAAAAACAAAACCTTAAAGAAAAGGATGCTAATCCTGCAAGATTATTCCCCGGTAGCTGTGGATTCTGGGAGTGGAAGACCGCAGGGGTCAACCCCCTTCCTTGACCTCCTGGGTGCCTGCCCCCAAATGGACGGTGGGTTTCAAGTCTTCTGGAAGTATCTTGTCTTAAATGCTGCCCATCAAGGCCGGCCTGCTTCCGCATAAAGGCCTCTCTGCCTGTTGTCGTCTCCTACGGATTTTTCATATATAAATCAACCACTGGTTATTTCCGCCGGTGCAATTTGTGTTGAATATCATTTTTGCTTTAATTGCAGGCTTTGTCTCGGGCCAAGCTTGCATGGCTGTTGTTGAACCAATTATCATAAATTTCCCTGTAACAATTAAGAATATTGGTACCCCGAGTTGCATGTATTTTAAATGTTATAATTATGCTCGGCTCTTCCGTTAATTGGCCTATCTGACTCTTTACTTTTTATGCTGCTCATCTGCTCATTACCGCAGCCGTTTAATTCAATTAGCACCTTAATTAGAAGAACAGCCATGTCCAATGTCGTTGGGCTTGTCAGGGTATGCAGCTTGATTAGCAAAGACAAACACACCAAGCCGAGGCTGCCCTTCCTTCGTTCGGGGGAGGCAGAGGATGGAAGCCGGCCAGCTGCTAAAGTGGAAAACCCCCATGTCTTCATATCCCCCCCCCAAATGCTATGCCAGGAGAGAGAGAGAGCATAAAGAGAGCATCAGACAGAGGAAGCAATGCAATAATGCACAGATCTGTGACTTAAAGCACATTTCAACATCAATACTCCAGACCTGAGAAGCCTGCTGTCACTGCTAAATTATCCGCTGCTCCTTCATGCTTTTTAAAACACACATGCTCACACATATGTGGCACAGTTTCTGTGGTTGCAAAACCACCCTTCCGTGGTCGCTCCTGTCCTCCTCGTGCTGGGGGCTGCGGACAGGTCACTTCCAAGCCAGTCTTCTTTCTGGAGCGTGCAAACCTCGGATCTCTCGCTTTGCACAACCGCCCTTCCCGGGGTGCAAAACAAGACGCTCCCGAAGGAAGCCTCCAATTCTCCAAGGCGGCTTTTGTTTCTCGCCAGTCTATTTAAATCTTTATTCCCTGCCTATTAATTCTCCTAATTAGAATTAAATGAAGCATGCTAAATTGCTAGATTAACCAATAATTAAGCAGCCAAAGCGCCAATAATTAAGCAGCCGAAGCAGTGATGTTTAATACACAAGGGCAGCTCTTTCTTTCCCTGAAATGGACTGGGAGGTGGAGGCTCGTTTTATTTGAAAGAAACCTCAGTGGCTTGCCTTCCTTGGTCAATCTTGCCCCCACCCACCCACCAGGCCCCTTCCTCTATTTTATTTATGTCAGTTTATGTGTTGAGGAAGGTCATTTTATAATTTAACATTAGAGTCAGACTGGAAGCCCACAGCTATGCAGGTCTGAAACAGGGTTTTAAAAATTATCTAAAAGAACCTCATATATGATGGCACTTGATCCATTGGGAATATCAGGGCAGCCTTATATAAATCTCTCTCCCACATTACCAGCTGAAGGCTTTAGATTTGTCTGGAATCTAATGAACTTCAGTTGGGATTGAATAGAATCTAAGAACTGGGAGGACTTTGAAGGTCTTCTACAATGGATCATCCCAGAGAAGATTGACCTATATGGCTGATAAGAGTCAACATCAACTTGATCACACATAATCAATCAATCAATCACTCAATCAATCAAACGAATGGCAAAATACTTGATTTAAATTCTATCTAATTTAATAACTAGGACCAAAGTTAGTGGGAGTAAGGAATTAAGAAAGAAGACACACCTTGTTGAGTAGAATTGTGCAAATATTTAATTCAAAGATGAGGTTTCTCATTGACATTACTCTATACAGTCTCTGAACTGGATGAAATTTCCAAACCGTAGCAAAAATTTGTTTCAGATTGCCAGATCAGATATGATCCTCCACAGAGATTTGATTCAGACCACTTTTTAGACATTTCTTTTGTTTTATTTATTTGTTGAATTTATTTGGTGTATGCTTGTGTATTTTAGATTCCGAATTAGGTCAAATCCAATCCGTTGGCTTCAGACGACTAGATTTGAGTTGATCCCAACACCTGAAAGGAATCAGATGGTTGTTCCAAATCATTGAGTCAAAATGACTCAATGAAGCAGATCAAATCAATGATTCAAGAGGCAAAGAAATATTGGAGTAGGATTCGTATATTAATGGAGATAATTCTTAAAATGAACGTAAAGATTGAACCAGAGACTTTCCTTCTGGTCCTAATGGAAAGGGAACTGGAAAAATAAAAATTTGGAAGGCTGATTTTATATATGGTGACAGCAGCAGGATTGCTCTGTGCACAAAAGTGGGAGGACGCCTCGATTCCCACCATGGACGCAGGGTGACAAAAGCTGATGGAATGAGACGAGATGAGCAAATTGACTGTGCTCATCAAAGAAAAGAACATAAGTACTTTTTACTTGGAAACTCCTTCTGGACTTTGTGCTTGAGGTGGAAAAAAAAATGACGTCATGATTTTGGGTTTTACCGATTAGACTGATTTGCCGATACAGAAATGGCTAGTGGGTGCTACTACAGAAATGTAAAAAGCTGAGATTTGATTTGAATGTCTGATTACCTCTAGTCACATTTATTATAATAAGTACCCCAGCTGTTTCAGTAAGTGCCCCATTTAGCCAATGGGATGGAGTTAGTGGGCCACTATGTTAAGGAGACCCCCCTCTCCTCCAACTGGAGGCCAATTTTAAGACTCTAAAACAGAGGCCCCCAATCTTTTGGGCACCAGGGACCGGTTCCATGGAGAGAGGTTTTTCCGCAGACCGGAGGGTGCGTGGTTTTGTGTGCTGCCTGCATCCCGCAGATGGGGCTTTGCTTGTTTGTGCGGCCCGGTTGCTGGCAGGCCGCAGCCTGGTACCCGGTCCGTGGATCAGGGGTTGGGGACCCCTGTTCTAAAACACCCAGAGCACAATATTCATTGCAACACGTCCTTTTCTTTTCCTTCTTGCTCTCTTTCATGTGGCTTCAATGTTTTTGTCCAAGTTTTTCCCCAAGTCAATAGCTCAGTAATCAGAGTATGTGCGGGACCCGAAACAGTGAGATAGTTCTCACTCTTATATGTTAACAGATTAGTTTTGCTGCCTCGAATGGAAAAAATATTGATCCTTTCAATCACTTCAATTACTTAATTATAAAGACATCAGAATGGTCCTGCTGCATCAATCCAAGCTCCATTCATCCAGTATTTCATTTTTTTCCCCCATAGGCAGGAGATGTGTTTTCCACCAGCCTTGCGCAACTAGAGTGTGGAAACGTGTGGAGATGACAGTGGGTCTTCTAGATGGACGGCCTTGGATTCCCAGCTCTATAATCCTTTGGAATCCATTGGTACATGGATTCCGACTGTTCCTCTGAAATGAAGCTCCATTTATTGCGGTCTTGAGAGAACAGCAGCCGTGTGTAGACCTGGCTTGATCTGCCTGACTTGAATCATGGGTTATTTTATGGATTCTTAGAAAAATGGATTCTTTCCTGTTATTCGGTTAGCTTTAGTTTTCCTCTTATTCCGTTTATTTTAGTTTTGTCTTTCCCATTTTTCAATTCGTTTTGTCTTACCTTTAAGCTAGTTATTTCTTCTTTTTTTCTCATAGAACGCCCAGAACGGAGTTCCGGCACCTTTTTGGGATGGAACCTTATAGGGTAGGCAAGGCAGGTTGTATGACGTGTGTGAGTTCCGGCACCTTTTTTTCTTTTTTAGAAAAAAAGCACTGCATATATACCGTATATATATATATATATATCGAAACGTTGCCAAGACACTTCCAATTTTATATATATATATATATTTGCGCTTATATACTTCGTTATACAGGCCATTTCTGTTATGCTGTAGGAAACTGGTGGAAAGTGTCAGCTTTAAGCTTCTTTCAGATATCCTATTGCTGTAACTTTAAGGTATTGACCCAGAAGTAAAACAATGGCCCGAATAAAATAAAAATGTTAATTATTCTTTGTGTTTGTAATTTAATTAAAGGTGCAGTAAAGTTTTACTGTTTGGCCAGGTGATGATGTTTAGAGCTCTGAAAAAGCTATTTGTGCCGGGGAGATTAAAGTGCATTTTAAAATGTTCCTCCAGCACTTTCACATTTGTTGATAGATTTTTAAATTAAACTTTAAATTGTAATCTAAATTACCTCCAACAATTCATGGTCCCTATAATGAACTCCCACCATTCCTGCTGTCATCGGGCGATGATATACTGTAAATGGTAAGTGCTTGCAGTTTTCCCGAATAGAGTTCTAGCATTATTGAGCTGCATAAACCTCAAATGAAAATCAAATCAAGAGGCAGGTTTTCTTTGGCAGAGAAAAAACAGCAGCATTGTGGGGTTCTTCGCTCAGAGGACCGCTTGGTGGTGGGTCCTCGTTCGATAGGTTTTGCATAATCAAGGACTTACCATAGGGATGTGTTCGATAGGTTTTGCATAATCAAGGACTTACCATAGGGATGTTGATGCTTTGAACAGTGGTGGGATTCAGTCCGGTTCGCACCACTTTGGCAGAGCCGGTAGCTAATTTTTTGTTCCCCAGGCCCAGAATGGACTTCCGGAAGCGGCATCCAAACAGAGAACTGGTTGTTTACCTATTTGAATCCCACCACTCCTTCCTTCCTTCCTTCCTTCCTTCCTTCCTTCCTTCCTTCCTTCCTTCCTTCCTTCCTTCCTTCCTTCCTTCCTTCCTTCCTTCCTTCCTTCCTTCCTGTGGTGGGATTCAGTCTGGTTCTCACCACTTCGGCAGAGCCAGTAGCTAATTTTTTGTTGCCCAGGCCCAGAATGGACTTCCGGAAGCGGCATCCACACAGAGAACTGGTTGCTTACCTATTTGAATCCCACCACTGGCTTTGAACTGTTTAATACATTGTCCCAAAGGTGCTTTTTCAAGTGGCAACTGGACTTTCTTCTCAATGACTCTCAGAGAGAGCACTAACGACCAGCTGACTACAAAAAACATAAATCCTTCCGTTCCTTACTGTTCAGTCAGAACTGAAGAAGCTTCTGGGATGAGAAGCAAAATGTCTTCAAAGGAAAAAAACAAAGGAAGTCCAGTTGCCTCTTGAAAAAGCACCGTTGGGACAACTACTATGAGCTGGGTGATTGAGAATCTCCACAGATGTTTAATACATGATGCATCAAAGACTCTACCAGCACTATGCAGAATGTGAATGCTAGGATGTCATGAGCAACTGGACCAGATGGTTTTATCAGGAGAAGAAAGAAAGGGAATACATTTCTCAGGAATGGGAATCTCAATAGCATTTCATTCATGAAGGACTGAGATTCTTACCGGTAGCACTTTGTTACGCTGGCACAGAGCCCTAATGTGGAGTGGATTATAACCTCACCGGTTATGACCTGGCCCACACTAAATAACGCTGGTTTATCGTTGATTCCAAGCCACAGGTCAGGTGTGTGTTGTCTGTGCAGCCAAGACTGTTGGTTTTTCCACAGGGGAGGCTTTCTTTCCACCTTTAATAACATGTCCTGCAAGGAATTGTGGAGGTTCCAATTCTCCAAAGTGCCTGAAGGCAAAACAAGAAGCAATGGGTGGAAACTAATCAAGGAGAGAAGCAACCTAGAACTAAGGAGAAACTTCCTGACAGTGAGAACAATTAACCAGTGGAACCACCTGCCTCCAGAAGTGGTGAAGGCTCCAACACTGGAAGTTTTTAAGAAGAGACTGGACAGCCATCTGTCCAAAATGGTGTAGGGTACCTGCCTGAGCAAGGGGGTTGGACTAGATGACCTCCTAGGTCCCTTCCAACTCCGTTATTCTGTTAATCAGTGGCATGGCTTGCCTTCAGAAGTTGTGGGTGCTCCATCACGGGAAGATCTAAGAAGATATCAGACAGGCGTTTATCTGGAATAGTATAGGGTCTCCTGCTTCAGCATGGGGGTTGGACTAGATGACCTCCAAGATCCCTTCCCACTCTGTTATTCTGAGCTGGAGTGTAATAGGTACCATCATCTTGCCTGCTGCGATGTGCAGTCATTTCTCATTTAATCAAGATCTTCTAGTCCCCCAAGGTCCCTCCCAACACTGTTGCTCTGTTATTTAAACCAGGGGGCCAGAAGATAACTCCAAAGCCTAAAACGGACATAATCTGTTAATATAAATTCATATTCCCTGTTGTAGATCAGGCTGCTGAAGCTGAGCTTTCTGTGGCAACTGCGGTATTTTGACTGCTCGAGATATTGGCGAACGTGGAAAGGAGCCCAGGCTCCCACCCCGGAGGAGACGGGGCAGCCTCCAGATGAATCTGTCGGGGGAAACTCCAAGCTCGGCTCCGACTGAGGCAGCGTCTCGTTTTTCTCCAGATGGCCCCTGATTCTCCAACGTGACAGATTTGGGTGTTAGCGAGAGCTGCTTTAAGGGGAAAACTAGTGTCTTTGTTAGCTTTTAGCACAACTGTGGTCTTGTAGCAAACATAAAGATCGCATCGGTCTTGCCGAATGAAACACGCAGGCTAAAGGCGGCCTGGCCTTTCTTTCAAGCCAGATTTGGGGGGGGCTCCTGGGCGGCTGCCTGAATTTCCATAAAAATGGATGGGAAATAAGAAAACGTGCAACCAATGAAAAACTCACGGGTGATAGAATTGTACTAAATGTCATGGTTCCGACTAATGAAACACTTCAAAGAACTTCCAGGCATGTTTATCCTAAAGCCTTTATTAACCGTGTTACAAATTGACGGCACATCATGGAGGCTTATGCCAGAATCTGAATTCCTCTTGCTGGCATCTAACTTTTCGTGCTAAACCCCTCCCTTATCTTGCAGTCACAAGTCACATCTTCTTCCCATTAGCCCAGAGGGCAGAGATTCACTTCCGTTCCTGTTCCCGGGCTTTTGTTATTCCCCCTCCTTTTTCTCTGTCATCTGAATTAACTCTAAAAATACCAGACAGTTCTGCATATTTTGTCAAAGCAAGAATATTCAATATTAGCAGCATTGACACTAGAATTGCTTCGGCCTGGTGCCTAACCCTAACCCTAACCCTAACCCTTGGTTTGAAGGCATCTCAGGATACTTCATCTACCTAATAGATTGAATGCTAAGATCGGAATTCCACCTAAAAGCCACCAAGTTAGTGGAGATTATAGCTTTTGTACTGTTAGTCCTGAGTTCCAGTTCCTAAGATCCCTGAGCATCTAATCAAACTCTTGAAGGTTGCTGAGATCTGATCATGGGTTGGTTGATGGAGAACAAGTTGAAATTACATCCAGGCAAGATGGAGGTGCTGTTGGACTTGAGAAATCAGATGAAGTCTACTTCATTTGAGGTGGCATTTCCCCAGAAAGACAAAGTTCAACCTGGAAGGGCTCCTCAGTCCCCAACTATCTCTAGATTTACAGATGATCTTTGTGGTGAGGAATAGGACAGAAATGTAAAGAATAAAATGCATTTTATGGGGAAATAGGGGGTGCTGATTTACCACCAGCCTATCAAGTACTTAAGAGGCCAAATGACTTGGCAGCTCAAGCAAACAACAGCCAACGACTTAATAGCTGGCCATCAACACACCCCAATCAACATCTAAAAAGCCACACACAACAGGCACCACATACATACCACACAGAGAACAGCACACACTCTACCAGAAGGAAGTTCCCTGAGGATGGGGGCTCCTGCACAAGTCCAAAAGCTCAGAAGATTAAACTTCTGGTCTCGGTGACCGACCCAGACTGGATCGTACAAAATGCATTTAATTCAATCAAGCCAGATTCTCTGTTTTTAGCGCTGTAATGGTACTGTTGAAAGAAAAATCTTCATCAGGGTCCAGTCCAAGCTGGGAATAAACAAAATGGCGACGGCTTTAGAAAGAAGGTTGCAGTTTATTGAAGAGGATAGCCAGACAGAAACATGGCTCTGGAAGAAAAGAGAGTGGGTTTTTATACCCTCTGAGGCTCTTGAGGTTGTTTCCTGTTCCTGTTTGAGGCTTTGTATTTCCTGTGTCATGTACTTTGACCTGAGTCTGAGTGTGCACTTTTGGTATTGGTGGGTCAATCCTATTATGTCTTTTAGAGTGTGGGTGGGTTATGTAGTCTTTGACTTCCTAATCTCATCAGCTCCAAGCTTCCTGGCCCCAACCTTCCTGAATGGATTATTGAATTTGCATTTCTAAAAGCTGGCCTTTGCCTAGAGCAGCGGTTCTCAACCTGTGGGTCGCGACCCCATTTGGGGTCGAACGACCATTTCACGGGGGTCACCAAGCACCGCAGTCCGCCATTTTGTTTTTTTTGGTTGGCCATTTTTTTTTGGTCGGCCATTTTTTTCCTATCGCGATGCGGGCTGTCGTGCCGCGCATGCACGATGCGCCCTGTCGCGCCGCGCATGCACGGTGCAGGCCCGCCATTTATTTTTTTTTGGTCGGTCATTTTTTTTTTTGGTCAGCCATTTTTTTTTCTATCGCGATGCGGGCTGTCGTGCCGCGCATGCACGATGCGCCCCATCGCGCTGTGCATGAGCGATGCGGGCCCGCCTTTTTTTTTGCGCGATGCGGGCCGGGGTCAAGCCCCGGAAAAGGTTGAGAACCGCTGGCCTAGAGGCCGGGGCTGATTTCTGGGGGCTGGTTTCTGTCTTTTTTAAGATCTTCTCCCTTATTCCTTTGGGGAAATACATTCTGCCTTTTTAATATTTCCCAAAATATTTCTTTCTCTGGTAGAAAGAATACTACAGTACTGTCCCAGTTTCCTTTTTTATTACAAAGATATTTGAATGGGATGAAAGTAAGCGTTACTTGTCTTGCCCTGTGCATGGGATTATAAGTGTGTAGATATGCATGTTTGACTGAAAATGTGGTAACAGTGGAAAGGAATGAACTAATGGAGCTTTTGAACCTAATAGTACCATGGGTGTTAAGAAAATAGCTCTTTAGGATCATTAGAAATGGTTAGAAATGGTGCTGAAAAACTGCTAAATCTCTTCCCTTAAGTAATGTCCTTGTCCAATGTGAAATGTTAATTGAGGAACAATAGTAAAAGCATAATTAGAATCTATTCACAGAACTTGGTAATTGGGTCATTTTAAAAGATTCTAAGCAAATCCTTAAAAATAAATAAACAACCACCTGGAGATGTAAGATAGACAAAGCAATTTTACAAAGAATTCCGGGATATTGATATTTAATAAAACTAATGAATAAGCTGGTATGGTTCCTATCCAAACAGATTAATCGGATGGATGTGAGGGAGAAAGCAGGGCTGAAACACGCCTAACATGCTTGGATGAAATAAAAGATACTGCAAACCACAGAAACGGGGTGATACATTTCGAGCAACATCAAAGGAAGACGTAATAATACAATGGTGTTTTTCATTTACTACTAAGAGACAGGGCCGTTTGAAGAGTTTGTTAAAAACAGCACCGCCTGAACAGAGGCCACATCAAGAAACTGTAAAGCTGGATGTTTTATATTCTGAAGTTGTTTTTAGGGGGGAAAAATTAAATATAGGTAAGGACACTGAAAAAGGTGATTTATGATCATTTTTCACACTTATGACTGTTGCAGCATCGCCAGGGTCAGGAGATGAAAATTCAGAGGCTTGGCCACTGACTCGTATTTATGATGGTTGCAGTGTCCTGGGATCCTGGGATCCCTTTTAGTGATCTTCTGACAAGCCATGTTAATGGGGAAGCCAGATTCATTTAAAACCGTCTTACTAACTTAACCCCGCAGTGATTCATTTAACAATGGTGGCAAGAAAGATCAGAGATTCCAGTTGCCTTTAAAAAAAAAAAAAAAAAGCACCTTTGGGTTTCTGGACTATGAACTCTTGTCCAACACCTGCCCTGCTCTAGTGATGGCGAACCTTTTAGAGATTGAGTGCCCAAACGGCAACCCAAAACCCACTTAGGCATTAAAAATAAATTTCAAAGCCCAGATGAAGAAATGATCAGCGCAGATGTCAATAGAGTCTACCCTACCAACAAGGCCCGATCTCCAGAATTTGGGGGCTGGGGGGGGTGTTTCTTTCTGATATCGTCCTTTCTCCCCCACCCCTTGTGGAAAGAGAATGTTCTTGACCATTCCAGCATTCTTCCCACCCTGCTCCTCTCCAATGATTCCTGGGATAATGATGGTGGTGGTGGTGGTGGTGATGATGATCTTCTTCTTCTTCTTCTTCTTCTTCTTCTTCTTCTTCTTCTTCTTCTTCTTCTTCTTCTTCTTCTTCTTCTTCTTCTTCTTCTTCTTCTTCTTCTTCTTCTTCTTCTTCTTCTCCTCCTCCTCCTCCTCCTCCTCCTTCTTCTTCTTCATTTTTCTTCTTCTCCTTTCTTCTTCTTCTTCTTCTTCTTCTTCTTCTTTTTCTTCTTCCTTCTTCTTCTTCTTTCCTTCTTCTCCTTCTCCTTCTCCTTCTCCTTCTCCTTCTTCTTCTTCTTCTTCTTCTTCTTCTTCTCCTTCTCCTTCTCCTTCTCCTTCTCCTTCTTCTTCTTCCATTCTTCTTCTTCTTCTCCTTTCTTCTTCTTCTTCTTCTTCTTCTTCTTCTTCTTCTTCTTCTTCTTCTTCTTCTTCTTCTTCTTTTTCTTTTTCTCCTTCTCCTTCTCCTTCTTTTTCTTCTTCTTCCATTCTTCTTCTTCTTTTTCTTCTTCCTTCTTCTTCTTCTTTTTCTCCTTCTCCTTCTCCTTCTTCCATTCTTCTTCTCCTCCTTTCTTCTTCTCCTTTCTTCTTCTTCTTCTTCTTCTTCTTCTTCTCCATTCTTCTTCTTCTTCTTCTTCTTCTCCCTTCTTCTTCTTCTTCTTCTTCTTCTTCTTCTTCTTCTTCTTCTTCTTCTTCTTCTTCTTCTTCTTCTTCTTCTTCTTCTTCTTCTTCTTCTTCTTCCTTCTTCTCCTTCTCCTTCTCCTTCTTCTTTCTTCTCCCAGCCGATCAATAGCAGTGGGGATCTGAAAAGGCAGCCCAAAAGGAGCTGAACAAAGGAGAAGGCTTGTAAGCGTTCTTCTTGTAACACTTCTGATAAATGGTCTCCTCTTTAAAGAACTTATCTCTTTAGGGCTGCAGCATGAGGGATGGCATCATTTGGCTGGCCGACTGAAGCTGGATCCATTTAAAAGATAGTGAGATACTGTCGACAGCCCTCGACAGGGTAATTGCAGAGCGACTCCCGGGGTATAAATTACATCACTCTAAGTGGCGGAATGGCCTGAAGAGAGCGGAGAAATTTCTGACAATTTACTTGTCCCGCTGCCCCTTTGACTGCTTATCACCAGTCAGCAGAAGAAAAGAGCTCCGGGTGAAAAAATTAAGTATTGATCAAATTAACAGTTTTTACTGATCTCTTTAAGGGGGAAAAAAAGGACTGGAACAATTAAATTTAGAACACAAAAGACGAGGGAGGATAACTTTTGACCCCGGGATGGCAAAGCACCCTGACACCGACAAGCAGGAAATGCCGGCTGGCCTGGGCAGGGTCTCTGCTCAGAGGGCAGCCGTCCTGCAAGGGGTGGTCAGGGGTCGGGGAAAGGCAGGGAGAGCAGGCTCCGTCACCCCGGGACCCCCATCTCTCTTTTTTTAGATGTTTTTTTATCCCGCCTTTAATGTTTTTATAAATAACACAAGGTGGCGAACGTACCTAATAAGACTTCTTCACAACAATGACCCTGAGGAGTGGGTTGCACTGAGAGAGAGAGAGAGAGAGAGAGAGAGAGAGAGAGAGAGAGAGAGAGAGAGAGAGAGAGAGAGAGAGAGAGAGAGAGAGAGAGAGAGAGAGAGAGTAGCCCAAAGTCACCCAGGTGACTTTCATGCCTAAGGCGGGACTAGAACTCCCAGTTGCCTGGTGATTGGCAAAAAGTCACCCAGCGGAGAGGAGAGGAGAGAAGAGAGGAGGAAAGGAAAGGAAAGAGGATGGAAGGAAAGGAGAGAAGAAGAAACAGGGTGCAAGGAGGGGAGGGGAGAGGAGAGGAGAGGAAAGGAGAGGAGAAAGGAAAAGAAAGGAAAGGAAAGGAATTCTCTTAAGCTATCACATCTTTGCAACAGCAGTTTTAGAAGGAGAGAGAAAGGCCGGCTGGCCAAAGGGAGTGAGGGTCCCGCTGCATCCCAGCCCATTTACGAACGCCTAAGAGTCTCATTCTCTGCCAGATTCCTTCTCCGAGTTCCCTTTGCAGGAAGATTTGGGCAGAGGATCCGCTTCCACCTGAGCCGGCTCTGCCCAGCTTGCTCCTCGATTCCGGCTGTGACGTGTGGGGCTTATTTCTTGGGGGGGGGGCCTTCTCGGTTACTCTTATCACTGAGGCGTTTTTATGCATCGTTGGACTGAATTACATTTTAAGTAGCTGCTCTAAGTTTGACGACACTCATTCAGCCCGGGATAATTAAATCAATGAAACCCAGCCATAATGCAGCTTTTCTGGAGTGATGGGAGTAGAAGAGGCCCGGGTGCCACGGCACCAGTTAATAGGAATTAAAAACAGGAGAATAATAAGGGGGTGTCCTTGGGGGTGGAGAATGCTTTTAAACAAGGACTTGTAACGTTTCAGAGATTCTCCCCATCAGCTGCTCACTAGCACGGCGTTTGGCACCGATCCCACTCCCTGCAACGGAGCCCTTTCTTGGCCCCCTCAGATTGTTTCGCAGAAGAGAATAAAAAGGAAGCCGAACCAAGAACCTGGGCTTCGGAGGTCTAGTATGGCAGGTCTACACATCTCTGGGTAATGTGAGGTGATTGATGCTCTCTGCTTTTCTTGCAGACATTTCATTACCCAGCTAGGGAACATCATCAGTGCTAGAAGGAAGTGGGGTTTGCTGGGAGGAGGAGCAGGAGGAGGAGGAGCAGGAGGGGAGGAGGAGGAGAGGAAGAGGAAGAGGAAGAGGAAGAGGAGGAGGAGGAGGAGAAGAAGAAGAAGAAGAGGAAGAGGAAGAGGAAGAGGAAGAGGAAGAGGAAGAGGAAGAGGAAGAGGAAGAGGAAGAGGAAGAGGAAGGGGAAGGGGAAGGGGAAGGCGAAGGGGAAGGGGAAGGGGAAGGGGAAGGAGGAGGAGAAGAAGAAGAGGAAGAGGAAGAGGAAGAGGAAGAGGAAGAAAAAGAAAAAGAAAAAGAAAAAGAAAAAGAAAAAGGAGGAGGAGGAGGAGGAGGAGGAAGAAGAAGATAACTGTGGGGTCCTGGGTGCTCTCTGAGCTTGGCTGTTTTCTTGCAGACAATTCATTACCCAGTTAGGGAACATCATCAGTGCTAGAAGGCAGTTGGGTCATGAAATGTCAGCAAGTAAACTCTATTCTATTCTTTCCATATTCTATTCTATTCTATTCTATTCTATTCTATTCTATTCTATTCTATTCTATTCTATTCTATTCTATTCTATTCTATTCTATTCTATAGGGCCCTGGATGCCAAAACAACTAGACACAAAGACTTGGGCCATCACAAGTCTGCTGAACACCTAATTCCCACAACGGTGCCTTATGTCTAAGGATATTTACCCATGTACTATTATCCTTCTTATCTGTTCCGCTACCTTCTCTTATTGGTATCATTATTACGATTATTATCCTTTGTTATTAGGATTATTAATTACATTATTGTTTTGCATGTACACTGAGAGCTTACGCACCCACCGGAGACAAATTCCTTGTGTGTCTAATTACACTTGGCCAACAAAGTATTCTTTTTCAACAGTAAAAATTTTTTTCCTAAGCTTGGAGAAAACATGGGTGGCAGGTGGAGAGCTCTGTGGCTCGCGAGTATGAAAAATGGCAGCCCGTGGGTAATTCTGGAGTTCCCTCCGCCTGTGGTGTTTGATGACTTTCCTCTGCATAGTAATGTGTCTTTAAAAAAGAGAGAGAACGAGAAAGAGAGAGAGGAGGAGGAGGAGGAGGAGGGAATCGGCTGATATATGTTACAAGGAGTGTATCTGTTTCACTGAGACAGAACATTTTAATTTCCTGACACCTTTTAGTGATTGCTTCAATTTCCAAAGATTTTGATAAAATCGCCCGGTTGAAGAGGATCAGGATTGAGGACCCTGCTCCAGCAGCAATTTAATGAAATGCTGCAGTTTCACAGTGTTTCATTTGACATAACCTAGCTCAGAGGTCTAATAAATGCGGGGTGATAAATGCTGGAGCTACAATTGTCAAAATACACTTGTAATTGGGTTAATATGCCTTAAAATACTACCTATCCGTTATCTTGCTTCTTTCCCGTTATATGACTTGTGCTGTAAATACCTGGCAGTGGAGCTGACTCTGTTTTAATCTGCTCCTCTCTGTGGTGGGAAACATCTTCTGCCGCAAGAAAATGGCCACGTCTTCTCCGTGGATCCAGCCATCCTCCAGCATGTGGGCAGAGGCCTCCTGATAAGGTGCAAACTATACCAGTTTCTTGGTATAGTTTTGATATTCTCCAAAGCACCTGAAGGCAGGACCAGAAGCAATGGACGGATGCTCATCAAAGGGAGAAGCAACCTGGAACTGAGGAAAAATTTCCTGACAGTAACAACCATGAACCAGTAGAACAACCTGCCTCCAGAAGTTGTGGAGGCTCCATCACTTGAGGTTTTCAAGAAGAGATTGGACAACCAGTTGTTTGAAATGACTCAGGGTCTCCTGCTTGAGCAAGGGGTTGGACTAGAAGACCTCCAAGGACCCTTCCCACTCTGTTCTTCTGTTTTATTCTCCAGATCACCCGAAGGCAGGACGAGAAGCAACGGTTGGAAACTAATCAATGAAAGGACCAACCTGGAAGTAAGGAAAAAATTCCTGATAGTGAGAACAGAATCAGTTATTCCATTATTCTGATAGGAATCTGAAATATTTCGCTCAGGACTTGAAGCCCAAGACAAATGTAGCTTTTTGTGCGTAGATTCGTTCCTAGGTGCACTCACCTGTGCATACCATTGTATTGTATTCTTCAACACCAAAACCGAACGTCTTCCAACCTGATATTCCAAATATCAATGGAACGGCTTGCCTCCCACCGTTGGGGCTGCTCCATCACTGGAGGATTTTCAAGAACAATGATTGGTACACTATCTTAGAAGGTGTCTGGCCTTGAACAGGAGGTTGGACTAGAAGACCTCAAAGGTCCCTTCTAGTTCTAGGAGTCTATGTTTCGATGAAACTACTTTACTTTACTTTTACTTTACTTTTATTAGATTTCTATGCCGCCCTTCTCCTGGGACCCAGGGCGGCTTACAACAATAATACAATAAAAAATTAAATTACAATAAAAACCAACCATCCTATCCAACACATTCATTCAGTCCAAAACACATTCATACAGCATACAATCACAATCGGTACACAGTCGCTGATGGAGGGACATTCCTAGGCCCAGGGGCAGAGTGCAGTTCATACGCCTGAAGCCTGTCGGCATAAATGAGTCTTCAACAGTTTCCGGAAAACTAGGAGGGAGGAAGCAGTGCGAACCTCTGTGGGAAGCTGGTTCCAGAGGGCTGGGGCAGCAACGGAGAAGGCCCTGGCCCTAGGCCATTGATGCTCTACTAACATGAAGTAATGGCAGCATTTCCAAAAACAGACCTAACTCTGCCATTAAAACAAAGAGTGTCTTAACATTGGATTTCTGTTTTCTTCAAGATGAACATCACACCGCTAAAGTGGACAAGACCAGAACCCAAAGGGAGAAGATTTACAGATTTTGAAGGCTGTGGTGGGACAGGTGTGTTTGAGCACCTCCAAGGCACCCACAGACAAGATACGTTGCTTAATTTACATCTTTCCCGTTGCAGAATTTCCTCAGTCTGAGATTTCTGTTCAAGGTTTTATTCTATTTGGGGTTTTCCTTCAGGCTCTTCTCTTCCTGTCTCATAACTGGTGTGCAGTTATGTTTTTTTTGAATAGCGCAATTAGCACTCACTTCCTGTCATTTGTACCTAGCATTTGACATTCCTACCTCATCAACACTAATGGCCCCGCAATTAGTGGTGATTACTGGTTATTGTTTCTGTTCCACTGATCTACCGATTGGCAGAAGCATCCTTGAAACAGAGTTTCCATACTTGAACCAAAAGACAAAGAAGGACCTATGGCTTGTTAATTATTACCATAAAAAGTGTAATGATCCAAGGCTGGTTAAATATACGCAAAGTCAACATTAAAAAAAGAGACTGGACACAGAAGAATTCAAGCCTTCAGATATAATAGACCAAGGAATGGAGTGGGAGTGGAGTGGAATGGAATAGAATAGAATAGAATAGAATAGAATAGAATAGAATAGAATAGAATAGAATAGAATAGAATAGAATAGAATAGAATAGAATAGAATAGAATATGGAATGGATAGAATATAGAAAATAGAATAGAATAGAGTAGAGTAGAGTAGAGTAGAAAATGGAATAGAATAGAATAGAATAGAATAGAATAGAATAGAATAGAATAGAATAGAATAGAATAGAATAGAATAGAATAGAATAGAATAGAATAGAATAGAACAGAATAGAATATGGAATGGATAGAATATAGAATATAGGAAATAAAATAGAGTAGAGTAGAGTAGAGTAGAGTAGAGTAGAGTAGAGTAGAGTAGAGTAGAGTAGAGTAGAGTAGAGTAGAGTAGAGTAGAGTAGAGTAGAGTAGAGTAGAAAATGGAATGGAATGGAATAGAATAGAACAGAACAGAACAGAACAGAACAGAATAGAATAGAATAGAATATGGAATGGATAGAATATAGAAAATAGAATAGAGTAGAGTAGAGTAGAGTAGAGTAGAAATGGAATAGATAGAAAATAGAATAGAATACACACACACAGCTCTTTCACTTACATGACTTGGCAAGTGATATTTTCTTGTAGGCTATCTAGAATAAAGTGAATTGGGTAGGTCTAGCCCAGGGGTAGGCCACCTTAGCTCTTTTATGACTCATGGACTTCAACTCCCAGAATTCCTGAGTCAGCCATACTGGGAGTTGAAGTCCATGAGTCATAAAAGAGCCAAGGTGGCCTACCCCTGGGCTAGCCTAATGAAAAGGAGGACTACAGGTGACATGATAGCAGTGTTCCAATATTTGAGTCTCTCCTACAAAGATGAGGGGGTCCAACTATTTTCCAAAGGACCAAAAGGCAGGACGAGAAGCAACGGATGGAAAATAATCAAGGAGAGAAGCAACCTAGAACTAAGGAGAAACTTCCCAACACTGAGGATGATTAACCAGTGGAACGGCTTGCCACTAGAAGTTGCAGGTGCTCCAGCACTGGGGGCTTTTAAGAAAAGATTGGACAAGCACTTGTCTGGAATGGTACTATAGGGGTCTCCTGTTCCAGCAGAAGACAAGAAGACCTCCACGGTCCCTTCCAGCTCTATTATTCTATGTTCTTATGAGTTGCCACTGAGTTTGTTGACAGCCGCTAAATTGCTAATTTCACACTGTAGAAGTAGAAGTAAATGTTATGATGTTTAAACATTTTGAAGTCCGATGGCAAAGCAACACCAGCTGCATCTTTTCAGTTGAAAGAAGAAAATAAACACATATAAACCTCTTAGGCTGCATGAGACACATTACGAACTTTGTGAAAAATGTTAATGGTTATTTGTGCAATTTGTTACAACAAAGAGTTAGCAATAGGATTATATATCCTTATTCTTATTTATCGTTATGTGAATAATCTTACTGATACACATTGATTTATTGTTTTTATCACACTATATTTGGGGAAGATGCATGAATATGGAAAGCAGTATTAATGGGCTAGTTTATGTAACTTACTTTATTTCTATTTCAGGTTGGTTAATATCTATTTCTATATTATTAATAGGCTGAATCCTGGGGAGCTTTGTCACAGTTTAGTTCTACTAAAATCAATAGGATTTTAAATTAGTCATGAATAACTTCTCTCAATTAATTTCAGTGGAACTAAAGCCAAACCAATATTATCCAGATTAACACAGGACTCTGCTAATCTTTCCTATATTGTTTCTAATTTATTCATCTGCTATGTAGTCACTTGTTTGGTTGAATGAATAAGTTTTTCCTGCTAAACAAAAAGAGGCATGCATGTGTTTACATATGTAAGCACAAAACAAATTTATCTCGGCTTTAAAAAAAACAGGATTCCTATAAAGAGACAACTCTGATATTTTTTTCTCCTTTGATCTATGGGACACTACACAAAACCTGGCACCTTTTGTGCAATTCTGGGTCTAAACTGGTCAGCAAAATTGGCTTTTAGCATATTGGGAGGATTATGGAAACAGGGAGATGTTTTTCTTCTGTTAATCTATTAACATATCTAATTTCAATCGATTGTCTCCACTGAAGTTTCTCCTTATGTTTGTAGTAACAATGAAAATAATTGAACAGTGTTTTTTTTCTCTTTTGTTTACTAGCAAACCATTGTTTTCAAAGTTTGCATGTTAGGCTTACTGGGTTGAAATGATTTTTTTCTTAAAACCTAATGATATTGTTTTAAAGCTGGTGGGCCTTAATCAGGGGCTTAAAACATGCAATCAATGAGCTGCTAGTAATTCTTTGTGATCTCCAATAGCATTTTGTTAGTGCTGAAAACAAATCATAGAATCTTAGAGATGGAAGGGACCTTGGAGGTCTTCTATTCCAGCCCCCTATTCAAGGCAGGAGACCTCATGCCCTCCCAGTCAAATGGATGTCCATTAATGGAGTATCCACAACTCAGGAAGGAAGGAAGGAAGGAAGGAAGGAAGGAAGGAAGGAAGGAAGGAAGGAAGGAAGGAAGGAAGGAAGGAAGGAAGGGAGGAAGGAAGGAAGGGAGGGAGGGAGGGAGGGAGGGAGGGAGGAAGGAAGGAAATGGATAGAAGGGAGGGAGAGAGGAGAAAAGAAGGAAGGATATGGAGATAGAAGGAGGGAGGGAGAGAGGAAGGATATGGAGTTAGAAGGGAGGGAGGGAGGGAGGAACGAAGGAAGGAAGGGAGGGAGGGAGGGAGGGAGGGAGGGAGGGAGGGAGGAAGGAAATGGATAGAAGGGAGGGAGAGAGGAGAAAGGAAGGAAGGATATGGAGTTAGAAGGGAGGGAGGGAGGGAGGAAGGAAGGAAGGAAGGAAGGAAGGATATGGAGTTAGAAGAGAGGAAGGAAGGAAAGAAGGGCACATCAGGCAAGAAGGAGAAAAGAAGGGAGGGCAAATGACTAAAAGAAAAGAAAGCAAGAAGTAACAAGAAAAATAAGTCAGGATTTGAGCACCTCTCAGCGGGAAGGTGACCTGGATTGTATCTTCTTAGATCTGATCTTGACTAAAAAAAAAATTACATATCAACCCAGTGATAAACCTAATATTTGTGTTCTGGTTAATGAAAAATATCAAACTGAAATAGTAACAATGATTCACAAGTACCCGTAGTTTTGTTAAAACTTGGCACCTTTAGCAAATAGTAATTAAAACTTGCAGAAAAGGCGTTGCTGTAACAGATTTAAGCAGCTTATTGCTCCAGAACTCAGCAGTCACACAGTTTGCACCGTATGAAATAACACTGGAACAGTTTCCATTCAAGGTTGTTTTAATTGACCATAAAATTCAAAGCCTTATTACAAAAAATAATGATCATATTGTCTGAGTTTTCAAATCTAACAGCACAGAGAGTCAGCCATCACCTTAATCACCATTTTTAGAATATTTTATCCTAGCCATCTTTCTATTTAGATTTTTTCCAGCGCATATTGTATAAATAAGACCTGCCTTCCAGCAGACACCAATTTGCGAAATGCAAAAGAAAAAAGAAAAGCAAAAAAAGCCTCAAAACCAAAAAAAAAGAGTAGCTCCAGTTTCAGATCAAAGATGATCTGAAATGAATTGATGCGTTCTGACTGGGGAGTCAAAATAATTCACTTCCCCCCCCCTTCCTCAGTGTTAAACCAAGTCAATTTTTCCAAACTATATTTGATATCTTATTGTTTATTTTCAGCTGGCAGACAGCAATTTTCCAGGATAGCTCATGATACACAACTCTGATATCGTGCAGGTCACATATCATTCAAGGAAGGTCAACGATTCATTTAAAGGGTAATCATTCTCCACATAAACAGGCAAAAATACCTCTTCGTCCACGGGACCTGCGGCTTCTCACCTTGGCTAGGCCTTCGCCCTCATGTTGTTTTGATGCCTGCGAGCCACTGGATCAAAATGGCAATCAAGGGTCTTGATGCATTTCCAGAAAAAGCAGATTCCCCTAAACAGGATTCCATGTAAAATCTGTTCCATTGTGGATCTTAGACCAGGGATGGGCAACCTTGGCTCTTTTATGGCTCGTGGACTTCAACTCCCAGAATTCCTGAGCCAGCATGGGGGAACTATGGCCCCTTCATGACTCGTGGACTTCAACTCCCAGAATTCCTCAGCCAGCATGGGGGAACTATGGCCCCCTCATGACTCGTGGACTTCAACTCCCAGAATTCCTCAGCCAGCATGGGGAAATATGGCCCCCTCATGACTCGTGGACTTCAACTCCCAGAATTCCTCAGCCAGCATGGGGAAATATGGCCCCCTCATGACTTGTGGACTTCAACTCCCAGAATTCCTGAGCCGGCATGGGGGAACTATGCCCCCCCTCATGACTAGTGGACTTCAACTCCCAGAATTCCTGAGCCGGCATGGGGGAACTATGGCCCCCCTCATGACTGGTGGACTTCAACTCCCAGAATTCCTCACCCAGCATGGAGAACTATGCCCCCCTCATGACTCGTGGACTTCAACTCCCAGAATTCCTCAGCCAGCGTGGGGGAACTGTGGCCCCTTCATGACTGGTGGACTTCAACTCCCAGAATTCCTCAGCCAGCCTGGCTCAGCTTGGAAACCTCTCCCTTTCCCCTCAGCATGGCTGGCTCAGGAATTCTGGGAGTTGAAGTCCACCAGTCATGAAGGGGCAAAGGTTGCCTATCCCTGTCTTAGACTTTTGCCCTGATCCTGCCTCATCAGCAAGGATGCCAAGACACACCTGAGTTTAAGCATTTAGGACTTACAGCATGAATGAATGGCAGAAATACAGGCAGTCCTCGATTTACAATGTAACTGAGTCCAAAATTTCCGTTGCTAAGGAAGACAGTTGTGAAGTGGGTTTTGCCCCACCTTATAACCCTTCTTGCCACAGTTGTTAAGGGAATCCGTCTTCCCCATGGACTTGTCAGAAGGTGGCAAAAGCGGATGGAAAGACTCCGGCCCTCTGCAACCGTCATAAGTACATGCCAGTTGCCAAGCATCCAAATTTCGATCAGGTGGCCGTGAGGATGCTGCAATGCTCATAAGTGTGAAAAACAGTCATAACTCACTGTTTTCAGTGCCGTTGTAGCTAATAGTCACTGAACGAACTGCTGTAATTGGTGTAAACAAGGAAACACTTTAAGTAAACCTATGATTTGCAGCTGTCCGGCCCTGGGACTTTGCATTTGAATATTTTGGAATTATGCATATGTATACAGTATATGTGCAAAATGTTGGGCTCAGTTAGGGTGGTGAGGCAAGGACTACCTGTCCATGGACAATTTCCTCAAGCATCCATTTACAAACTTGAATATGACTTGATCGAGCCCCGTTTGCTGAAGTCATAGGGTTTCCGGCCTGAGCAGGGGGTTGGACTAGATGACCTCCAAGATCCAACTGTGTTATTCTGATTTCTATGAACAAAGTACGGCATTTGCTTTAACTCAAGGTTTGGTGCTCCATTGTTTTCAGTGTGAGAGCAAGGCCCTATTAACCCAGATATGGTAGATGAGACCAGGCAGGGCGCAATCTACGTGAGACCTGATTGTTCAGTGGAAAAGGATAACCCATTTCCTTGGCTCACTCATCATCTTTTGCCTCGTAGCTCACAAGAAGTTGATAGGAGGTGCCAGACAGAACTGAGCAACATCACTTGCTGAGCTGTAAATAATCTGGAAATTAAATCAATAAAGGACTGGCCTTCATTAGCACAGGATCTGCATAGAAGCCTTTTCTGGATAGTGTTAGAAATTACAGAGACAGGAAGGAAGGAAGGAAGGAAGGAAGGAAGGAAGGAAGGAAGGAAGGAAGGAAGGAAGGGAGGGAGGGAGGGAGGGAGGGAGGGAGGGAGGGAGGGTATTTTCAATATCACATAGTAGTAAATGTAAAGCTTTAAAGTGCATTGATCTGTTTATACGATGTCCAGTTGCATTCTTTATTTGAACAAAAAACACCTTGAAACATTAGCAGGGCAGCAATAACTTTTTAAAGACCAATCAAAAGTCTAACATTTTATTTTCTAGCTTTCACAGATATTAGGAGTATTTTGATGGCTTCCACGGCAATAAGCTGAAAGTCTTCTAGTCTAAACGAGAAGCCCTTCCTGAACTGTTTTAGACTTATAGTTTTTAACATTTTAATCTATGTGGTTTCAATATGTGAATATAGTTAATGATTTTTCTATTTGTTTCATAACCTGAAAGCCACCCAGAGACACCATAAAAAAAGTTAACAAATAAATACAGTTGTTTGCTCGTTTACCCCTCACCTCACCTATTCAGTCCATCTCTTCTTAGGTTCCCAACCCCTGATCTACAGTATATCTCTCTTTCCCCACAGGTTTAAGGGAATATATACCATTCTGATGTTTCAAAAGGCAGCTGGACTTTCTTTTTTCCTTGAAGACATGTCGCTTCTCATTCAAGAAACAAGGTCCAGTTGCCTTTTGGGGAAAAAAAAAGCAATTTGGGGACAACCATCACCTGGATGACGGAGAATCTCCACAGATAACATTCTGATGCTTTCCCCGTAACTCTGGCACTGTTTTAAGACAGACTCAAGATCTCGAAGATCTCTTAGACTTTGTGAGGTAATATCATACAGCAGGGGTCCCCACCAACCTCAGCAACTTTAAGACTTGTGGACTTCAACTCCCAGAATTCCCTAGTCAGCCAGCCAGCCATGGGATTCTGGGAGTTGAAGTCCACAAGTCTTAAAGTTGCTGAGGTTGGGGATCCCTGTTATAAAGGGCAACTAGATAAATGCCAATATTACACAAAGATTCCGGCTTGGCTATCACCATTGGAGGCAGTCACATATCCCAATTTGTATAGGAAAGACAAGGCTATTATATATAAAGACATTTTGACAGAAGAAGGTTATTTAAAACAAAAACAAGAGCTAAAACAACAAGGAATAGACATGGAGGGGTGGTCTTATCTCCACATACAAGCAAAATACATGTAGGGTAAGCAAGAATGGGGTATTAACAGACAAGATACGGGGTTAGATAAAATACTGCTAGGCCTGGAGAAAAAACAAATAAAGAATATTTATAAACACCTGTTGGAACATAAGCTATATGAGGAGCAGGTTAAAGAAACAATGGTGAGGTGGGCAATAGATTTAGGATATAATATAAATATGGATCAATGGCAGCAAGTATGGGAGTGGAATAACAAAATCACATTGGCGACATCATATAAAGAAAACCTGTATAAGATGGCTTACAGATGGCATCTCCCTCCGGCCAGATGAGCCAAAATGTATAATGGATATTCTTCTATGTGTTGGAAATGTAAAAATGAAAAAGGGCACCTTTTTTCCACGTACGGTGGACATGTAGAGAAGCACAGGTGTATTGGCGTATGGTCTGGGAATGGGCAATAGAAATGACTAGGCAAAACAGTCTATACAATCCTGAGACATTACTATTAGGAATACTAGAGAAAAATGTAAATAAAGAGGACACATATTTAATTATTCACGTGGTTACGGCGGCAAGGATACTATTTGCTCAAAAGTGGAAAGCAATGGAAGTACCGAGTGAGGAAGAATTAATAAAGAAAATTATGCATTGCGCAGAACTAGATAGGATAACTAAAAGATTAAAAAATCAGGAAGAAACAGAATTTTATTTATTTATTTGATTTGACTTCTATGCCGCCCTATTCCGGAGAATTTTATCGAATATGGAATAAATTTTATAGATGGAAGGGGGGGGGGGAAAGGAGGTCACAAATAAAGAGATAAGTTAAAATAGAGACCAGAACTGTATAGTTTGTACATAGATATATTATATGTAATTAATGTACAATATGGACTGAGATGTCGGTCAAAGATGATTTACCATGTTCAATGTTTTTAATCCTTTTTTTTCTTTGTATTCAATAAAAACTTTAAAAAAATAAAAATAAAATAAAGGGCAACTAGATGGTTGCTGGTGAATTCAAACAAAGATAACTGGAAGTTTTCAAAGAAGACATTAGACAGCCGTTTGTCCGGAATGGCATAGACTCGCAGTGTTTCTCAACCTGGGAGTTGAAGTCCACATGCCTTAAAATTGTCAAGGTTGAGAAACACTGGCATAGAGTCTCCCGCTTGAGACGCGGGTTGGACTAGAAGACCTCTCAGGTCCCTTTCAACTCTGCAACTCTGCATTGGTGAGTCAACAGGAAAACTAAATTGTAATAGTCAAGCAGAAGGACATGGTAGACCATCTACAAATTCTACAACCAAATTCTACAGTCAAAATCCACAGTCAAAGTTGAAAGTGCACCAGAAAATTACATATAAAGGTCTGTACACAAATGCTAGAAGCATTCGAGCAAAAATAGGGGAATTGGAATGCTTGGTGAAGGAAAATAATATTGATATTATTGGCATAACAGAAACCTGGTGGACAGATGAAAACCAATGGGACACAAGGATTCTAGGTTACAAATTGTATAGGATGGACAGGAGAGGGAGAAATGGTGGTGGCGTGGCCTTGTACATAAATGAGGAGTTAGAATCTCATGAACTCGAAATTCAAGAAAATTCAAACTCACCCACAGAAACATTGTGGATAAAAATCCCAGGACAGGAAACTAATCTGATGTTAGGGATCTGCTATCGCCCTCCCAACCAAACTCCAGAGGCAGATTGCTATTTGGAAAAAGAATTTAAGGAGGCCTCAAAAAGAAATAGGGTAGTCATAATGAGGGACTTCAACTATCCCCAAATAGATTGGGTAAATTCTTGTTCTACACATGAAAGAGAGACAAGGTTCCTCGACATGTTAGCTGATTATTCCCTTGAGCAGATGGTCATGGAACCAACCAGGGGAAAGGGGATCCTGGACTTGGTTCTAACTAACGCACAGGATTTGGTTCATGATGTCCTTGTAACCGAGCCCATAGGAACCAGCGATCACAACACAATAACCTTCAACTTAACCATGGATAGCAAATTGTCAGTGAAAACTAACACAGAGACCTTAAACTTTCACAGAGGAAATTTTGACAAAATGAGGAAAATAGTAAAGAAGAAACTAAAAGGAACAGTAAAAAAAGTCAAATCCCTCCAAAATGCTTGGAAACTGTTTAAAAATACGTTACAGCAGGCTCAAATAAAATGCATTCCTAAAAGAAGAAAGAGGATTGGAAAGTCCAAGAGGATACCAGTATGGCTTACGAATGAGGTAAAGGAGGTTATTGGAAAGAAGAAAAACTCATTTAAGAAATGGAAGGCTCTTCCTACCGAGGAGAACAGGAGGGATCACAAACTCTGGCAGACCAAATGCAAGGCGATAGTCATGAAAGCCAAGAGAGACTTTGAGGAGCATATAGCCAAGAATATTAAAAATAATAACAAAACCTTTTTTAAGTACATCAGAAGCAGGAACCCAACCAGAAAATCAGTTGGGCCACTTGATAACAATGGTCAGAAGGGGATAATCAGAGAAGACAAGGAGATTGCTGAGAGGCTAAATGACTTCTTTGCCTCCGTTTTCACCGAGGAGGATAGAGAACATTTGCCTGCCACTGAATTAGTTTTCCCAGGGAGGGAAATAGAAGAATTAAACCTGATAAAGATAAACAAGGAAGATGTTCTTGCATGCCTTTCTAAACTAAACGTCAACAAATCGCCGGGTCCAGATGGCATCCACCCTAGAATTCTCAAGGAACTCAAGTGTGAAATTGCTGAACTTCTAGCTAAAATATACAATCTTTCTCTAAGATCAGGCACTGTACCGGAGGATTGGAGGGAAGCAAATATAACCCCGATCTTCAAGAAAGGATCCAGAGGTGATCCAGGAAACTATAGACCAGTCAGTCTAACCTCAGTTCCAGGCAAACTGATGGAAATCATTATTAAAGATAAAATTACAGGGCACATAGAAAAACAGGCATTGCTGAAAGAAAATCAACATGGTTTCTGCAAAGGCAAATCATGTCTTACTAACTTGTTAGAATTCTTTGAGGGTGTAAATAAATACATAGATAAAGGGGCCCCAGTTGATATTGTATATCTTGACTTTCAAAAGGCTTTTGACAAAGTTCCTCACCAAAGGCTCCTAAAAAAGCTCTCCAGCCACGGAATTAGAGGACAGGTCTTGTCCTGGATTGGTAACTGGCTAAATTGTAGGAAGCAAAGGGTGGCAATAAATGGACAATTCTCCGGATGGAAAGAAGTGAGAAGTGGTGTACCCCAAGGTTCAGTTTGGGGACCTTTACTTTTTAATTTATTCATCAATGATCTGGATGTAGAAATTAATAGTGAGGTAGCCAAGTTTGCTGATGACACTAAATTGTTCCGGGTTGTGAAAAATGAAACTGATTGTCGGGAGCTCCAGAAGGATCTCTCGAAATTGTGTGAGTGGGCAACAAAGTGGCAAATGCATTTTAACCTAAACAAGTGCAAAGTTATGCACATCGGGGCAAAGAACCCCAATTATACTTACCAACTGATGGGGACCAAACTTTCTGAGACAACCCAAGAAAGGGATCTTGGGGTTTTGGTGGACAGCTCGATGAAGATGTCAACCCAATGCGCAGCAGCACTAAAAAAAAGCAAATTCCATGCTTGGCATGATTAAGGAAGGGAATCGAAAATAAGTCAGCAAGTGTTGTATTGCCTCTGTACAAATCGATGGTGAGACCACACTTGGAGTACTGTGTACAGTTCTGGTCACCACACCTCAAGAAGGATATAATGGAACTGGAAAAGGTGCAAAAAAGGGCAACAAGAATGATCAAGGAAATGGAGTGCCTCCCTTATGAAACCAGATTGCAACGCCTTGGTCTCTTCAGCCTTGAAAGACGGCGTTTAAGGGGTGACTTGATTGAAGTGTATAAAATCATGCATGGGATAGAAAAGGTGGATAGAGAAAAATTCTTTTCTCTATCACACAATACCAGGACAAGGGGGCACTCCCTAAAGCTCATAGCTAAGAAAGTGAGGACAAATAAAGGGAAATATTTCTTCACCCAGAGGGTCGTTGATTTATGGAATTCACTTCCTGAAGGGGTCGTGACAGCTGTCAGCCTTGACAGCTTCAAGGCAGGGCTAGATAGATTCATGGAGGCCAAGTGTATCGGTGGTTATTAAAACAGATGTCCATGTGCCGCCTCTATGTTGGTTGAGGAAGGCAGGATTCCCTTGGGTACCATTTGTTGGGGGTCAAGGGAAAGGGAGGGTTTTGCCTTCTCTTTCTGCTCAAGATCCCCATGTACAATTTGTGGGCCACTGTGTGACACAGAATGCTGGACTCGATGGGCTTTGGCCTGATTCAGCAGGGCTCTTCTTAGGTTCTTATGTTCTTAATTCAGGCAGGATAGAGGTTGGGATTGGAGACATCACAAACCAGTTAAAGTTTCTGTGAGCTGAAAGATGGCTAGAAGACCCTTCAGGCTATCAGTAAGGAAAACAGTGAGCAGCACAATCCTGACCGTATCCCTGACCGGATATGGGAATGTCCAAAGCTCAGCGCCCGCCGCCCCCCAACCTCTCCTTGACTTGATCAGAGCCTTGTCTTCATTCCAAGCCATTCAGTGTGAAGTCAAAGTTCATTGCTATATATGCTCTGTACTTGGCGTGGTGATGGTTTTATATTAGCCATTGACTCAACCTTCATTGATCCTGGAGAATGTATCGCACAAATCATTTTGCACTAAACTGCTGAATCAATGAAGAAATCTCCTGGAAAATTTATATTAAAAGTCACTGTTTGCCTAAATGAGTTCCCAGTGCCCCATATTGAATATTTTGCTGATGAATTGAGCGAGTTTAAATTTGAACATTGCAGACCCATTAAAGAATGAATTCTTAAATCAAATCCTGCCATTTATGATTGAAATGAGATTTCCTCCGCCGTGGACTAGCTGCTGTATAAATCAGTTGTGCATTTTATACTGTACTATAAACAAGATATAATTCTTTTAAATACACAACAAGTGCCTTAAATCTTTTGATGCATCTTGCTTTTATCTGATGTTGTTATGGCTATATTTACGCCAGCTTTATGAACGAAGAGAGCTTTTGAAGGTTAAGAAAACTAGAGAGTTCCTTATTCAGTTTCCTTAATTTTTCAGAGTAACTCATCAATACCGCTTGCAGGTTTTACTGAGAACGGATCGTTTCCATCCCTTCCTTCAGAATATACCCACACCAGGATAGGGTTGTAACTTTTACAGCATCTAGGTAAAAGATTTGGGATGTGCCTGTTGACTGTACATTAGCTTATTTAGTTCGTTTAAGACGCGACAGGGCAAAGTTAATATCTGTGCCCCGTCAGAGGTGAGTAGCACCATTTACACCGTGATCATCTCATTTCTGGTCAACTAGTAATGCCTAAAAAGGTCTGTTTTATTTGTGTATTATTTCTAATACACAAATTTTACACATTAGGTTGTTTCCCAGTGCAAGAGCACAAAGCTAATAAAAAGCACTAAAGCATATAAAATATAGAAAAACGCCGCCCTCGCCAGCAGCTATCTTGGTAACCACTTCATGTGCTGAAGAATAAATCTCTCTTTTTTTGTCACCAGGAATGCAACGGAGTTAAGAGAATGTGTTGGTTGTCGTAAGAAATTTTGCAGAAAGGGTACAGCTATAAAATAATCACACATCTAAACGGAGAGAATGAGAGCATGTCAAGCAGCTCTGGAGACTCTGAGAAATGGTTTTGTTCTTGTTGGGATTCTGAACAAAGAACTCTGAGATTAAAACATACCTGGGTCCACCCAGGCCCTTCCCTTCCGAAGCCCTGGCGCCACTCAGACTGGGCTCTGATCCTGACAATATGGGAGGGGGGGGACTTTTTTTTTTTTTTTTAGAAAAATCTGGCTTGATTGATTTCTGAATCTGTACCAGTTTATTGGAAATCACAGCAAAATTGGTATTGGATTGGATTGGATTGGATTGGAATGGAATGGAATGGAATAGAATAGAATAGAATAGAATAGAATAGAATAGAATAGAATAGAATAGAATAGAATAGAATAGAATAGAATAGAATAGAATAGAATAGAATAGAATAGAATAGAATAGGAATGAAGTGGAGTGGAGTGGAGTAGAGTAGAGTAGAGTAGAGTAGAGTAGAGTAGAGTAGAGTAGAGTAGAGTAGAGTAGAGTAGAGTAGAGTAGAGTAGAGTAGGAATGGAATGGAATGGAACGGAACGGAATAGAATGGAATAGACTGGACTAGAATAGAATAGAATAGAATAGAATAGAATAGAATAGAATAGAATAGAATAGAATAGAATAGAATAGAATAGAATAGAATAGAATAGAATAGAATAGAATAGGAATGAAGTGGAGTGGAGTGGAGTGGAGTGGAGTAGAGTAGAGTAGAGTAGAGTAGAGTAGAGTAGAGTAGAGTAGAGTAGAGTAGAGTAGAGTAGAGTAGAGTAGAGTAGAGTAGGAATGGAACGGAACGGAATGGAATGGAATGGAACGGAATGGAACGGAATGGAATAGACTGGACTAGAATAGAATAGAATAGAATAGAATAGAATAGAATAGAATAGAATAGAATAGAATAGAATAGAATAGAATAGAATAGAATAGAATAGAATAGAATAGAATAGAATAGAATAGGAATGAAGTGGAGTGGAGTGGAGTGGAGTGGAGTGGAGTGGAGTGGAGTAGAGTAGAGTAGAGTAGAGTAGAGTAGAGTAGAGTAGAGTAGAGTAGAGTAGAGTAGAGTAGAGTAGGAATGGAACGGAATGGAATGGAATGGAACGGAACGGAACGGAATAGAACGGAATAGACTGGACTAGAATAGAATAGAATAGAATAGAATAGAATAGAATAGAATAGAATAGAATAGAATAGAATAGAATAGAATAGAATAGAATAGAATAGAATAGAATAGAATAGAATAGGAATGAAGTGGAGTGGAGTGGAGTGGAGTAGAGTAGAGTAGAGTAGAGTAGAGTAGAGTAGAGTAGAGTAGAGTAGAGTAGAGTAGAGTAGAGTAGAGTAGAGTAGAGTAGGAATGGAACGGAACGGAACGGAACGGAACGGAACGGAACGGAATAGAATAGAATAGAATAGAATAGAATAGAATAGAATAGAATAGAATAGAATAGAATAGAATAGAATAGAATAGAATAGAATAGAATAGAATAGGAATGAAGTGGAGTGGAGTGGAGTGGAGTGGAGTGGAGTGGAGTAGAGTAGAGTAGAGTAGAGTAGAGTAGAGTAGAGTAGAGTAGAGTAGAGTAGAGTAGAGTAGAGTAGAGTAGGAATGGAACGGAATGGAATGGAATGGAATGGAACGGAACGGAATAGAACGGAATAGACTGGACTAGAATAGAATAGAATAGAATAGAATAGAATAGAATAGAATAGAATAGAATAGAATAGAATAGAATAGAATAGAATAGAATAGAATAGAATAGGAATGAAGTGGAGTGGAGTGGAGTGGAGTAGAGTAGAGTAGAGTAGAGTAGAGTAGAGTAGAGTAGAGTAGAGTAGAGTAGAGTAGAGTAGAGTAGAGTAGAGTAGAGTAGAGTAGAGTAGAGTAGAGTAGAGTAGAGTAGAGTAGAGTAGAGTAGAGTAGAGTAGAGTAGGAATGGAACGGAACGGAATGGAACGGAACGGAACGGAATGGAATAGAATAGAACAGAATAGAATAGAATAGAATAGAATAGAATAGAATAGAATAGAATAGAATAGAATAGAATAGAACAGAATAGAATAGAATAGAATAGAATAGAATAGAATAGAATAGAATAGAATAGAATAGGAATTGGAAGGGACCTTGGAGGTCTTCTAGTCCAACCCCCTGCTTAAGCAGAAGACCCTATACCATTTCTGACAGATGGCTGTCCAGTCTCTTCTTGAAAGCTTCCAGTGATGAAGCACCCACAACATCTGAAGGCAACTTCTGTTCCATTGGTTGATTGTTCTCACTGTCAGAAAATTTCCCCTTATTTCTAAGTTTAACTTCTTCTTGATCAGTTTCCATCCATTATTCCTTGCTTGGCCTTCAGGTGCTTTGGAAAAGAGGTTGACCCCCCCCTCCTCTCTGTGGCAGCCCCTCAGATAAACTGATGCATACTTCGTTATGATTAATGATAGAGAGGTTGGATGGATGGATGGATGGATGGATAGGTAGGTAGGTAGGTAGATAGATAAATAGATAGATAGATAGATAGATAGATAGATAGATAGATAGATAGATAGATAGATAGATAGATAGATAGATAGATAGATAGATAGATAGATTATGGAAATGGATGGATAAATGGAGATAGATGATAGATAACAGACACACAATCAGATCGATGGACAGATAGACAGAATCTCCTCAGAACAATCTCAAGAGGTACTTTTAGGGCTCTTCAAGTAAAAAAAAACTAAACAAAAACAAACCAAGTCCGAAGACATGGGTTTGCCCCCTAGCCTGAGGATCCAGGAATGTGGGAATGGAATCTGTAAGACGGTTGTATTGCTAGGAAAACTGACTGTGCACTTCAGCAAATTACATTTTAATGGTTTTATTGTTTTTAATGCTTTTTGTTATGTTTTTTTGTTGTTGCGGTTCTACTTTTCTTTTTAAATTTTTTTTGCTGTCTCTAGGTGAGATGGGCAGCTACATAAATTTACCAAATAAAAGTTGTTGCTTACACTAGTTTCTAATAGAAGTTATACAGAAAAGTCCAGCAAGGGAAATACAGAAAGCTGCAGGCCAAAGATAAACAATAGTCACAGAGTGAATGAGCATTTTATGAGGCGTATTTTATGGTGGTTAAAATGAATGTGAAAAAACAGGAAGAGGAAAAACTAATTAATGGAGAAAAATAGATAAAAGATCTTATAATGTCCATTTGTATCAGTGTAGAAGTTGTTCGGTCCTTCACTTATCCTTAAATCTAGACCAGGGGTAGACAACCTTGGCTTTTTGATGACTGGTGGACTTCAACTCCCAGAATTCCTCAGCCAGTGTGGGGGAATTATGGCCCCTTCATCACTCATGGACTTCAACTCCCAGAATTCCTCAGCCAGCATGGGGGAATTATGGCCCCCTCATGACTGGTGGACTTCAACTCCCAGAATTCCTGAGCCAGCATGGCTCAGCTTGGAAACCTCTCCCTTTCCCCTCAGCATGGCTGGCTCAGGAATTCTGGGAGTTGAAGTCCACAAGTCATAAAAGAGCCAAGGTGGCCTACTTCTGATCTAGACCATGTGGAAACATTTTGCTTCATTTTCTCATTTTAGAACACAGAAAATTTGGAAAATCAGGTTAACCAACAGACTCTTACCCTGAATCTGTTCCTTAAAGTCAGGAGGATAAGTTAGTTTTCATTTGCCCAAAATTATTCTCGCTGGCTGCCCCAGACTTCATAAAGGCAAAAGTGATGGTGGAATGACAAAGCCTATGTTTCAGGAAGAGCATTCAACATCGCATTCAGGTCCTTCGCTGTGATATTTCTTTCCAAAGTGGCCCTGACGTGTAATGATTTCAAATCAAACTAAGGTCACTGTTTGACAAGATCAGACCACCGGAGTTAAAGAACTTTAAATTTTTCTTGGAAGACCAGCTCCAAAAAATTAAACATCCAACCCTTTGCAAATCTTATTCGAGGAGATGCAATAAGCATAAAATCATACGTTCTGAGGAGATGTGTTCAAATAAGGTGCTTGGGATGGCAACAACATCTCCAAGTACCCCGTTCCCATGTGACATTCCCTTCTTAACAGAATAACAGAGTAGGAAGAGACCTTGGAGGTCATCTAGTCCAGCCCCCTGCTCAAGCAGGAGACTCTAGACTCTTTTAGCCAAATGGCTGTCCAGTCTCTTTTTGAACACCTCCAGGGATGAAGCACCATCAACTTCTGGAGGCTCCAGACAGAAACCATATCTTTTGACCCCAGCTGAGTGAAACCATCCAAGTTTTGTCCCAAGTGTCCCATAGCCTCTGGGCTATGAGAGTTCAGATGAGTCCATCTGACTCAATCCTACCAAGGCTGACTGACTGGCTGTGGGTGTTTGGCTGGCCAAATCAGGGGATATTTCATCTCTGACCTTGGATGGGATGGTGTGCAACTTGAGGGTCTTCCTCAAATCAGAATTCCTGCTTGAAGAAGCACAACTGTGTAGAAAATGAAAGTAACGGAATAACATGGCTGGAAGGAACTTTGGAGGTCTTCTAGTCCAATCCCTTGCTCAGGCAGGGAACTCTATATCATTTCAGCCAAATCGTTGTCCAATCTCTCCTTGAAAACCTCCAGTGATGGAGCACCCACCACTTCTGGAGGCAGGCCGTTCCACTGGTTAATTGTCCTCATTGTCAGGAAATTCCTCCTGAGTTCCAGGTTGCTTCTCTCCTTGGTTAGTTTCCCTCCATTGCTTCTTGTCCTGCCTTCAGGTGCTTTGGAGAATAGCTTGACTCCCCTACCTCTTTGTGGAAGGCCCTTGGATAATGCTTTATGAGTTCAAGTCAACATCAGGGAAGCAAATCCATTCTTCTGGAAGCAGGAAGCTTCTTCTGCTGAAGATTGGGCCTTATTTGACTTCACATGGTGAAGGCAGGGCTTCTTGGAATCCCAGTTTTTAAGCACAGGGCTGAATGAAATCAAGGGAAGACTGCCACTAAATGCCCAGTGATGCCAAAGGACCAGCTGACTCCAGCTTCTTCTGGTGATCTTCTTTCAAGTGGAATGAATTTCCAAACGTTTAGGCCAGGGGTAGACAACCTTGGCTCTTTTATGACTGGTGGACTTCAACTCCCAGAATTCCTGAGCCAGCCTGGCTCAGCTTGGAAACCTCTCCCTTTCCCCTCAGCATGGCTGGCTCAGGAATTCTGGGAGTTGAAGTCCACCAGTCATAAAAGGGCCAAGGTTGCCTACCCCTGGTTTAGGCAGATGAGCTGTGGCTCTTCTCCATTTAAAGCTACGTCTACCTGAGGTTCAGAGCCTTTTCAGCCCTAACCATCCCTTTAAATCGGAGAGGCTGCAGAAAGGTTGGTTCCCTCACTATAACCAGGTAGTAAAAATTCACAGCTGCAATTCTCCTAATGAAATGTTTTCAAGTCTCCGTGGGTCTCTTTCATCCAAGGACAAACATCAAGGATTTTATAACTATCACTTGATCATCTGTGTTAAAGTAGAGGAGGTAGATTCTCAGGAAGATAACAAAAGTATTATCTATCCAGGGACAATATAAAGGATATTGAGCTGATAGCATCTAACTGAAGTTTCAGTTTTCCACATGCCAAATTGTTTTCATGATTAATTGATTTACATCAACTGGACTCATCAGCAAAAGCATTTTTGTTTTGTTGTTTTTAAAAAATCATTGCTTTGGGAATTTTCTTCCAATTAAAATATAGAAGCACAAAAATCTAGAATTTCTAGACAGTGTTTTTTTTCATAGGAGGTGCTTACAATTTTGAGTCAAAGAATATTATGGTGATTTTTGGATGCCCACTTTCTTATGAAAATATCATGTGACAATTTTGAATGTATGAAATTCAGTCCCAATCCCATTAAATGTTCATTGCTGATAATGAGTCCTGAATGGAATCAATTTGCTTTCCATAGATGTCAGCATTTGATGTTTGTTCATCTTAAAATGGCACTCCATGTCATCTGTGCAGCTACTGCAAATTGAACTTCAACATTTTTGATGCACAATGAATTTTGGATTTATTTGGCTTTTTGACAGCTGCATTTGTCACAACCTGTGAATCTTTTGCCCCAGTGAATTCAGCTCCATTGCAACTTTCACACTAATGCTTTCCTTTCGGTTCAAATTATAAATTCATTTCTTTTGCATCCTTCACGTTTCTTGAGTTGAAAGATTAGCACAAAGCACTGATTTTCAGTTATAATGGAGCCAAATTTAACGCCTTGAGTACTTTAACTAATCACCGGACTGGATAATTATAGTTGAATGGCCTAGCTATACTATAAGTTAAGCAGAAATTTCAGTATCATCCCAGTTTGGGTTCTTTTCCTGTAAATTATGGAGAGTCTTTTTTTTTTCATTCTTTCCTAATTAAGAAAAAGCATGTCTTTTGAGAAGGAGTGGCCAAATAATAATTGCTTTCATGAGCTCAAGCCAATATATTTCCTTTGTCCATTTAGCTTTCTAAATCACTTTACACGTATGGCATACTTGGGTATAATTGGATGAAGGTGCTTAATTCACATTTTTTAAGAAAGTCAAATTGATATTAGTTCATCAATCTAATAAAGCCTTGGAATATCTGAGAGTAAAGAGGGATATTGGTTCTTTAATTAGGAAAGGAATTTATTCAATAAGTTATTGGAGGAAGCAATTTGCAGGGCTTAATTTTGCCATGGAGTGTCTTTCCTTCCACATGTGGGGTGGGAGACTTTTCCAGGACTGTGAAGGTGATAACCTTGTGATAACCCACGTGTTCATCAGTCAAATTACTGTCCCCAGTAATGATAGTGCTAAAGCTCTGGAACACCAGGGCAGCTAATCTGTATTCAAATTACACTCAATGAAACAGCCAGCACAATTCCAGTAATAACTCACTGGAACTGAGAGGTGAAGGGAGAGAGAGGCTCAGACCCTTCATGCAGATTGGACATTATCATACATTTCTTAGGTGTCGGACAGGTCTGCACGAGGGGGCTGTTAATGAAAATATCAATCAAAACCTCTGCTGACTTAATGGTCAATTTAAATTAATTAATTGGAAAAGGGGAGGAAAAAAAAAGTTGAGAGGCGAGGCATTGATTGTTTGGCTCAAAGCTGTTGGGCGGGAAAGGGGACGAGGAGGCCCCTTGACACAAACAAGGCTTCTCCAGGGTGAGAAACGGGCATTTTCCAGATAAATAAATAAATCCAGGTGCATAAAGGAGAGGAGGGGTAGGTGGGGGGAGAGGTAAGGATCTGCATCCATGAAAACTCAGGAAACGTGTTCCGGGAACGAGGCAGGTTGGGTGCCAAGGTGACATTCTGTAAGCAGAACTCAGCCTGTCACATTGGGAACATTAAATATTTTGGGTTTGCCATAGATAGATAGATAGATAGATAGATAGATAGATAGATAGATAGATAGATAGATAGATAGATAGATAGATAGATAGATAGATAGATTCTGAAGGATGACCAGGATTGGCCCATCATACTTCAAATGGCCAAATTCATTGGCAGCTTAAGACTCACGGTTCTTATCTTTGCAAGGAAAGCCTTGGAAAGTGTGAATCTTCTTGTGCATCTCTAGGTTGTGGGGATACAATACACAACTCTTTCCACATCAACAGGCTCTCCCTGATATTGTGGTTCTGCTGCTACGGTTTCAGTGCACAAGAAGGAAAGAGCTTGGGTCGAGAAGCTAAAACGGATGTGGACAATTTCTTAGTTCTTAATTTATTTTTTCCTTCCAGGGATTATAGTCCTACAAAATATCCTTATGATTTGAAATCAGATTGGGCGAGTCAGGAAGAATGAGAAATTCAATCAGCTGATTGAAATGATGGCTCTCCATAACTGACCTAAACACCAGCTTCTGAAAATGCTTTTTAAATGGCAAAGATCACTAAAAAGCTTTATATATAATAGGGATAAGTGATGCCTTGTTACACCTGATGTGGTCCGGAAGGAATTTAAAATCTGGACTTACCAGATTTACAACCATAATATCAAACAGGACAATTTTTTTCAGCTGGATTCAAGAGTCCGCTGGATAAATGCAGACACCGATTTTACTCCTTACCGTGCAGGGGCAAACATTTTTGCCCAACAATGAGTCAACATTCACAAATCCCTTTGGCCACAACAATGCACTTGTGACATCAAAGTGTGTTGCAGCAGAAGACTTTCCGAAACCTTCAGCAGATTCACAATTTGGGCAGGGTGGAGCATCCTTATTAACAGCCAGGCCAGCTCATCCCAGTTTTAAACACACCAACCGTTTGAATAGAAAGATTTGCCCAAAAAAAGTGATACCTCGTTGCACAAAAGAGAGAAACACAGAATTGAAGAATCTGCTCCAGAAACCTGATAGCAGTGGCTACTTCATCCAGCAGATGTTAGGGCTTCCAGATGTACACACAGCTGTTTGTCTACCACTCTGCAAAGGTCCTCTGAGGGTTTTGCTTCTCATAGTTATTTCCCATTTAGCTTTGAAAGAAAGAACAATATTATTACTCCTCATTCTGCCGGTGTGGAAGCCAAGGGCTTAAGCCAGGAAAAGAATAGCTTGTTTGAGGCCACCAAGGAAGCAATGGAAGGAGAGACTCATGATCTCAAAGCTGGAACTGCAATATTAGAACACCAGGAATTGGGGGGGGGATTGACTGGGAGCTTAATTCTGAAATTGCTGGGTAGATCAAAGTAATTGGGTTCCCAGCCTTGTCCCTGAAAACATCTGGAAACAACACAAATAAACACTTTAACCCTTTCCTCGCAATAACAGCACAGATACATTTTGCCTCTTCCTAGAGTCTAAACAAAGCCAGCAAAAACTTTCAGATTCTCCTGTCTCTTGGTTCTTGATTGCAGAACAAATCCTACGAGTAACTTGGAGCATCTTCTGGAGGCATCTAACCCCAGTTGGGCCAAACTAGCAGACTCTATGGTATCCCACTTCCATGATTGCTGGTTGATGCTCTGAAGACATTGTTACTGTAAGTCTCTAGTGCAGAAGTGGCCGGCCTGCCCACTTGGTTGAAAGTTCCCCTGCTCTGCAAAAGAGCAAGTTGTGTTTTTCCAATGTGACATAGAATTTCCTTGGGCCACGTTTGTGAGCTCCCTTGTGACACAACGAAGGTCATTATTTTCAGATTTAGCTCACTGTAATTGACGTAAGACTCTTTTTGGTGTGCAGGACCTTCTCTGGACGCACAAATTGTGCACAATTCAGTCCTTTCATGCGTCTAGAAGTGAGCGTCTTAAGAAAGATATTAAGAGAATTGGAAAGAGCCAGAGAGAGATGCCAAGGTAGATTGTGACTAAATAAATGTAGGATGATAAAGTTGTTTGTGGCCTTGGCGGCATCTGTTTCTTGAAGATGTTGTACATACCGAGAAGAAATACAAAGTATGATGGGTTTTGACTGAAAATTCTTTGTCCCGTGTGGGTTGCTTTCGGGCTAATTCCTGTTAATGTCATGCATGCATGGTTAGCTGACGTCCATTTGATCCGTCTTTCAGAGATTTATTTTGTCAATAAAGGTGATATTATGCCTCTGAAGATAGTTAGTATCATTTATACGGATTGTCTATTGACGGACACATTTAACAAAGGGTGTTTATGTGCTGAACAATCACATATTTTATTTATCCAATAACCACATGATCGATTTTTTTTAAAAGGATATCAGGTTGAAGGACTTCTTGGAGATGTAAAGATTTGCCAGGATTTGAATACGTCTAAAAATTTCAATTTGTGTCAGGCCTGTGTTACATTTTATTAGTATTGTCCTTTCAGAGATCACATATTGATACGGAGTTTAAAAATCAAACCCACGCTGTTGACTTAAGATGATTGCCTGCTTGTGTGTGTGTAGGTTAATTAGTGTGTCTAAATTGATAGCTACTGTACAAAATGTGTTGAGGCCTCCAGCGCCCTAACCACGATAACAAAGGTGGAAGGGATCTTGGAGCTCAGGAATTCTGGGAGTTGAAGTCCACGAGTCAT
This sequence comes from Bothrops alternatus, assembly GCA_034064705.1. Classification (NCBI taxonomy): domain Eukaryota; kingdom Metazoa; phylum Chordata; class Lepidosauria; order Squamata; family Viperidae; genus Bothrops; species Bothrops alternatus. The sequence continues at coordinate 992,069 of JARGCV010000490.1, read as the reverse complement.
AAAAGAGCCAAGGTGGCCTACCTCTGCCCTAGACCAATCTCTTCTTGAAAAACCTCCAGTAATGGATCCCCCACAACTTCCAAAGGCAAGCAGTTCCACTGGTGAATTGTTCTCACTGTCAGGAAATTCCTGCTTAGTTCCAGGTTGCTTCTCTCCTTGATCAGTTTCCATCCTTTGCTTTTTGTCCTGCCCTCTGCAGCTTTGGAGAATAGCTCTCTCTCCCTCCCCTCATTTTTGTGGCAGCCCCTCAAATTATTATTATTATTATTTATTAAACTTATATGCCGCCCTTCTCCCAAGACTCAGGGAGGCTCACAACAATACAAGTATAAAGAACATAGCACAAAATCAATTAAAATTACTAATTTACAGTATAAAAACTAAGTAATTTATTTCACTCACACAACACACAATCACAGTCAAAGGCCCAGGGGCAGAGTGCAGCTCACACGCCCCAAGCCTGTCTGCATAAATGTGTCTTCAACAGTTTTCGGAAAGCTAGGAGGGAGGAAGCAGTACGGACCTCTGAGGGAAGCTGGTTCGAGAGGGCTGGGGCAGGAACAGAGAAGGCCCTAACCCTAGATCCCGCCAAACGGCACTGTCTAACAGACGGGACCCGTAGGAGGCCAACCCTATGTGCCCTAACCGGTCGCTGGGATTCATGAGGCAGAAGACGGTCCCGCAAGTATCCTGGCCCATTGCCATAAAGGGCTTTATAGGTCATAACTTGAATTGTGTTCGGAGACCAATTGGCAGCCAGTGCAGCTCATGGAGGGCTGGAGTGATATGAGCATGTCTTGGGAGACCCAAGACGGCTCGCGCGGCCGCATTCTGGACTAAATATTGAAAGACGGCTATCACGTCTCCCCCAGTCCTTCTTTTCACTAGACCACGCCTAGAATACTGCAACGAGTTTGGGTCATCATACCATAAAAGAAGACGCTCTTTAGAGACAAAAAGTGCAGAGAAGAGCAACAAAGAGGATTAGGGGACCGGAGGCTAAAACATACAAAGAACAGTTGCAAGAACTGGGCATGGTGGAGAGAAGGACCAGGGAAGACATGATAGCAGTCTTCCAATATTCAACCTATGTTCCAAAGCACCTGAAGGCCAGACCAGGAACAACGGATGGAAACTGATCAAGGAGAGATTCAACCTAGAAATAAGGAGAAATTTTCTGACAGTGAGAACAATCAACCAATGGAACGGAAGTTGCCTCCAGATGTTGTGGGTGCTTCATCACTGGAAGATTTCAAGAAGAGACTGGACTGCCATCTCTCAGAAATGATACAGGGTCTGCTGCTTGGGTGGGGGTGTGTGTGTGGACTGGATGACCTCTAAGGTCCCTTCCAACTCTCTTATTCTATTCTAGACTGGCGGTACCCAATTCCATTCTTCATAGGCTTCAGCCTCCAGCCCCCTAATCATCTTTGTTGCTCTTCTTTGTCCTCTTTCTAGTAAATAAACTTCAGCAACACCTTGCAACAATGTTTGGTTAGATTTTACCTGTAGGGCTTGTTGCCAAAGACTTCCAGTTCTGCAAGAAAATCTAGGGAGGAGAGAGGAAAAGACTAGCTCAGGACTAAAATAGCTGGAACCAGGAGGTGGATATATATATATATTTAATGATCTTTGATACCATCTGGTGGCATCAATCCAGAGGTGCAAGAACGAAGTCTTAACCTAGAAACAGGGGTAGGCAACCTCGGCTCTTTTATGACTCATGGCCTTCAACTCCCAGAATTCCCGAGTCAGCTGACTCGGGAATTCTGGGAGTTGAAGGCCATGAGTCATAAAAGAGCCAAGGTTGCCTACCCCTGACCTAGAAGATCCATTTCCTAAATTTCAAGAAGCTGGATTACCCTCTTTGCCACATGCCAGGTCAGCAGAACCAAAGCCGCTGGTGAAACGGCTAAGTCCATATTTTAGGAGCATAATTCAGCCTGCTATCGAGATCTTTTAAATGTAATACTTCTTTCCAAATGTTGCTTCGAAAGCAACACAAGCTTGTTGTGTCACTTACCGTCTCAGCTCGGTGAGAGCAAATTTAGAAAATGAGGCACCTTAGCCGACGCTAAGACACCCCCAAAATGTTCATGGCTTTATTACAAAGTCACCCCTGTCCAAGCTCTCTGTTACGCAATAAAAAGAGACACTCAAGTCATTGCTTTAAAAATCAGGTGCTCTTTATGTTGTCATTGTTTCAAATATCCACCGCCAGGAAAGTTCTCCTTAATTACTCTCCTGTCCGTGATTAATATTTATATGTTACTTATATGTAAGGGTGTAGGTCTATACATATGTTGTCGATAGTATGTTTTAAATGTGTTTTATGTATGTGTACACTCTGAGAGCAAGCAACTCAATTTCATTTCCTGTGCCGTTGTGCCCACAGGAAAAAAATGACAATCGGTTATCTAATCTAATCTTACTTCTGGATCTCTTTTTGATAAGTTTCCATCCCTTAGGATGGTCTTATCCTGCCCTCCGGTGCTTTGAAGAATAAGTTGACCCCCCTCTTCTCTGTGACAGCCCCTCAATTACTGGAATATTATCACTCCTAATCCTTCTCTTCACTAGACTAGATATACTTTCCACTATCTAGGCATGTATATTGTTCGGGGGGAGGGGGGAGGAGAAAGTATGCAAGGAAACCTTGATTTCAAATGTGAATCTTCTTGAGTGCCAGATGCTAAGGCAAAGGGTAGATCACAAAGTTGAATTTCTGGAACACTGGTGCCATCTAGTGGTGGATATAAAGATCGCACCTATTTTTTTATTTTTTTTTTGCACCCTGCAACGATGAATGTTTTGGCCCTACTGTAGGTTCTTGCTCTCTCTGCTGTGTTATGTCCACATTCTCACATGCTGAGACTCTGCTCCCATCTTTGTTTCTTAGAGAAGGGCTGCAAAAAGGACTCCTTTAGACTCTCCTTTTCCTATCACTTGGGGTAAGGCTAAAAGTCAGATAACGTTGGAAAGGTGGGACCCCATTTTTCTCTTCCCCCTAGCCTTTTCTATTATTATTATTATTATTATTATTATTATTATGCATTTTTTCACAGCTTTCAATTTCTGAAAATCCGTTTCCTTAACTGACAAGGTGGTTCCAATTCATTTTGCGTTGGAACAATACACTTGGGCATTAAAAAACTGGAAGGAGCAGGGAGTTATTTTGTACTACGGACTTAAACCTCAACAGCATAAACCAATTTCATTAGCTTTTATAGGCACCATTTTTGCAATGTGCCCTTACAGATACTTGATCCCAAATCAGCTAATGCATAAAACACGCAGATTGTGAAACAGAGCTTCAACTAGGGCAGGGGTAGGAATTCTGGGAGTTGAAGTCCACAAGTCATCAAAGGACCAAGATTACCTACCCCTGAACTAGGGACTCTGAAAAAAAGTGACTCATGACTGTTTTTAATGATCAAAAATAATGATCACATGATCAAAATTGGCATGGATTTGACGGTTGCAGTGTCCCCGGATCCCATTATAACCTTTCAACCTTCTAACAAGCCAGCCCAGGGAGTCACTTAACATGAGAAACGAAGCTAAAGTATGGCTAAATAAAAGGTGATTGTGGTTTGAGGTTGTTTTTCAATTTTCTCTGGGATATTTTGCTGGTGTCATCTCAATTAAACTTTTCGTATAATTCAGGTCAAAAGGTAAGAGTGGTTGAAAATACGAGACGGAGCTTCTAGTCAAACAGCTACACAGCATTTACAAAAATTACAGGGCAGACAAGCAGGAGACTTTGATCCAAATTAGCTCTGAACTAAGAAATCTTACAAAGGGGCTCTTTAAATGACCGCCCCACTTCTTATAAATTAATTCTGTGCGACCAAAATGAGACTGGGCATGTGCGTAAGGCCTATGAAAAGATACCGTCTCCTGAGGTGGTATCAAAAAAGCACATGCAATGTAACACAATTAAACACTGGTATTTCCCATGCCATTTCTGGTGTGCCTGTTTATTTAAGAGCAATGATGCTTTTAAGCACAAATGCTGTGCTCCACATAATCAACGGGCGTTTTCTTGAAGGGTGAATGGACGATCGACTTCAGAAAGCAGAAATCCAATCAGTAATTGTTCAACTGTAGCAAAACAGGCCAACAATGACCAGGAAAAGGAATTTTTTGCGGTCCCAAGACCAGCCACGTCTACTCCATTAGTTCTGGGAAAGTAAAATCCATTTCCAAGTTGAATGTGTGCCGTTCAGTCTTGCAGGCATAGACTTAAAAGTTGTTTTGGGGTCTGCAGATCCCAAAGCAAGATATAATTGGAGTCAGATATCCCAAAAACTTTACACCAAAGGTGTTCATTTTGCAATCCAATCTCATTTAGATTTTCACTCAGAAATGAACCCATCTGATTAAATTCAGTGGAATAACCCAAACTATGTGAGCACAGCTGCCATTTCAAAACAACTTTTTAAAACATTAAAATATATCCCATCACCGGTACAGCTAGTGTGAACAGCTGGTCTGAATCTTTCTCTGCATGTCCTTTCATGTCATACAAAGACGGTCTTGCTTTATTTATATTTTATTCCATACAAAAACAGCAACAGTAGTAAAAAAAAATTATATTATGAATAAAAATAACATCCCCAGGCACCCTTCGTTCAGGCTTCCTTAAAAGTTCATACAACCCCACAGAAAACTATTTACAAGTTATCGGTTTAAAACTTGGTGAGGTTACGCCACCCGAAAGAGGACGGTTATTTCTCCAAGAGGCCTGCATATCCTGGGAAAGGGTAATTGCCAATTGTTTGGTAATGCTGAAAGAAATAATTTGAAAAGCATAAATTCTCAGGTTGTAAAAATTACATGGGCAGGGTGCAGAACCACCTTGCCAATATTTGGGTCATGGTTAAAGGTCACTAACCAAGTGCTAAAACTATTCCCTTACTAAAGTTTCATGTTTTAAAACTGCTAAACTGTGGCAAACATCGCCCGTTCTGGTTTTTCTTAACTGTAATTCAATTGCTCAGGAAAGCCATCTTTTTCATACGCAGGTATATAAATTAGGCAGTTACCCAATTACATACGATTCCATTTTTATGCTTTCAAAAAAAGGTCAGAGAAACGGATCTTCATCTTAAGGCTGCCACAGCTCTAGAGGGTAATGCAGGAACATTTCTTATTTCTGGGTGAATCTGCTGGCGTTGCCCCTTCCTCAAAATGGACCCTGCAGGACGCACAATTCTACCGGCGACATAAGCTCCATACCAGAAGGTGTCTCTAGCTGAACCAAGTCAACAGATCGATGCTCAATACTTCTCATTTTGGTTGGTGTCTGTACAATTCTCCTAGAATAAAAGGTTACCAAATTAACATACCAGGAAGTTTGTAACTTTGTTAATTTTACTTAAGAAATAGGCTGTATTTATTGGGCTTTACATTAAAAAGCACAGAATCCTGAGGCTGGGACTCTGGAGGTCTTCGAGTCCAACTCCCAGCCCGTGGTAGGAGCCCTTACACCATCCCGGAGAAACGAAGATTTGACAACAGAGTTCTCACTACTCAGAGACGCACAGGCAGTCCTCAAGTTAGGACCATTCAAATTGACAATGGAAACCCCCAAATGGGACTTGCTGCCAGGTTTCAGAGTTCTGATATCCACCCCCCCCCCCGCCAGACACACAGTAGTCATGTGATCGCATTTTGGGTGCTTGGCAACTGGCTTACATTTATGGCTATTTGAAGCACTGTGCGGCCACATGACCATGATTCATAGTTTTGCCAGAAGCCAGCTTACCCCGGTTTTCCAGTAAAAACCAACCCATAGCAAACAATGAGTCTATTTAACAGCCCTGCCGATTGCTTAACAACCAGCGCAGAAAAGGTAAAATCAGGTCTGGTCACAGGGTGACCTGTTTTACAACTGTCCCAACCTACAACCGTAATTGCCAGACTCAACTGCAGTCATAACTCAAGGACTAGCTATAGTGAATAATCTACCCTCAAGATATCAAGGAGAGAAGCAACCTAGAACTAAGGAGAAACTTCCTGACAGTTAGAACAATTAACCAGTGGAACCACCTGCCTCCAGAAGTGGTGAATGCTCCAACATTGGAAGTTTTTAAGAAGAGACTGGACAGCCCTTTGTCTGAAATGGTTATAGGGTTTCCTGCCTGAGCAGGGGGTTGGACTGTATGACCTCCAAGATCCCTTCCAACTTTATTATATCACAATTATTCTCAATAAAACTGTACGTGACAAACACAATCAGATCCCTGTGCCTGCACACTCAAACCTGATTTTCCTATACACATCACAGACTCATTCATTATCCTATTAATTCCAGCCTCCATTCGCTCAGGGGTTATAACCTTTTTTTTTTTCCCTGATCATTTCCCATCAAAAACTCAGGGCTTTTTGCTCTACATCTTTATTCTGGAGTTCAGCAAAAATATTTTAAAATTTGCTATGACGGCTGCAATGACATTCATTAGTCAAGATTATTCCAATGGTTGAAGGGGTGTCACTGTAGCACAGGCAGTACAGCTTCCACAACAGAGGCCCACTTGGTTGAGTCCCACTTAATTAAAGCAGCGATTGTACTAATGGCAGAAAACATAAAGGGAGGGAAGAAAAAAAAAAGACAACGCGCAAGACAATTGGGAAATGAAGCAAAAAGAGAAAATTAAATTAGGATGAGGAAAGAGGCAGATAGTAGAGGGAAAGAGAGAGTGAAAAAACTACTTTGGACTGGCCAGGGATAGGCTGCTCCTACAGACACCACACAACCAGCAATCTATGGACGCTGACGCAATATGGAAACTTAAGCCAAGGTTCAAATTACTTACATTGTTTTCTTGGGAACTTCCCTGTAGCACCAACGAATTACTTCCTACGGATTCTGTTTCCATGTCACCAAGATCAACAGGGCTACTGCAAAAATAAAACATGAAATTAGCAATATTAGAAAACACATTTCTAATGTTAAGATAAAGGAGGGAATATTAGACATAAAACCTGCCTTCTGGTTTACCCAATGACCTAAACATTTGCAGGAAAAATTAGGCAAATAGGAATTGAAGGTATAAATCACACGTATTTTCCAATGATTTCTAGTATTACATTTAAATAATTCAGAAAAGTATTCCAGCAACTTGTTTAATTGATGAGGCTTATATATTTTTATTAATGTAAAGATCCATTGGTATTTAGACAAATAGATTGCAACATAAACAAATCCTTCAGAAAAATGATTCTGTTTTAAAATAAATGCATGTGTTCTATTGCACCAACTACATTCTGGAGTTGGCACCCAATTCTGATAACCTGCTAGTACACCATACATGTTAAATTGTTTTTTAACAAGTAAAAAAATATATAAGCAACAAGTAATTCGCTACAAGGAAAAGTAATCATTATATCAACATGCTTAGCATTATAGCTGCATATATTTTGTAGAAAACTACATGCATTTCTCACTTAACAACCACAATTGAGACTAACAGCAATCTTGCTAAGCAATGGGGCCATTAAACAAAGCACCACAGGACCGCAATGGACTTAACGCCTCGTCTCCGATGTGGCTGTTAAACAAATCACCTGCTGTCATTAAGTGAGAAATCACTTGACCACGAATTGCCCTTTCACTGCCAGTTTCTCCATTGACTCTGCTTATCAAAAAGGGTACAAACAGCAGTCACGTGACCTTGTGATGCTGCAACAATCCTAAATGTGCCCAAAGGGCCCAGATCACACACCCAGGGGGACAAGATGGAAGGAACGGTCATAAAGTTACTTTTTCAGCACTCTTGCAACTTTGAATGATTGGCAAACCAGACAGTCATTAAGCGAGGCCTACCTGTACTACGGCTATCGAATTCAACTCAATTTCACAATAATGAATTATACAGCTTTTAAGCTTAAACTTTGCTTCGCAAGAAACAAACCTGGTTCATTTCAGGGATTTACTACCGCTGAATGAGTCCCGAATTAAAACAACCCTCAATGTTTAAATGCTTGCTACTCTCTGCCTTCTTGGACACTGCTGCTACTTACAGGACTTGCACATCAGAGCCTTCTTCGTGAGGAGGGTCCCAAAAGTGCAACGCGACTTTCCACAGTCTGATCTGTTGATCCCAAGATCTCCGACTGTACTTTTTAAATTTATTTGGAGTCCTTGGATGGACCCCAGGAACCCGTAGACACCTTTGAAAGAAACATTTCGGCGACTTTTAGCATCAACCCATCAACCTTCAGCAACTTAGCACAGCAGCAACTTCTCGATAAATACGTTGCCCGGGGAAATAAAACCGGCCGTCTACTTGCAAGGTTGCTCAGAAACAGGGCTGCTCATCTTCCAACCAGCCTCTGCTACCCTCTCTCCCCCAGCAACGGCCGCCTGCGGTTTCTATTTGTTTTATTTATTTACACAGAGGAATAATTTGAGTGCAAATTCTGACCTCAGAAAGGGAGGTTCAACCTCTCAGAATATTCTGCCACAGCCTTCAATGTAGCCATTAGCAAAAGCAGAAATTGGAAATTATAGGAGCAACTTACTACAAGTGGGTGAGCCAGAAATCAGTATGACATCGTGGCCAAACTTTCCAGGGGATGTTTTTCTGATCCCTCACTTTATCATTTTGCCTTTTGCTCCCCTCATCAAAAGCAAGGAGGTGTTTCTTTCTCAGAGGTATAATTTTTGCATCTGATCCATGGTGCTGGCTCATCTATGCTATAAAGCAGGGGTGTCAAACGGCCGGCCGGCCGGCCCGTGGTATCATGCGGGGACTGCGCCCACACCAGCTCTGGCAAGGCAAAAAAGTCACGATACGTTGCAACACGCCATGTGACGAGTTTGACACCTATGCTATAAAGGATTTCACTGGTTTCTGAGAGTAAAAAAAAAAGTACAGGTACCTCTTGGGAGGGAAAATTCATTTTCTTTTCCTTAAGTTTGCCCCAATACTTACAAATTATACTCTGTGCTGAAAAGAATTTCCACTCTATGAGTAAACAGAGGGCTTACCTAGGAACTTCTTGAATATATCTGTCATATGCCAGAGTATTCTTCCCATAATTTATTTGTTTTTGTCTCCTCATTAGAACAGCCTCATCAGTCTCCAGCTCCACGACTGCTGTAGATTCCTTGGAATCCGAACTGGAAAAATAGCGGTTTTATTTTTCATTTATTCCCGTCTCATGGCTTTGCATTCTCAAGACACCAGGCGTGCTTTTAGTGCTAGTCTGCCCTGATCATGGGAAATGCCTGGCCTTTTCATTCCCCTAAAACCTTCTCATTCCCGCTCACTTTTAATATAACCGGGCTTCAATTATTCATTCTCATCAGCCTCCAATTCAAGATCGTCCCTGGTTAGATTTGCTACGGTATGAGCCATTTTTTCTTTTACCTTCCAGTGGAGGTCTTCCTTTCTCTTCCAAACTCATTAATGAGAAGCTTTCTTTTGTACCTGTAAAACATTTGTTTTAACAAAAGTTATTTCCAGTGTTTGCACTGCTACAATGGTGTTCTGCTACACCATTGTTGATATATTGTTTAATAAATTCAACACTGAACAATATTCCCACGTGCTAAGATTTGTTACATTTGTTAACACTCTTAGCCACATTCTCCTGACCTACTGGATTTATCCACAAGAATTAGCTTTTTTAATAGCACATTCTCCAATTTAGTCTTACAACATGAAATTGTTTTCAATTTTGAATGCAAAAGTCTGCATCGTATGAAAAGGGGCAATATCTTCTTTACCTTACTAGATCTCCCTGTCTCAAAGAATGTTTATTTTTGTACTTAAGGCAAATTGAATTTAAACAAATTGCATATCAGTACCTTGCCATTTCTCTGTTGACGTTAGTCCTCATTTCATCTTCTTCAACTGCACTCCCCCAGTCTGAACATCTTGAACGGGGCTTGTGGCCCTCCGGGGTGGTGAAACTGTAAAACCAAGTCAGAGGGAAAACAAAACGGCAGCTTAGTCACAATATTTAAACTACACACTACAGCGTACCCCATCTCAACTGTGTTGCAGGTTAAACTACACCATCCACAATGTATTGCTGAACTCTCATGTAACACGTGGTGCTTTTAAGTTGCTCTCTGCAGAACAATGTTTATTATCATCTGCTTGTGATGCGAGTATGCTACTTAAAAGTATTAAGTAGATTGCTAAAATATCACCAGGAATTAAACATTTTATGTCCACCCCGGCCTTAAATAGAACTTGACTGTGCTTAATAGTGAGGAAATATTTCTCTGTGCCTACCTCTCTGATCTGCCATCGGCCAGACTGTATGTCTCGTAATCAATGGTTGGGCCGCTCGGTTCATGCGTGTTTCTGTGCTTCCCATCTGCATCACGCTTCCTGCCTTGACTCCAGGAAGCTGTTGGTCTGGGAAGAGACAATTAAAAAGAACAAAGTCAGTGAAAAGAAGCTGCAAATCATTGGTCTATCATTGAAACTTTCTTCGGAAGCAAGTTTCAGAAAAAGCATGGATCAACTTGGCCTGGGGACTGTCCACTTTGAGTCGTTCCTAGCTCTTGAGTGCGGTACAAGGGGAGGGGGGGAGGAAAAGCTCCACCCTGCTACAGCTGGTCCCTGACTTAAAAACTGCAAATGGAGAACAGTTTCGGTCACTAAGCGAGAGGGTTTTCAAGCGCGTCATCCCGCGTTCATCTCCGATTCTGTCGCCAGTCGCGAAGTGGATCCCGTGAGCGTTACGTGAATCCAGCTCTCCCCACTGGCTCTTGCAGTGCAGCCGGACCTTCAAACCGTCTCTAAACAAGCGGCCTTAAGTCGGGGACTCCCCGCAATCAAGTCTCTGGAAAGGGGAAGAAACCCCACTTTGGCTGTTGGGAGGCAGGAGAGTTTGCATACTCTGCACTTCCTCCTCCCACCCGGAAGGAAGGAAGGCTACTTCCTGTCCCTCAGAAACGCTTCCCACTTCCTGATTAAACCCGCGTTTTTATGAAGGGCCCAGAGCCAGGCAGCTTTAAGAAATAAGTAAAAAATAAATAAATCAATCAATCAACTTTAAAAGCTTTTCTTCCCAAAGAACTGCCTGAGCTCTGCCTTTTTTTCCCCTCCCCCCTCTCAGCCTCTGCCTTCCTCTTTTGGGGGTCGACCAATCAGCAGATCCGCCCGGGTTTTTTTTTAACCTCGTCTGATAGGTCCGTAGTTACCCAGGTTTCTGTGTATACACGTGTCTGCGGGTGTACACACACACACACCCCAAACACCCAGGGTTTCTAGGTGAATTTAAAGCAGGCGGTGGCATCCAGGGGTCCGCAAGGCCCGGGGACGCCCCTCATCCGAGACCCCAATGAACCACCACCCTGTGAGGAAGGGGCGAGCCCCCCCCAATTACCCAGGGGCTCGAGGTGGGGGAGGGGGTCGCCCAGGCCGTCCCCGCCAATCCCTCAGCTGAGCTGAGGCGTCTTATTTGGGCCACAAAGGCCTCCGCGGCTCCGCAGCCGGACGGGCGGCGGCCTAGAGCCGCTCCGAGTCAGCCCAGCCGTCCACGGCTCCACGCGGCGGCCCTCTCGGCCACTACCTGCTACGAGTCCGGCCGGCCAGGGGGCTTCGCTGGCGAAACGACATCCTGAGGGCGAGGCGGCTCCGACGATGCTCCCCTGCCGCCGCCAACCTCGCAACTGAGGCGCGTCGGGGCTGAGGCGCCGCGCGCGCGCCAACCGAAGCGGGCGCTACCACCTCGAAGGAGGGGGGGTTCGTAGAGAGGAGGCTTTTTTTCCCTCCACCTTTCCCTTTCACAGCGCTGAGACGAAACACCCAGCCGCCGCTCGTAGATGAATTTCTCTGCGCTCCCCAGTTCCCGCCCTGAGGTAGAAAGGGCCACGGGGCGGCTTTCCCCGCCTATTTTCACAACGAGACTCCCCCATGAGCAGCTTGGCGATGGTTTGCTCCGGAGCGCGGAACCCCGCCCCCTCTTCCTCCCGCCTCCTTTGCCTGTTTGGGCAAACGACGCCTTCGCGCTTTGGCGGGAAAATTTGCAGCCGGGACGGGTGGCTGCAACAAAATGTTGCAGCGCTGAGCGCTTCCCTTTGCGGCGTTGCGAGAGCCCTCCGGCCCCGCTGGCTTCCTTTCCTCAGCTGAAGCTGCTTCCCAGCCAGGGGTTGATTGAACAATTTCGCCATTATTATTATTTTTTTGTTTCCTAAAGCCTTTTGGGAAGGGAGTGTTTCTGCCCTTTTTGGAATTCGGCCATGTTGCTAATATTTAGTGCTTGCAAGAAGACAGGGCTATCTAAGGGCAGGCAGAGTAATTGCATGATAGACCCTGGAAGGATGTCCCAAAGGTGCTTTTTCAGGACTTTCTTGTTTCTCTTTGAAGACGTTTCACTTCTCATCCCAGAAGCTTCTTCAGCTCTGACTGGCTGGTGGGAAAGGGAAGGATTTATACTCCTTGCAGACAGCTGATCATTTGCATTTTTTAAGAGAGGCGTTGAGGCCACCTGGAGGTTTATCTGTGTACTTTCTGTAAAACAGATATATCAAACACAAGGCCCGGGGGCCGGATGCGGCCCGTGAAGTGGTTTCATGCATCCCGTGAAGCCGTCCTGGAAACAGTGAAGGAACGGCCCCCGCTGCCTTGGCCCTGGCCCAGGCTGGCCGGGAACCAATGTACAATTTTGTGGTGGGCATCTATGCTGAAACGCATTCAGTCTTAGCTCCACAAGGCCATCCAGAAACAGCGAGGAACCAGCCCCTGCTGCGTCTCCCGTGCCCCCTGGGTGCATGCTGGGGAGGGGGTCCCCCTTTGTGAGGAATGAAGAAATGGACCATCGCCTGGAAGTGGCCAGCAAATGGCCCTCGCCTACTTCACCTATCCGGCTTGATGGGCTCTGCCCTGGTCCCACCCGCTTCTGCCAGAGACCCCCAGATCTGTCCCACTCCTGAAAAGGCCCCCCACAGGCACCCTTGAATGATGTAGAGCTGGCCACGCCCACTCAGTAGGCTGCCCCCCCCAGGGCAACCGCAATGCTGATGTGGCCCTCAATGAAATTGTGTTTGACTCCCCTGCTCTAAAAGAGAGCAAATGACCAGCTGTCTGCAAGGAATATAAATCCTTCTGCTTTCCACCATCCGGTCAGAGCTGAGGAAGCTTATTGGATGATAAGGGAAACGTCTTCAAAGAAAAACAAGAAAGTCCAATTGCCTTCTGAAAAAGCATCTTTGGGACAGCCGTGATCTGGAAGACTGAGAATCCCCACAGGCATTTAGCTATGCACTTTGGGATGAACCCCCTTCAGATGGTGCCGAAGTATGAACGGGTTTCCGGGAAACACTGCAGACTACGGGAACCGTTTGTGCTTCTGTTTGAGAGGCAGACAGCACAGACTCATCCCCAACAGCCTGTCTTTGACAGGGAAGGGAGACAGAGCAGAAAACATCCCGCAGCCAAGGAGGCTCCCCCCCCTTGCACTACTCAGGTGACCCTGAGGACACAGGTCAACCTCCAAGTGGCCTCAAGGACTCTCCAAAACAGGCAGGTCAACCCCCTCAAGACATGTGATGTTGCACGATGTATTGTGACCTTTTCCCCCATTGCTGGCAATGGGATGGGCGTGGTTTCAGCATGACACATCCGGCCCGCAGGCTAGCAGTTTGACATAACCTGCTCTAAAAGAAGGCAAAGGACCAGTTTTTCTGCAAGGAGTATAAATCCTGAGGAAGCTTCTGGGATGAGAAGCAAAACATCTTCAAAGAAAAACAAGAAAGTCCAGGCTTCTTGTTAAGAGATATACATAGATAGAATAAAAAAGCATTGGCAGCAATTCTGAACGTCATTCTGTTTCTTAAAATCGTCTCGCTTTATTGGATCAGTGCTTCCCCTGCTTTTGGTTAGGAACAGAAATCTGGCACGTAAATTGTGTAGTCATCCTCTGACCTTGTGTAGAAGTACCTAGACACATTGCCAAAATAAGAGCCACTTGCTTGCTTGTGAATTAAAAGTTGTGTCTTTCTGCTACACTGCAGAACATTCCACAAGATTACAGGCTGAGATTCTCCCAAAGGAGTTTTTTCAAAAGGCAACTGGACTTTTTTGTTTTTTTGCTGAGGACGTTTTGGAAAAACCACGAAAGTCCAGTTGCCTTTTTAAAAAGCACCTTTGGGAACAACCGTGGCCTGGATAACTGAAAATCTCCATAAAGATTGTAAGCTACTAGAGCTTAATAATATGAATTACTATACCTCGAAAGATTAGAAATCACTGAATATCACAGCCTTCATTTCTTCTTTTTCAAAAGGATTTTTTGCCATTCTTATTTCGACGTTTACCATTCTAGAACTTGATTAAACGTTGGAGAGTTATTACTCCTCAAAGTTTTGTTCTAGCTTAAAAAAAAATTGCCTGCTTACATCAATTTATTTATTCATTAAATCTTTTGAAGCCCACCCATCTCCCCTGCAAGATGAGAGGCTTTCGCCTTATACCATAATAAATAAAAACCAATGAAGAAGGCAGCGCTTTAACCTCTGACCCGGACAAGCGCGCAAAACGCACAAAGGGGAAAACATCAAAGCAGCTGTTCCATTATTGCTGGCGGCTTCCGGCAGGCCACGCCTCCCTGGCAAAGCTCCTCCCTCCTCCGGCAGGTTTTCCGCGGGTGCCTCGGTTAGCGCATGCGCAGACGCCCGAACGGCTCCACCCCGGTGATTCGTCCTGACGTCAGTCGATTCCAGGCTCGCCATTGGCGGAGAAGAGGCGTCCTTCACATTTCAAACGGGAGCTGCCGTTGAGGGGCCGTGTCGGGCAGCGGCGTTCGGACGGCGGTGAAGGGGCTGCGCTGACTCGCGTCTGCGGGCCTTCCCACGGTTTTTTTCCCCCTCCTCGGGTGGGATTCCGGGTCCGCGTCGTCGCCCCCGGCTGAGTGTTGAGGGAAGAGGCTCCGAGCCCGGTTCCTGAGGTGAGTTTGCGGCGCGGCGTCTCGTGTGAACGTCGGAAACGGGGCTCGCGGGTCAAGCGGGCTCGCGTGAAGGCAGCCCTTGACCCCCCCCTCCCCCGGCTGTCTGTCCCGCGTCCGTTCCGCCGGCTCCTAGCCAACGGGGGTGTGCCCTCGAGGAAGGCTGCGGGTCGTGGGAATGCTCCTTGCGTGAACAGGCTCGGAGGTCGTTAACAGGGCCGCGAGGAGCGTTTGCGGCTCTTTAAAGGAGGAGGCCGCCTCCTACCCGAGAAAACTCTGCACATGGTCAGGGGTTCTCAACCGTGGCAACTTAAAAGCTTGTGGACTTCAACTCCCAGAATTCCTCAGCCAGCTTTCCGGGCTGAGGAATTCTGGGAGTTGAAGTCCACAAGTCTTTAAGTTGCCACGGTTGAGAACCCCTGGTTTAGATTCACAGTCCTCCTTGTGAGAGGTAAAAAACCCCAAATTTGATCACTCGCAATACGAAGACAAGTCCGGTTAATAAAACAAAAGTTTAATTGGAGAAAACATAAAGAAAAGATAAAGTTAGCCACATTCCAATTTAATCAAAGGCCATTCCGATGGAAACAAATGTCCATGAAATGGGGAAAACATTTAGAAATCTAAGCAAAACCATTCAGAGTCATGTCTTTTGCTTCATAGGTCGAACTCTTAGTCACTAAACAATTTAAACTCAAAAAATAACCCCCCCCCCAAAAAAAAATTGTCCAACAATTACTGGCTCCTCTCTTGAGTAGAAAAAATTGCAAGCTGAAACGGCAAAAGTGAGCATTAAATTTCACAGCCAACCCCACCTTTCTCTAAGGCAGGGGTTCTCAACCTTGGCCAGTTTAAGACTTGTGGACTTCAACTCCCAGAATTCCTCTCTCTCTCTCTCTCCTCTCCTCTCCTCTCCTAGCAACACAGCCAGAAAACGATGGAGAGGAAGGGAGGTTTGTGCCTGCAGACAGAGTTTGAAAAGGCATTAACATACTTCTGAACAACAGTTGCAAAAGGGAAGAGAGCAGAACTAATAGGCAAGAAAATGGCATAGGATTTCCTGCCTCAGCAGTGAATCTCTATCTTAACTTATCTCTTTATTTGTGACCTCCATTTTTTTCTATTGCCCATTCCCAGACCAAACGCCAATACACCTGTGCTTCTCTACATGTCCACCGTACGTGAAAAAAGGTGCCTTTTTCTTTTTTACATTTCCAACACATAGAAGAATATCCTTAAAGAATCTTTTTAATTGCTACATAGCTTCGGCAGGTACATAGTGAAGCCAAAATCTGAATTCTCCTCCCCCAACATACCTGTAACAAAGTAACTCACTCCTTCATTTCACATTCTCCAATGAGTTTGAAGTGTGAACTGTCTCTCCCGTTATCTTCTCTCAATACAACTAACCTTGAAAATACTCTGCCAAAGAGATATTGTTATGGCTAACTAGTCCCGCAAGGACATTCTTCTCCCCCCCCCTCCATCAACTATCTAATTTTAACTCTAAAAGTAATACACAGGTTAAATCAAGGGTTCTCAACCTTGGCAACTTTAAGACTTGTGGACTTCAACTCCCAGAATGGAGTTGAAATCTACAGATCATCAAAGGGCCACGTTGGAAGACCCCTGGGCTACAGGGTTGTAAAAAGGGAGCCTTGCAAGTAATTGTCTTCCTGACCACAGAATGTATTCTCCAAGAGAATACGCTTAGGGAAATGGTCTGGGGGTCAAGCTAGAATTACTTATTTTCAATTCTGTGTTTTAAAGACGTATGGAGCCTTTGCTGAAATGCCCTGTCGTGGCCGCTGGTGGGGAAAGCTTCTTTAAGGCAATCATCTTGGCAAATCTGGAGGGGGTGCAGGTTTTTCCTTCCTACTCTTGGCTTTGGTTTTGAAGCTGCTGCCCACAGTGAATTAATTTAAAGAAACGGGGAGCCTATCTTCAGGAACTGATGCATTCCGATGCTACTCTCCTGGACAGAAGTATGAGTTTGGGAACCTGGACTCCATCTGCTACCTTGAAGCAAAATTCCCAGATAACGTGCTTTGCGTGCTTTCCCTTTTAGGATGAGTCTCCACACTTTAAACGGAGAAAATGTCGGCGATGACGACATAGCGGCCGAAAACTACAGCATGCTTTTGACACCTGCGGAGACCCCAGGCAGGGCTTCCATCCTTCGGCTGTCGCAGAAAGAAAACGTGCCGCCAAAGGGAGTAGTGAAACCTATGAAGGTATGCCCTGATGTCAAGCAGAGCAATTCTATACCAGAGGCTGTAGGGGGAAAAAAGGCATTGTCTATTTCGTAGCCAGAGGACAGAACACCGTATCCCAGAAGATTCGGCTGAGGATCACTTTAGAAGAACTTAATTAGCTGGGGGTTTGCAAAAGAGACGACTTTAGGCCCAAGTAGTCTTGGATAGTTTGTATTTCAGCATGTTTTTTATTATTTCTTTGTGTTCCACTTTTACTGATTTTACAAATAGAAGGTAAACATCTCCAACACACCTTCCTCCTATTTTTCACAGAACAGCCGTGCGATGGGTCGGGTGGAGAGATAGGGATTGGCCCAAAATCACCCAGCTTGCTTTCATGCCGAACGTGGGACTTGAACTCACGGACTCCCGCTTTCTAGCCTGGTGCCTTAGTCATTAGACCAACTGGCTCTAACTGTTGTGCTAGCACAGCTGCTGCACTCTGTAGGGATACAGATATTTATTTTGTTGCTAGTTTTTACTTTAGCTCTGATTTTTTTTCCTAAGCTTTCTGAATTGTTTTTTAATTGCTGGGACTTTCACAGAACTATTTTTTGCCTCCTGCTTTGAGTGTCTCTGTTAGCAGTGGAGTAGCAGCATGTTAATCTTTTTTTAAATGTGTAATAAATTTGCAGTTGTAAGTTTTTTCCCTGCCGTTCTGAACAAGGTCTTTCCCCCCCCCCTCCCTTTGCAGGTAACTTTCCAAACGCCGCTGCGGGATCCTCAGACTCGCAGGATCCTGACTCCAGATCAAAAGAAAAAGCCTGAAATTTCTCTTAGAGCAGAGTTTACAGACAATCTTCTCTTGACTCCATGCACTGCTGTGTGAGTGATCCCTTCTCTAATATGTGTTTGGGAAATTTTAGACCAGAAAAGTGGCAAGAGTGTCTCCTTTTCTTCCAAAAGCAGGCCATTCCCTTGCAGCTTTCATCCTCTGACGCAAGGAAGCGGTTCTTTCCTGTAGAAATTGGCACTTTTATCCCTTGGAAGCTTACGCAGAGAAATAGGGACTCGCGCTGGTGACTGTTCTTCGCCTTTGGATCTGGAAAGGATCGTTGCCTTAGCCTGGAACCTCAGTGGTCAAAGATTCTGATGCTTCCTGCCTTCTCCCTAATGGGCTGTATGAAGACAGTCAAACCTGTTAAGCTGGCGTGAAGATCTTTTTATTTTTCCACACATGTTGGGATATCTCTAGTGAGTTGGCTCTAGGAACAGGTTAGGCAAGGATGGTTTGTGTTCTGTTTTCAGCTGCTTGTTTTTTTACTTTAGTAAACCGAGTTAACTCTTTCTATAGAAATTAGTAAAAATTCTGGAGTAATAATAGGACAATTTGAGTCGAAGTCTGTCTTGGGAACAAAGCTACCTGTATGACTTTGGACCGGTCATTTTCATAGGCTTCTCCATGCGGTCGCCAGAGTCATGTCTAATATGATGACTCGAGAAACCATTCTTCATCTTGCATTCCACCAGTCATGTTTTCAAAATTTTAATATAAAAATTTAAAGTCTGCTTTTCCCCGGGGGGGGGGGTGGATATGATGATCCTGTCTTGAAAACTGCACCAATGCATCATTGCCTAATTATGCAATGTAGTGCACATATATATTTGCTGTATCTCTTGTAGGATCGTTGTGCTCTATGACAGGGGTCTCCAACCATGGCAACTTCCTGGATTTTAACTCCCAGAATTCCTCAGCCAACATGGCTGGCTAGGGAATTGTAGGAGCTGAAGTCTATTGCTCTGTGAGGTTGGTTGTTTTCTTGCAGGTGCTTCATTCAATATTTATTTCCAAATTATTCCCATTGAGTTCAGATCAGCTAGAGGTGTTCCAAAGTGTATAATCAAAACATCCAAGGGAACAAAAACACTCTGTTTCACAAGAGACTCTCAGCAGTGGGAGGCAGATGTCCTGGTCAATAAAGAATGGGCCCCCTGAGTTACCGCCTGTTCTCCTTGGTCTTCCTGAGTGCCAGACAGAAGCCTTTAATTCAATTTCGGTGTCCTCTAAAACTAGCTAAAATGAATACTATCTATCTTTCCGGCAGGAGCCAACCAACAGTGACCCCAGAGATGACTTCAGGGGAAAAAAAGGCACAAACAGAAGGAAAGCTCCTAATTCCTGATCTGTTAGATGATGATCTGACCTTCCTGTCTCCTTTCAATGACGTTGAGCCATTTAATTGCTCAGGCAGCCTGCTGAAATTCTCTAAGGGCCAGAAACTCTCCCTTCTGGAAGATTTTATTGGAGCTGAAGAGCAAGATGGCTTTTCCCTTGCCTGTGATTTATTTTCCTTCCCTCAGAGTGTTCCTGAAAATATTCCCTCCGAGGGGGCGGGCTGCACAACCAGGAATCCTTTCTCCCTGGACTCATTGCTGCACGAGGACAATGTCCCCGAGCCAATTCTAAGTGGCCGTCGGGCCCTAAGCCTTCTTCCTAGCGGAACCTGCAACCCTGAGCCCTTACCAATGTTGCACTTAGAACATTCTCGCTTGCAGCACGTTCCAAAATCTGGGAGCTTTGAAAATTTAAACAATGGCGAAATAAAGAACTTTGAAAAGGAGACGAGCGCTGACAGGCATAAAAGCCGGGCCCCCAAACTCTCCGACTGCATTGACTTTGATTCTGACTGGGACACTTTGGGGTGTGAGGCCAACATTCCAGCCCCTGAAGGTCCAGCTCCCGGGACAGAGCGATCGGATGTCCCGAAAGAGGAAGCAGCCACTCCGCCAACGCAGGAACAGAAAGGGCCAGATATGCTTGAGACTCTGGGATTAATCCCCCGCAGCCCGTAAGTATGCTGTGACCACATCTGGCACAATCTTCCCCTTGAAATACAGTAGGCCAATGTGACTCAGCTGTGACGACTTTAAATGGGTGACTTTCTACATGCTGGCTGGGGAATTCTGGGAGTTGACGTCCGCCCATCTCAAAGTTGCCACAACTGAGAAACACTGTAGTGTGTATCGGAAAACCTGTAATCGGTGAAGGCCAGAAATTTACATGTGGGTGCAAATGAAATGTAGTGCATCTAGTCCAGTGATGGCGAACCTTTTAGAGGCTGAGTGCCCAAAAACTGGCCCTGCCCCCCCCATCCTCCGCCCCGCCTGCCCACAGGACCACTCACCACCTCCAGGGTCCGCCACAGATCGCCCAGGCAGCCCAGCAGCGCCATGGTGGCCACACCCTCTGCCGGCGCCCTGCAGCATCAACTGCATGATGGGGCGCGAGGGCAGAGTCTTGTCTACGCTGCCTGGCTGCCATGTCCTTGACTGCGCTGCTCCACGTGGGCCACGCTCGAGGGCGACTCTCCTCCAGGGGGGCTGCTGGAGAGGAGGGGGTCACGGGGGGAGGCGAGGCTGGGGCAACGGCACCTGTGCCCACAGAGAGGGCTCCGAGTGCCGCCTCTGGCACCCGTGCCCTAGGTTCGCCACCACTGACCTAAGTCAGTTGTTCTGGGATGTATTGGACTTTTTCATTTTGCTCCATAACCAGTTCTTTTAGCCAGCCCAAAGTTTTGTTTCTTATGAATAGATTTCGTCCAGTTTTTAGGAATAAACATGTTTTATCAATATTACAAACAATGTTTTCCTTTGAGCTGGAAAACAAACATCTCCACGCGGAGAATTTTAATCTGTTGAAGCGTTTTGATTAGTTTGAATTCTGATCGAATGCAAACTAGAATATTTTGTGTGTGCTAAGCCTCGGCTCCCTCGTTTATATTTCGCCATCACAAAAGTAGATCAATTGATAATACTTTCCTAGTGCTGCCTGTGGGGTCCTGGGTGCTCTCTGAGCTTGCTTGTTATCTTGCAGACGTTTCATTACCCAGACTAGGTAACCTCATCAGTGCTAGTGATGATGTTACTGAGCACTGATGAGGTTACCTAGTTTGGTAATGAAACGTCTGCAAGAAAATGAACAAGTTCAATACATCCCAGAACAACTGACTTAGGTCAGTGGTGGCGAACCTATTCCTGCCCAATCAGATCAAGTCAGCCAAGCTGCCACGCCCCTTCCTGGACCTTCTCCCCAGGTTTGGCGTGAGCGTAGCCCTTGACTGACTGTGCGGCATCGTGGCTCCTTCCACTAGGCTAATCCTAGGCCTAACCTGACCTACCAGGGTGGGGGTGGATTCTCCATCTCCGTGCTGAGAAAAGGCGTTCAGGTAAGACAACGCCCCTTCTCCAGCACTGGGAGATGGAGAATCCACCAATGGGACATACCCAAGCCTACTGTCCCTGAGGGTGGGCAGCCGACTGGTCCGGTGTGGCACTTTGGCGAATAACCTGTTGGCGAACTCTCCGGCCAAAGGCAGCCTCGGCCGAGGCAAACCTATCGATCTTGTAGTGTCTAATGAAAGGGGATGGTGTAGCCCATGTGGCTGCCCTGCATACCTCCTCGGTGGATGCCTGTGTGGACCAGGCCGTGGAGGTAGCTGCACTTCGTGTGGAGTGTGCTCTGATCCCTCTTGGGACTGGCAAGGCTTCCGCCTGATACGCCCCGGCGATACACGCTCTGATCCACCTGCCAATTGTGGAGGAGGATGCCTTCCGACCCTTATAGGAAGGGTGGAACGATATGAACGGAGCTTCGGACCTACGGAATTCCGCTGGGAATTTGTACAAATTTGTACAAAAAAGCAAAATTTACCCCAAACTTCACATTGTGAATAGCAGCACGATACAGAGAAAGCTGGAGGACAACCGAGGTGTTGAACTGCAAATGGCTTACTTAAAAAGCAGGAACGACTTGTGAACCACCTAGAGCAGGGGTGGGCCACCTTGGCTCTTGTATGACTGGTGGACTCCAACTGCCAGAATTCCTGAGCCAGCCATGCTGAGGGGAAAGGGAGAGGTTTCCAAGCTGAGCTAGCTGAGGAATTCTGGGAGTTGAAGTCCACCAGTCATAAAAGAGCCAAGGTGGCCTACCCCTGGCCTAGAGTCACTTGGTTGAGTTAAGCAGCTACAGAAATTGAATAAAATATCGCACACTGTTGCTCTCAGATGTCCTGATGTCAACCTTCTGTGTCGTGTAGGAAAGAGATTGATGATGGGATTTTGACTAACAGCCAGACTGGGGCTGAAAACGATGCTCGAGGTGACCCTTCAGAGGAAACCCTGGTATTGTATCATCCCAAAATTCGTAATTGTATTTGTGCCGGGCGGGTCTCGCAGAGAGAGACAAAGGCCGTGCTTCAGAGGGTGTGGCAGAGAGCACCACCTCCTCCTCCCTGGGCTCCCAGTAAAATGGTCTGTTCGGTTCACTCCGAGGCTCTGCCTCAGGTGACCTGACCACGTTCCCCGCAGCAAAGCAACGTCTGAGCTTGTGCTTCTCTGGACAATTTCAGGACAAGCCGGGGCCAGTCTCCGGGATTGGCAAAACGAGGTCAGCAGGGCAAGGCTTCTGTTGGGAAAATCTGCCGGTCACGGCTTTCCCAGGCAGGGAAATAACCGGCCATTGTACTACCTGCCCTGCTCAGCAGAACGAAAGGGAGAAGTCTAGCCATGTGTGCTGAACCTGTTTCCCCCCTCCCCCCACCTAAATATTGTTTGCTTAGGTGAAGCCAGAAGCCACCTTATCGGAGGCCTCGGACCAAGGAAGTGTGCTTCTGAAGGGGCAGCTGCCCTCAGGGGATCTGGTGCCCAGGGCCCTCGGGGGAAGGACAGACGCGGGGAGCGAAAGTGACCAGCTCTTGACAGAAAATGAAGAATTCAGATCATCCCTGGAAGGTAGGTGTGAGTCCAAGTCAACGCTGAGCAAACCTAAGTCAATAGCTACGGGCCCCTGTTGGTTTTTGCCTGTCGTGTTTAAAAGACGCTTGGAACATTTATATAGAGCACGCCGAAGCCTTGTAAATAATAGCAACCTGGCTCATAAACCAAAAGTCTTCACCCACTGTTTCAAAACAGAGGAGGGGGAAAAAAACAAGAGCTGCACCGATAACTGCTGCAAGGGCAGCTCCAGTGAAGGCTCTCGGAGAAGGCCGCTCTCACTCCTTCGTGGAGCGAAGGACGTTGCCTTGACAAGGCGTGAATCGTTCCACGCGGATCCAGGCACAGGGACAATCTGTTCACCCACCTGAGCAATTGTGTCAGGATCATTTTTTTTTAATCGGGAAGCTTTGGCAAAGCAGTTTCTCTTTGGCAAGGGCAGCCAGGCAGCGAAATTCCTTAAACGGCCCACGGGAAGAAGCAGGCCGGCTGTTCGTGGCAGGAAGGGGGTTTCCTTTCATGTGTCTCAGAAAGCAGTTGTTTATTTTGCCCTGAATTTTTGATGGCTATTTGCGTCTTCTCCTCCTCCTCCTCCTCCTCCTAGTTCTTGGAACGCAGATAGACTACCTAGAGCAATTTGGGATGGCCTCGGTAAGTAAGATTACTTGTGAAGGGAGACGGCACGACTGCACAAAGGAAGGTGCGAAGTAGCAGCCTGTGCCGACTTCGCCACACGCGTTTCTTCCAGCTGAAGGAGTCTGCGTGGAGGAAGCAGTCCCTGTACTTGAAGTTTGACCCTCTGCTCAGGGAAAGCCCGAAGGGAAAAGGTCCCAGTCCCAACGAAGGAGCTTCTCCGGGGGCTGCCTTGCTACACAACCTGTAGGTATCCTTGCCTTTTGCAAAGGGGGGGGGGGTTCTAGAAGCTCATGGAAGCCGCTTCAAATGCCGTGTTTATATTTCCAAGTTGCCTGGGAGGCTGGACTCTCTCCTGTGAGATGCAGGGAGTCTCGAGCCATGATCATAACGGAGCCCCAAGCTCACATTGTGAAGGGAAACGTGCGTTAAGT
The DNA here is from genome assembly GCA_034064705.1 of Bothrops alternatus. Classification (NCBI taxonomy): domain Eukaryota; kingdom Metazoa; phylum Chordata; class Lepidosauria; order Squamata; family Viperidae; genus Bothrops; species Bothrops alternatus. The sequence continues at coordinate 968,122 of JARGCV010000490.1, read as the reverse complement.
AGAGTTTTGCCCCATTTTACAACTTTTCTTGCCGGAGTTGTTGAGTGAGACATTGCATGTGTTGAGTTAGAAGCAGGTTTGTTAAGTGGATCTGGCTCTCTTATTGGCTGTGCTTGTCGGAAGGTCGCAGAAGGGGGTCCCAGGGGCACTGCGACCGTCATAAATGTGAGTCGGTGGCCAAGAGTTTGAATTCTGGGGACCGCGGGGAGGCTGCAAGGGCCCTAAGTGAGAAAGATGGTCCTAAGTCCCCTTTTTCAATGCCCTGGTCACTTTGAACGGTCACTAAGTGAACTCCTCTGAGTCAGGGGCTACCTGTACATCTAGAGAACGCGGGGGCCAAAATCCACAGAAATTGAGTGGAACTGAGTGGGGGGCTTCAGCTGCCCCCCTCGGGCTGGTCTGCCCCGCACCCCCTGCAACGGCTCAAGGGCGGCCAGGCCAGGAAGTTGGATGCCAGGCTCAGCCAAGCAGAGGCATTAAAACCAGTCTGGCTGGCTGGCTTTCTGGTCTCAGCCACCTGGCACCGCCCAGCGTTACGGAGGCAAGAGGCGCTAGTGAGAGAATATAGAAAAAGTATAGACAACTCATACACCCGTTGCTATACATTGACTCGTTTAATGACCGCTGCCAAAAAGGTCATAAGATTGGGTTGAGCGTGGGGGTGCCCCAATTTAAGGCCATCACGACTTACAAAAATTCCAGGCTACCTCATGGTTTAAGTCCAGGATTACCCGTCGCGTGCACCGTCGTTTCCCTGTTTCTGACACCCCCCCCCACTCCGTGGCACTGAAGGTTTAAGGAGAGAAGCTGATAGAAGTCACAGCGGTCAGAAGTGGCCCTTTTAAGTCAGGTCTCCCTTCAGAATGGAGCAGGGGAACAGCCGGCCTGCAGAAATAGCGGGCGTTCCATCCCTGGAGACTTTGGAGAAGAGGCTAGACACTCACCTGTCTGAGACGGTGTAGGTTCTCCTGCTTGAGCAGGGGGCTGGACTAGAAGACCTCCAAGGTCCCTTCCAACTCTATTCTATTCTATTCCTTAATTCCTATTCTATTCCTATCCTATTCTATTTCTATTCCATTCCATTCTATTCTATTCTAAAATGAACTTGCCCCCATTGACATGATCATAAAATCTGGGCAGCATAAAGAAATGGTGCCCTCCCTCGGCTTGCCCCGGGTTGGTTGGTTTTGAACCAGTTAACCTCCGAGCCAAGCTGAAGACAGGCAGGTGCTGCAATTTTTAAACCGGGCAGGTAAGGAAAAAAAAAAAGCCTGATCTACGGCGGTTCTCTCCTTGTTTCTTTCTAAGCAGGGCTTCCACCAAGACTGCCTCCCCTGAAGTCAAAGCACCTGGACAGGAGGAAAAGCTGGTGGACCTGGACTTCCAGGTTTTTCCAGATCTGGTAAGTGCCCTCCGAACAGTTGTGTTGCTTTGCTCCGTTGAACATTTGCAAAGCGGAAGCCGAAGCAAATGTAAAAGGACAAGATAGCGCCGACAAACGACGTGTGGGCCTGCAGGCGTCCCTTTCCCTGCCCCGGGAGATGCCAGGCGTGTCTTTCGACCTGCTCAGGCAAACAAACCACTGTTCCCAGGCATGAAGACGGAAGGAACTGGAGTCAACTATGGGTTGTCCTCAGCCCGGCATTTCTGTTGCTAAGCGAGACCTTTGCGAAGTGGGTTTTGCCCCATTTTGCAACTTTCCTTGCCACTGCTGTTAAGGGGATCCCTGCAGTCGTTAAGCAAGTCACGCGGTCATTCAATGACTCCGGCTTTGCTGGTGCAAAAGGGGATCACGCAACTCTGCGGTCGTCCAAAAGATGAGTCGGTTGTCGAGGGCCGGAACTTGGGCAGCCGACCGTGGGGACACGCTGCAAGGTCATGGGTGCCTTTTTTCCGTCGTGACTTGGACCGGCCCCTAAGTGAAACATCGTAAGCGGAGGGCTCCCGGTCTGCCGCCGAGTAAATAAGCTTTTCTCGAGTCATATGCCCCCCCCGTAGGTGTCCTCCTCAATGAGACACGTGCTCCGTTGCTTGCCACAGGCCAAGACGCCGGCCCAGCTCCACCCCAGTCAGGAGGTGCCCTTCTTCTCTTGGGCTCAGCCCTCCGAAGCGGCCGCCGAGGGGCTGAACCCTGACCGGAAGGACACGGAAGAAGACACCTTGCGGAAGGTCACGCTGGAGAGGGATGCTACTGTCCAGAGCCTCATTGCCAAGGTAAGAGGGCTCCACGCTTTATTTCCATCCTCTCTCCCTGCTCCTTCTATCTCAAAATAAGACTTTATTTTCTTACCTACATACCATTCGATTGGTGGAGACATCCTTTAGGCCAGGGGTCTCCAAACGTGGCCGCTTGAAGACGTGTGGACTTCAACTCCCAGAATTCCCCAGCCAGCACGCTGGCTGGGGAATTCTGAGAGTTGAAGTCCACACGTCTTCAAGTGGCCACGTTTGGAGACCCCTGCTTTAAGAGCAGACCTGGGCATTCCAGCCCCCCCCCCACTCTCTCTCCGGGCTACATTGACCCTGTCCCTGCCCAGCCCGTGGTGGGGGCCGCAGCAGCAGCAACAGCCCTGTTGATTTGGTCCACCACAACAGTCCCAGCTTCCCACGTGGGGCCCTTGGGACAACGGACTGCCTGCTCTGTGAGTCCTGGACTCTCCTGGAAACCCAGGAGAGAAAGGAACGTCTTCCGCTTCCTCCTTTGGCAAAGCCGTCCGATTCGATGGCTGCCATTGCCTCCCCCCTCCCCCTCAGGGGGTCTTGTAGATTTTGATATCGCGGCGGTTTTATCGAGTTTCCCCAGCGGAATCTCCGTGGCAGACACTCGTCTCCAAGCTGCAGTCCTAGGGCAGGGCCTCTGTTGGTCCCAAGTTGGAGAGGCAAGATGAAAAACACACATCTTAGCTTGGTTTGTTTCATTCTCCCCTAAATCTGAAAAGACCCCTGTTCTTGCTAAGGGCTGGGGGGGGATTTTGCTCTTTCAGGTGCAGGAGAAACAAAAGGAAGCCCTGGAATGGAAGAAGAAGCACGACAAGATGTATGCCGAAAAGAAAGAAATGGAGTAGGTATTAAGTAGGAAACGTTACCTTTGCTGCTCTGGAATGATGTGGCCAGAGATGGGCGTTTGCGCCTTAAGGCGGGACTAGGACTCCCCCGTCTCCTGGTGATTGGCCTGAAGTCTAAGGTGAAACTAGAACTCACCACCTCCCAGGATCTTGTCTGGTGCCTTAACCGCCGGGTTTACTATTCCTTCTCTCCCCGGTGCGCCATGGATAATCCCTCTAACAGATGGGACTGTAGACCCCTCTCCCCTTTCCATTTTGCAAATTGTCCATCTTGTGCAGATTTGTTGTTGAGAGGGCAAATGTGTCCCTTGCTTTCGCTTCGCTTGACTCGCTCGCCTTCGCCTAGTTTTAACAGGGGGGCCTGGAAGCTAAAGGAAGCCCCCTCCTCAGAGAAGAAAGGCATTTGCTGACAGAAGGCGGGGCCTTATTTATTCGGCAGTGCGAGATTTGATCAATATCCCGCCGGCATGCTAAAAATCATTTTTCCTCTTTTGTTTCCAGAAAAATTGTTGCCGAGTTTGAGGGCATCATAGTACAAGTGATGGGTAGGTCCAGATCACATGCTGTAAATATTTGCTTCTGAGGGAGAAGCTGTGCCCCCCAATGGCCTCTGGACGTGGCATTCTGTGTGCAAGACTCGAATGCATGAAGCTTCCTCCTCTGCGGCTGACTAGGAAACGGACTAGATGGCTAGGTGAAGGTGTTGTGACGCTACGCAGCTTGTAGTGCCCAGTGAGGGATGCTGGGGACACAATTCAGCGATCCTGGGAGGGCTTCAGGTTGGGAGACCCTGGGATAGATGCTCCTTCCCCAAAGGTCTAGACGTTAAGATCAATAATGGAAGAGGTAGAGTCTTCGTTTGGGGGAACCCCTCCCTTGGCTTCTTCCATGTCTCCTGGAACTGTGGTCCCCCCGACCTTTCCGGCACCAGGGACGGGTTTTCTGGAAGACCATTTTTTCCATGGGGAGGGGGGAGTGGTTCCACGCGGAACCTAGATCCCACGCACGTGCAGATGAAGCTTCGTTCGCTTGCCCACTGCTTGTGCGGCCTGGGGTGGGGACCGCTGTCCTAGAACGTTGTGCCAATTTATTTCCCAAGAGAATTGTGAGAGCCAGAAGGAGCTGGCCAGAAAAGAAGCCCAGAAAGCCTTGGATGAAAAACAGCAGGCCGTCTCTGACCTGAATGCCTTGGAAACCTCTTTCTCCAAATTCTTCAGCCGGTTTAAAAAACAAAAGGAGGCCATCGAAGGATTTCAAAAGGTGAGCGGGTTTGGCTTTTTTTTTCAGCTGCTCCACTCTGAGCTGCTTCTGACTCTCTTAAACTTTCCATTTGACAAGACACTTTTTTTCCCCCTTGCAAGCTTAAAAGCTTGAAGCTTTGAATGTCCTTTTTTTTTTTTTGAATGAGGATCTTTGTAATCGGCCCAGAGGTTCCCGTATTGCTAATACAACATAAATAATTACCGTTGTGACAAATCTTCAAACATTTGGGGATAATTGTGTTTTTGGAGGAGTGTAAATAGATCCTAAAACACTTGGCAGTGTTCCTTCTTAAATGCTGTTGATAGCTCTTTATGCTGATGATTTTGGCCTGGAGGGTGCTCTTTCTGCTTTTTTAAAAAGATGTTTGCTTTCTGTACATAGGGAATCAGTATTGTCTCTTGGTTAATTACACTAATTGGTCAGAAGAGAATGGCATCACTAAGCCAACATTTATTTTAAATTCCGGTTTCTGCATCTGATCGGCTATCTGTGCTTGCTCTTCTGGAGAGAAAATGTTTTGCCTAAAGAAAGTTTTTGCCTCTAAACAGGCAAAATGCTACCCTAAATACCCACATAAGACTTTTTAAGAATCTAATTGCCAATAGTTTAGCAACGGTGACAACACTGGTAAAAGGAGCTAGGATAGGGGTAGGCAACCTTGGCTCTTTTATGACTCGTGGACTTCAACTCCAAGAATTTCTGAGCCAGCACAGCACAGAATTCTGGGAGTTGAAAGTCCACGAGTCATAAAAGAGCCAAGGTTGCCTACCCCTGAGCTAGGACCTTCCATTTTATATTTTGAAATTTAAGTACTTATTAGCAGAGCCAGAATTTAAGGCCTCAGACTGATCTTTTCTCCAAAAGAACAAATGTATAATATTCCCATTCGGAAGCGGATCGTTTTCGGGTTTTGTGTTCAAGAGGCAAACGGGGAAGGTGGGAATTATCTCAGGGCGGTGAAATTAGAGGACTTGTTCTCATTCTCCAGAATGAAGAAACTCTGAAGAAATGCGTGGAGGATTACCTGGAAAGGATTAAGAAGGAGGAGCAGAGATACCAAGCCCTGAAGGCCCACGCGGAGGAGAAGTTGGATCAGTGAGTGGGGCGTCAGGGTCCCCCACGGGCTGAGGCTGCTCTCAAGTTGGGGAGGGGGGAAAAGAAAGCCTTCAATGGGGTCGTTTTTCTCGCACGCAGAGCCAACGAGGAGATCGCCCAGGTGAGAAGCAAAGCCCAGTCGGAGGTGGCTGCGCTCGATGCCAACCTGCGCAAAGAACAGATGCGGGTCCAGTCGCTGGAGAGCAGCATCGAGCAGAAGGTTAGTCCGGCCCCCGTCCTCCCAGGGAGAGGAGACGCTCTTCCACACTCTTCTTTTTCTTTTTTCCCACTAATGGCGAATTTATGGCCTGGGTGACACAGCGTGCCGTTTTTGCTGGCGGGCCAGCCAGCCTCTGGAGCCTCCAAAACGTGGCCCGAGTGTGGCTTGCCACAACTGTCCCACTGGCTAAGCCAGCCAAGGAAACTGCTGGGGCATCTTTTGGCCAAGAGCGCAACTTCCCTGAAGATGCCCCGTGGGTGCAGAAGTAGAAACGGCCATTCTAAGCGGTACAGGAACCCTTTCCCTTCTCTCCTCGTCCTCCCACCGTCTATTACTCTAGCCCAGGGGTGTCAAACTGCCGCCCCGCGGGCCGGACGCATCACCGGGAAGCCGCGCCCACCCCATTGCCAGCAATGGCAAAATCGGCCCGATACGTTGTGCGACGTTACATGACGTCGCGAGTTTGACACCCCTGCTCTAGCCAGTCGGTTACACTCACTTTGTTTTGGGGAACGGTCTCTCCGCCTCGGACTTTCCCTGCCGATGACCTTGGGGTGCTGGACTTGTCTCATTCTCCCTTGCATTCCTTTGGCCTCTCCCCCCCCGCCCCCTCCCATTGCTGCCCCCTGGTTGTGAGAGGGGGTTTTGTGGCGAGCCACCCATGACAGTCCTCTTGTGTGGCTTTTGGAGGCAAGCCTGCTTGCCTGATTTCCGGAGGCTCCAGATGCTCTGTGGGATTTCTAGAATGCGGAGAAGAGACCCACGGGAGAGGAGGGTCCAGAAAGACCTCTTTTGAGTACCACACAGAGAGAGAGAGAAAGAGAGCTGTTCCCATGAAGGAGAACTGTGTTAATATAAATGTATTTGTGGTGGTGGTGAGTTCTTTACCATATGATGCTTTATTCTTGCTTCTTTAACAGGTAAAAGAAAATAAGGAACTCACAAAAATCTGTGAGGAACTGATCTCTAAGATGGAAAAATTGTGCTAGATCTCTTCGTTCCTCCCATTTTGTTCTCCAGTTTTGGGGTAGATTATTTATTAAATGTTTTTCTATGCTTTAGTGTCACTAGTCTGACTAATATTGTTTGATACGAAGTAGTTCATATCAAAGATGTGGATAACAAGGTTTGTTGTATTTTTGTTTTGTTTTTTTCTGCAGTCTTTAAGCTACTGATACTTGATAGGATATTTTCTGCATTCTTGAACTCCTTTATCTCTTCCTTATATTTTTTTTGACAGGAAGGAATTAGTTTTGTTTTGTATGAAACAAATAGAGAAATTTTTCTTTCCTTTAAAAATGAATGCGTCCGATATTATATTGATCCTTAACTGTCGTATTGATACAAATCAGCATGCAGAAGCTGAAACTGCAGAGTATTCTGTCTCGAGCCATTTAGCTCTCCCTTTCTTTGGTCTTTAAAATAAAGCTGTATATTTTATAACTAAATGAATAAATGGTATCTATTTAATGCAAGTAGAAAACTCAATTTCTATTTGCCTGCTGAATATCATTCCTACGTCATGGTTCCAATAGACAAAGACGAATAAAGCAGAACTCCGAGGCTTGTGATTTCCTCAAAGAACATGTTTAGTGGTTGCAAAGTATCGGCATGGTCAAAAGTGAAACCAAGTCTGAAGTCCCCTTCAAAGAGAGACAATATTACAAAGTTGAACTCCCCCCCCCACCCCAGAGCTATGCAATCAGCTACATTCCCCGATAGAAGAGTTTTGCTCCAGTCCCCCCCCCCAACTGACAGAAATGACCTTGGTTCCCACGGGACAGTAAAATGTTTTGACTAGTAGAAATCCTCCTTCCCCCCTCCCAGCCCTGTGGCAACTTAGAGGAAGGAAAGGGCTGCAGCCAGGTTCGTTGTAGAGTTGACATCTTAATTTTTTTAAGACAATGTCAGTATTTCTTAGGGACACCGAGACTGATATTTCCTAGCGAAAAACGTACTGTAAAACTAATAACAATTTGTTATTTGTTAAATTTATTTGCACTTGGCACCAGCTGAAACGTCTGAATGCAACTCGAGGGAAGCCCCACGTGTAGAGTGCCTTGCAGTAGTCCAGACTGAGAGAGGACTGAGGTCTGAGTAACTGAGCGCAGGGAATCGTGTGATCCAGGAAAGGTCACCGCTGGTGCACAAAAACTAGCTGTGCAAAAAAACCTCTCCTAGTCAGCCCACCATTTGCCCTTCGAGTAGGAGACATGAGTTCCAGGAAAACCCCTAAGTTGCAAACTGGATCCGAATGGGGCAACGCCACCCCGTCCGGAATGAAAGATGGCAAGAACCCGGGTCACCGAGGCTCCATGCTGTGACAGCTGTAACCTGTTGTCCCCCATCCAGGTCCTTACAACTTCCAAGCACCATGGAAAGATGGTGACCTCATCACTTGGGTCACCAGGTGTAGAGCTGAGTATCGTCCACGTATGGACGATACCTCAACCCATGGCGACAGGTGGTCTTGCCCAGCAGCTTCAGGTAGATGTTCACTAGGAACGGAGAGAGTACCGAGCCCTGTAGAACGCCCGCAAGGGAGTGGTCAGGCGCTGGATCTCTCACTTCCTGTTCCCGGTTGGGAGCGGCCGGGGAGAAAGGAACCGAACCAGCATAAAACTCTGCCGCCCAGCAGCAACTCTGGGGAATTCTGAGTTGAAGTCCACCGATCTTAAAAGTTGCCTAGATTGGACACAGCCCGGATCTAGAGTATTCATGGTTTTTAAATTTTAACCTTCACAATGTGGAATGGAAAAACAGGAGCAGATACAGTATTTATCAACAGAAAGTGTTGGCAAATCTAAGACATTCTCTCACATACAAGCACACATCCAAAATAAACTTCAGAAAGAAAAGTTCTGCTTAAAATAAGACTCGTAAGTTGTTTGGGGAAAAATAATCTTTTTTTCAGGTAAATGTGCTAGTTTCAGCTTTAGCAAGAAAGGAGGAGAATGTTGCCCTACCGCAGGGGTTCTCTTGCTGGCTGAGGAATTCTGGGAGTTGAAGTCCACAAGTCTTAAAGTTGCCACGGTTGAGAACCTCTGCACAACAGGTATAACAGTCTTCATCTGAGATACGTTTCTGTTACATAAGCTTGAAAAGGAAGGGAAAATACAAATTTCCTAAAGGCATAAATTACACTACTTTACATTCGTTATATTATTATTATTCCGTTCCCAACCAGTAGATGTCGCTGTTGCCGTGCTGATCTCTTAATTCTTCCCGATACCAACGGATCTCTATTCTACTTACTAAGCAAAAACCCCATTGATTTCCAAGGTTACATAATGCATCCTATTTCCACGCATGCTTCAAATCCTCAGGAATTTAGAGCGTTAGATCTACGTTCTGTGTAGCACAACTGCTATAAAGATATTTTTCATTCTAACATCCGTGTTGTTTTACAAGTCAGCGTTCATGCATTTCCCCCCCCCCCTTTTGCCTAAGTTTTTCAAGTCCACTATTGGAGAGATGAGGGATGTGTGCAGGATGGATGTGTTCCACAAAGGCAGTTCCACCGTTCTTTAAAAGAGAAGTTCTTGGCTCATTTGGACCTGAGATGATCGCGTAAAGCAACAACACTTATCCAAATCCATTTCTGCCTCTAGTTAATAAACAGAAATTCTACAAAATTGTAATTTGTTTTAAAGAGGGGGAATAACACCATGGAAAAGGACTGCATTTAATCCCATCCGTTTCAAGATGACTTAAGTGAAACGAAGGACTGGCGGCACAAACTTCAAATCCCTGAGTTTTGTTCAGACTCCAGAATCGGACAATGTGCTGGAGAAGAAAATGGAGAGGGACATTATGTATGAAGCACTTTTTTATATAGGTTCGGAAGGGACCTGGTAGGTCATCTAGTCCAACCTCCTGCTCAAGCAGGAGAGCCTGTACACTCTGGACAAATGGCTGTCCAGTCTCTTCTTGAAAACTTCCACTGGTGGAGCACCCACAACTTCTGGAGACTGAGCCCTTCCATCCATGTATGTGTCTACATCCTGTGGGACACGTGTTACCTCCTTCCTAGCAGATCAGACTGTTGAATGTGATGTTGTTTGTTGAACAACTCTAAGAACAATCTAAAAATGTTCATCGTGCATCCAGCCAGAAGTTTCCAACATTCCTCCTCCTCCTCCTCCTCCTCTCCACAAACCCCACTCCTCTCTAGCACTGAAGATGTTTGCTAGTTTGGGTCACGAAATGTCTGCAAGGAAACCACCCAGCTCAGAGAGCACCAAGGACCCCACAGTTCAACCCTCAGCTGCAAATATTCTCTTCTATCGGCACTATTGTTGTTGTTTTTTCTTCCATTCCAGTGAATGGCTTCGCCCAACCTACAAAATGAACTCAAAACGTGTAAAGGAATCAAGAGATGCAATGCTTGTCTGATTCACACTTCCAACTCCTAAATCCAAACGCTTGTGTGAGAGAGCTGTTTTCCATCGAGAAGCAGGTTGTGTCAATGGGTGCCGTGGAAAAGCAGATTGCTTTCCCCACACATGGTTCCACCTGGATAGGCAGGCTGGTTGGTAACAAATCGGGTGACTTTAAAAAGAGATTAGGCAGATTCACGGAGGCTAAACCTGCTATTGCCTCTGCTGTGTGTTGATAACAGATCAGAATTGGTTTGGTGCTTGCTACCTGTTGCTAGGCAAGGAGGGTACGGGGTACATTGGGCTTATATTTTGCTGACCTATTTTCTGGGCTTTGCTATTCCAGCTGCTTATGATAACAAATTGCTAAAGACACATCTTTGCCGACAGGCCTGGGGCAGTTAACATCTTGCCCCTAGCCAGTGTATGTTTGTGTGCATGTTTGTTTGGATGATTGATTTTTTAATTAAGGGGTTTTTCTTATAAAGTATTTTAATGTTAGATTTCTATCTATGTTGTGAGCCGCCCTGAGTTCCTGGAATAGGGCAGCATAGAAATCCAATTAATAAATAAATTAATAATAACAGAACATTGGCTTAGAGGAGGCCTGGATCTGGTCCTACAGATTGCCATGGCTTTCTTGCTGTGCTTTGCTCTGTTGAAAGTGAAAATATTGTAGGTGTGTTCTTCTTTTTAACGTTTTTCACTTCTGGGGTTATACTTAGGAAACATATATGCCATGTGTATTCATTTTATATTTTTCAAAAAAAAAAACCCCAACCCTTGGGTAATCTGCCTTTTTAACTGAGCAAATGTTCAAAGGACTTTTAATGTGGGCTAGTTCCAACATCCCAAAATTATTATTTTTTTTGATCCCTCAAAATAACTGGGTGTGTACCCAGTTTCTACCTTGCAAGAAACAGCTTGCCTTTTCCAGTGTAATGTTGACGTTACTTTTTGCCAGAGAGATGCTGACACACGCCCTGTGTGTGTGTGTGTGTGTGTGTGTGTGTGTGTGTGTGTGTATAAAATTAAGTAGAGTGGGGGGGAAAACCTGGTAGCATTCTGTTCATACATGTCTTAAAGGGGGGGAAATTAATTAAAAGAGTAAATCTCCATTGGAGATGGAGTTACGGCCATCACAGCTTATGCTCCATTTCACTCGTAAATAGAGGACCACCTGCAATGCACTCATTTTAGAAGAGGATTATTTTTTTTTGCATAATTAGGGAGATGTCTCCGGAGATTCTCCGTCATCCAAGTCATGGTTATCCCAAAGATGCTTTTTTTTCAAAGGCCACTGGACTTTTTCCTGGAAGATGTTTCTGAGACGCTTCTTCAGTTCTAGAACTCAGAACTCTTCAACTAGAACTGAAGAACCCTCTCGGATGAGAAGTGAAATGTCTTCCAGGTAAAAGCGAAGTCCAGTAGCTTAAAAAAAAAAAAAAGCACCTTTGGGAGAATTAGGGATATGCTTGATAAATTGTGCCCAACCTTTTGGTAATCTTGTTTTCGCTCTGGTCATCTTTACAGCATATTATGCAATTTGGGGTTTTTTTGGCTGATCTTAGACTTTCCCCCAATTTTACAAAGTTTTCACAAAGTAGCATTGACAAAGAGGCGGATGTAGACAATAGTGCCGGATTTTTGTGCGTAACCTGCTCTTCAGTGGCTCTTACTTCTCCAGATTTCAAGGAGTGGTTAATAGCCTTGGTTTTAAACCAGCATCCTTGAAGACTGCCACTTGAACAATGATGGACAACTGCTCCAAGAGCCAGCAGCCTCGGCTTAGGAGCTGCGTTGCTCGAATATGTCCGAATAAACGTGTGTGTGCGCTTGTACATTTGGTATCAAATATTTTTCGTGCTGAAAGTATTTGCTAGCAAGGCGCCCATTAATCAACCTTGGTTTTCCTGTTTTGCCAGCAGCAACAATATTAAAGCAAGTGAAACTGTTTTTAAGATTTTGCTTCAAAAACAAGTTATACCGATTTGATCATAGTTTAATTAAAAACAAATGATTTATCTGCCCGGGCAAGGAACCAAATTGTTATGTGTGTAGTAAGAATTAACTCCTTGCTTTCATGACAAGTTTGAGGAGAACATTCTGCCCATCTGAAGTTTGTGTTATTTCCTCACTTTCCTGCTGTGCATTTTCAAAATGGTGTGGTTGTTGTCTTCTCTTGCGGTGTGCCACAAAGGGATCACCAAAGCCGGGGCTTCATGTCTGTTTCTCTAAGGAAGATTCCAGCATCTTTGGGGTTACAATAGCTCAAGGTTGGGTACCATCTGACAAAAGTCACAAAATCTGTTTTGTGAACTCAACCAGTGGAACCAGGGGTGTCTTAGCGTGTAGGGATGTTGAGATAATGGCTACGCTGTGTGATTGACACCGTGCCCCTTTTTAATGTGTGTGCCAGGCAAAAAGTGCAGAGATTTTTATAACACCGTCTTTGCTTTTTTTGATCCTCTGTTAATAAGCAGCCGGATACGTTGTCCCTGGAGTGAAATGTGAACCCAAACTACATTTAGGTCTATATTTCATCTCCCTTCTGAACTCAAAGTTAGGTACAGTTAGATGTCTCTCACTTTGCTGTATGGGGAAAAAAACCAAGATGGGTTAACCCAGAGGTGCCGAAACCTTGGCAACTTTTAAGACTTGCGGACGTCAACTCCCAGGATTCCCCAGCCAGCAGGAACATGGCTTTTGAAGGCAGCTGAGGCTTCCTCTGAAAACAGACCATTGAGTTGGGCTTGGGTGTCATTGTTGTCATTCAATGAGTTTTAAACTTTCCTCTTGGTTCTTTGGAGTTGTTAGCTGCTCAGAATCACTGCAATCGGAAAGATACACAGGTTGGAATAATCACCATTTGATGGCTAGTTTTTAGGGATGTTTGGCGGTGGGCAAAACAGACCTGAAATTGTGCTTTTTCTGCCTGATGGCCGGAATAGCCAACCAAAGGCCTTCCAAAGGATTTGGCTTCCAATGCTGGTGGTCCCAGATACCAACACTAATGGCGAAGGAGTGAGGGATGTGTTGCTAGGCTGTGTACTTGTGTCTCTGGAGGGCAGGAGCCGAAACCAGCCAGTCTGACAAAAGCCCTAACATGTTTCTCTGGGCTCTGCACACACCTGTACACATGTATGAACATCCCAGAGAGGCAAGAGCTTATTGTATGGTGCTGTTTAAAAGCAGGTGGTGGGACCCAACTGTTAGAGGCGCTGCTAATCTTTCCTCCCAACAGCATCTTCTGGAGCAAAGGCTGAAGTTCTCCTGCTCCAGCTGAAGGCCGTGGAGGTCCATGGAAGGAGGACACTGTGCCAACACCCTGGCCAATAAGGAGGCGGTCCCAGAGAAGGAGCCCTTTCCAACTCAACCAAGGCTGCTTCTCTTAGCAAACGGTAGGGCCTCACTGACCTGGGAAGCTAAGCGGGGTCACCTTTGGGTTACTTTTCAGACGGGAGACCTCTAGAAAACTCTGTGGGTTAGATCTGAGCATGCATCCTGTCTGGAGCAACGGACAGGACAGAAAACCAAGTGCGTATTCCAAGTCAGTAGGAGCCAACCTTGACTTGAAAGAAACTTGTTCAAAAGGAGGCTGGCTCCATATCTCAAAGCTATCAGTGTTCAGCATTTCCAGAAGTGCTTCCTTTTATTAAACCTCCGGTTTATTATGCAAAGCGAGCGTGGCTGGAGGCAAAGTGCAATTATTACAAGATAACACTTGTGGGGAAGCAAAAGCCTGACAAGAGTATTAAAGTGTACCAGATGTAGAGATTTCAGCGTGAAACAGAGGCATCTACTTGTGGCAGATAACAGCAGATACAACCTCCGATGAGGAGCCAGTTGGCACCCTTCATCCTTAAGAGACACAACGGGAAGCCTAGAGATAACCCCAGGGCTCCATGCATTTTCCCGTTGACGAGCAGCAGTAGAGAAATTCTGAACTTTCCTACTGGAGACTCAAGAAACGGAAGCTTTTGGACCTCCCTCGGTTCTTAGTCTGGGCTAAAATTGGGGAGGGGCTCCCAGGTGCCGCAGAGGGGAAGATGGCTACCCAAAAGAAGAGCCCCTTCTCGTAAAAAATAAACGCCCCCCTCTCGAAAGGGCCCATTTGAAAAACGCTAAGGAATTACAGGGAAAAGCTATGGGAAAAGGCTTAAAAAGGAGGGCAGCCACATCTCTGCAGTCACGTTTGAAGCTCTGTTTAAACCAGCATGTCTCAAGCTTGGCAACTGTTAAGATGGGTGGACTTCAACTCCCAGAATTCCCCAGCCATGGAATTCGGGGCCCTTTTTCATCGCTGAACGGTTGCTAGATGAACGCTTGTAACTCAAGGAGCAACTCTACTCCCTTCTAGCTCTCTACAACGGGTATCCCGTAAGGTCGCAGCTGAGCCCAAAATTTCTGTTGCTAAACGAGAGAGTTGAGTGAGTTTTGCCCCGTTTTATGACTTTTCTTGCCACGTTTGTTAAGTGAACCTGGCTTCGCCCTGGACTTTGCTTGTCAGGATTCGAAAGGGGATCAGGTGACACCGGGATAGTGCAACTGTCTGAACTACAAGCCAGTTGCCAAGTGTTCAAATGTTGACCACGTGGCTGTGGGGATGCTGCAATGATCATGTGAAAACGATTGCAAATCACTTTTTCCAGTGCTGCCGTAACTTGTGAACGGTCACTAAACACACACTTGTTAAGTCGAGGTCTACCTGTACATGGACCATCTTACACGGTTCACTCAGAAAATAAAGGCAGGAGTGATAATAAATTAGGTTTAAGGTTTTTTTTATTGGGGGGGGCAGGTAAACAAAAACAGGATATGTTTTTTGTTGTTGTTGTTTTTGTTTCACATCTTCTAAAATGTTCCAAAGCAGTACAGGAGCTAGAAGACGCTGGATTGGGAAAAAAGGTTCATCAAAATGTCACAATTTGCAAACTTTATTGATTGCAACCCAACACGGACAGGAATAAAGGTTTAAAGAAACATTCAAGTTTTCAAACCCTGGCTCTAAAGTCATGTAAGAAATATATCTTTGTAAAATCTTTCATAAATATATTATATGCCAACATAATATATTTAAGGTAACCACTGAGGCTGGAATGGCGAATTTCAGAGGCTTGGAATGTACAAAATTAACAGGCCCAATAAGAAAATAGCACAATTTTTTATTCCCCCCAAAAGTATGGGTCTATAGAACTCTTATTTTTTTTAAAAAAAAAACTCTTTGAAGCTCCATTTCTATAAATTAATTATTTTGAATCTGTCTTGTGGTATTGCAAGAATATGCTGAACATTGATCTGGAATGGTGTAATGTAACGTGTGAATGAATCCGATTGATGTTTGCTCTTTCCGGTAAATCAGACCGAAAATAACAGCGACGTGAGCTAATTCTATTTTACTGTAAAGTTATATTAACAGCATCTTCCAAGTCTGGAGGCACAAATTTCCTACCTCCAGTTTTAGCTCCCTAATCTATTAGGACGAGTTCTTTAGAAGTTTCTTTCTCTAACCATTAAATCCAGCAGCTCTTATTTATTACTTACTTATTTATTAAATTTCTTTGCTGCCCATTCTCCCTATAAGGCAACTCCGGGTGGCTTGCAGATTTTTAAAAGATAAATAAAAATAATAATTAAAATATTAAAATTATGCAAATTAAAAAGTTTAAAACTTCCCATGGAGGTTCTCAGTCGTCCAGGTCACGGCTGTGTCAAAGGTGCTCTTGTTTTTCCTTCTCACCCAAGAAGCTTCTTCAGGAGCCCAAGAAAGCTTCTTAAGACGAGAAGCGAAACCTATTCAAGGAAAGCAAAGTCCGGTTGTCTTTTGAAAAAGCACTTTTGGGATATACAAACTTCCCCAAGGACATTTGTACGTTCCATTGCAAATGGCGCTCAAATGGCGCTTAGTCAAATTGCTGGTACGTAGACTTGGCTACATGGTAGGTTCTTGCATCCAACTTCCTCTTTAATCCTAGTTCCAGAACTAGAACCCTGTTCCTTACTCCGTTTTATATATCCCTGGTTTTTTTTTTAACTTCCTGATTCAATAGGTACGCCCTTTGCTCCAATGGCTGTATCCCTTTGGCATCAGCTTTGGACCTGATGCGTTTCATGATTCAAAATCGATTCGTAACAGAGCTGCCATCTTCCGTTTAGGTGTGGTGGTTCTGGAGACCTTGAGGGCATCCATTTTCCAGCGCAGGGGAACGTCTGCCTCCTTGCTTTGAGGTCTAAGTACCTGGAGTGTTTTGACTAAGTTATCCACACCACCTAGCATTTTTCCCAAGCAAAATGTTAGGTTGGAAGGCTACCTACAATCATCAGAACTTTATGTATATTTTGAGTTATTATTTGGTTTGGATCCTTTTCTGTGCTGTAAAAATGCAAATGGGAACCCACATACCCACACACAGAGGGTTAATCTTATTTGCAGTCAACATCCAGTTCTGCCACATATCTGTTATTTTTTTCAACCATGAAGAACACCTTGATTCAAAGAAAAAAAAAACTGGCAAAAAAAAAATCCCTCCAACTTAATGCACAGAGGCAAAAGTGATGAAAGATTTCTTAGCAATTTTACAGAGATGGAAAAAGGGTTATTCCAGCTGTCAAGTGTTTGAGTTTAATTTCAATATTACAGAATGTATGTCCTGATCATTGTTGCAGGAAAAGCACTTTTTTGTTGTTTGTTTTAATAAAGAAAAATTAGTATTAATGTGTTGAAGGACTATACAGCTATACATTTTTCTAAGATTTCTCAGGAATTCAGAAAAATCATCTTGAATGATCTTCCTTCTATTTTTAATAAGTTAAAATCCTTAAATCTGATGAAAAAAAATTAAATGTATACATTAATGAACATATGTTAATATCTATAAATAATTTTACAAATATACAGGTTAAAATATAAATTTTTAAAACAAAACAAGCTGACAAGATGAAAGAAAATCTTTGCCTAAATCAGTATGTCCTATTCTGGAAGAATTCTTAACTGGAATAAATTCTTCAGTCTTGTCAGCCATGTTAATATCAGAGATATTATATACACACGAGAGCTATTTATAGATATATGCACAATTGTAGGAAATAAAACTTTGCGATTCGTTGAAAGGCGCTTGGCTATGGGTACCCGTAATATTGTGGTGGTTTTTTTTTTCTCTCCAAGTGTTTGATAATAGATTTCTAGGAAAAAATTATAGGCCTCCATTACAAATATATTTAAACCTTATCTACAGAAAACTCACCCAGAAAATAGCTAAATAAATGTAGCAAATAGCAGGATTTTTACAGTTCATAGAAATCCTCTGGAAAAGTTAGCCAAAGTCATTGTTACATGCTCATTAACAAATGACACACACGCACACCTCAACACACAAACCACACCCCCACAAATTTCTAGAGCCTGCAACGCCTCCAGGCCTTCCCGTCTCGTCTTGCCTGCACACACTCACTTTATCCAATCGTTAGTGCAAGAGCTGGCTTAGATCCCCAGTGTGGGAAAAGCAAAGGCCACTTAACAGAGGTTTAGCGCTTTCAAGAGTGATTAACTCCTCAGAATGGCTTTGAATACGTCCTTAAGCGGATGGCAAAATTTTATATTTATCAAATATAAAATCAGTACTTACTGAAGGTTCCCTGCAGGCAACATGGCACTACTGAGTCTCAACAAAGGAGATCCATGCAACGAGGGCACCAGGACAAAACTTCCTACATTCTGTGCACGTTATTTATTTAATTTTTCTCTCTCTCATTTTTCTCACCCACTCTTAAAACTGCGGGCACAGAGAACGGACTCAGAGGCTGGAAGTTCACCATCCTCTCCTTTGCCTTCCAAAGTTTCTGTGCGTTTGATGAGAACAGCAGAAAGTATGTTCGTGTGTGTGTGCGCGCGCCACGGCTACACAGCAACGCACCCTTCTGTGCCGTGGCGCAGAACAACACACCTTCCTCTGGGTCTCGTTCCCGAGTTCCCCTCAGACATACATTCACAAATCTAGTTTTCCAGGCTCCACCCATCCTCATGTCCTAACGAGGCCGTTGGCCTGCGGCCTTGGAAGACAAGGGTCCTCCGAGAGAAGGTCGTGTGCAAATACGGAGTCGTCTCCCGAAGAGCAGGCGCTGTGGGCATCCTGGCCTCTGGGGGAGTATTGCTCAAAGGCCATGGAGAGGTCAATATATTCCTGTGAGAAAGACAAGGTGAATATCAGCAAGGAGCACGCACTACAAGGTGATCACCCCAAGGACCCCACCTTCTTCCTTTGCTTTCTTGGGCAAGCTCTGAAATTCCACCGCCAGTGGGTGAAACCGTCTGGTCTTTGCGCACTAAGGGACCCCCTGCTTTCATGAATCCAGGTGTGGTTTAATGCCAGCTTGGCAGGACTCAAATGAAATTAGGGTTCAAAGTATCCTAGAAGTTGAAAGGCATTATTGACCGGGATCCGGGATCAGTCCCGAGCTGAGGCAATTGTTCCATTAACACCATGGTGTAACCACACACAAGGTTCCTCCTATGTAGACCTGCTCAACTACTTAATTCCTCCTTGTGGGCCCTGTTCAGAAAAAGCTCACCTCCACCTTGGAGTGGAGACCCGGCTTTCTCAGTGGTGGCATGTGGACTGTGGGACACATTCTCTAGTAGTAGATTTACTTGGCGACATCTGAAACGGTTTGCAAATTTGCTCCGTTCTTTCTGGGACTTAGGTACTTTTGCTACTGTTAGACAGACTGTTTTGGCTTTGTCCCATAACTCTTTTCTACTGGCTTTTTTAAAAAAAATAAAATAAAATAAAAATGTACTGTAGGAACAGAGAGGTGCATTAAAATGTTCCAAATAAAGAAGTTAAATCATGTCAGTAACTGCATTAAAGTTAAATGTTACACTGCAGCAGTGAAAATGCATTCTCCTATGCCTCTCTCCTTAATTGCTCACTGTAGCTCTCCATCCTGTTAAAATGGTTGCAAAACTCAAGTATGCGCAAACCATCTAACATCCGAGTATAGTGCCCGGGCCTAGCGCAAGAGCTACAATTGTTAAGAAAGGAGGAGATACACACATCTGTTGATGTCACGGTCAGCACTCTGTCCAGGTCTTCCACCAGCTGCTTAAAAGTTGGCCGCTGTGAGGGAACCGCATGCCAGCACTCCCTCATGATCATGTACCTGGTTTGGAAGAGAAGGGGCTGATCAGCACCACCCATGAAGGACGCTGGAATGCCCACCAGCTTTGATCAGCACGTTGGAGAGAGAGGGGAGAGGGCTAGCCTTTTATTTGCTGCCGATGTTTTCTACCCAGTTACATTCAGAAAAACCAAACAAGACTTTGATCTTCAAGTAAGTCAGAGGTAAAACCCACGCAACTATAGGTTTTTAGATTTATAAAACCATATTAATGGCAGAAAAGTTCAAGGGAGCATCCAAATTGCTCCCTCTTCTTGTTTTTCCTCACAACAGTAACCCTCTGAGGTGGGTTGCACTGAGAGTGGGGGAGAGAAAGAGAGAGGGAGGGAGAGGGGCAGAGGGAGGGAAAGAGAGAAGGAGAGAGGGAGAGAGGGAGGGAAAGAGTGAAGGAGAGAAGGGGAGAGGGGAAGGAGAGAGAGAAGAGGGAGGGAGAGAGAGGGGGGAGAGGAAAGGAAAGGAGAGAGGGGAGAGGGAGGGAGAGAGTGTGTGTCACTTCCGGGTGAATGTGAATCTTAGCCCACCATTCACCCATTATTCCACACTGCCACCGGGCTGAGAAAGAGGGATTGGCCCCAAGGTCTTTTATGACTACACCCTAGGCAACAGTGTGAGCTTGGAGCTGATCAAGATGGTTTTTCAGAAATACCTCCAGCTCTGTAATTATTGATGTCCCACGGAGGAAAGCTATGGCTACGGCTGTCCCGAAGCAGGGGTTTTTAACCCCTGAGGAAAGCCAACTTAAGGACTGGTGAAGATGCTGCCATGTTTCTCCACAGAATATCGGATGGGTCTACAGGCTGCCTAGAAACTTGACTGAAAATCTTTGGCAGTTTTAATGGGCAGTTGGAAGGAAGGAAGGAAGGAAGGAAGGAAGGAAGGAAGGAAGGAAGGAAGGAAGGAAGGAAGGAAGGAAGGAAGGAAGGAAGGAAGGAAGGAAATTATGAACAGAAAATATGGATGTGAAGGAACTGAATTAACAACAATCCACCCAGACAGATGGAAAGGCCTGCTTCCTCAAAGTATGAATTTCTCAGGTAGAAAACTTACAAATCTGGGGTACAATTTGCTGGCTTGTCCATACGATGGCCTTCCTTCAAGAGTTTGAAAAGTTCCTCAACTGGGATTCCTGGATAGGGGGACCCTCCCAGAGTGAAGATCTCCCACAGCAGCACCCCAAACGACCATCTGAAAACACCAACGTTGAAAGAGCCGGTGAAATTTTGGGAGGGGGAAAGAAAAAATAATAAGCTGTATTTTCCCCCTACGAAAGCCACGCAGAGCAACAGGTCACCAATCGCTTGATGACTGAATTTCCCACATTGTATTTTTTAAAAACTAAACACCGGCCAATCTGTTGACACAGCTGAACAGAAGCCCGAATTAGACAAGCAGTTAAATAGATGTAGCTCGTCTCACTGATCCTTCTGGAAGCCTCAACTGAGGCCAATGGATGGAGCAGGCCCACTTATTCATGGAGCTCGGGATGTCTTCTCTGCACGCCATCACCTCTCTTTCCCTGAATGGACATTTTGTTCTGAAATGGTGGGCATTGCTTACACATCACTCTGATGAGTGTAGACACGGTCAAACAAGGCTTCGGGAGCCATCCATTTCACAGGCAGCCGGCCCTGTCATTGGGGACACGAAAACAGAACGTCCATCAGCAATTTCTGCCTTCCAGACCCTCTGACCCCCACCCCCTCTGCTATAAGCGAGTCCAAACAATTTTTAATCCCAAGTAACCCCAATTCATCTAATCATTGTCTGCTGTGAAGATGATCATTACACTGATTTACCTGCTTGATTTAGTGTGTCTAGTGCCACCATCTTCCCACCCACCCCCAAAATGGAGAATATTTGTAACTCATGGTTGAAATGAGGCCCGGGTTGTTTTCTTGTAGATGTTTCATTATCTAGTTTGTCCCAAAGGTGCTTTTTCAAAAGGCCACTGGATTTTGGTTTTTCCTTGAAAACGTTTCGCTTCTCTGAAGAACTGAAGAAGCTTCATGGCCGAGAAGCAAAACATTTTCAAGGAAAAACGAAGTCCAGTTGCCTTTTGAAAAAGCACCTTTGGGACAACCATGACCTCGATGACTGAGAATCTCCACAGACCATTATCTGGTTTGGGTAATGAAACATCTGCACGAAAACAAGCAAGGGCGGAAAGCATCCCTCACAACCTTCTTCCTTGTAAGATAACCACAAGATCGGTTGCAAGGTCCCTTCCAACTTTACTACTACTACTACTACTACTACTACTACTACTACTACTATTATTATTATTATTATTATTATTATTATGGATCATCGCACAGTCAGCCAGATGTTCAGACTGGATTTGGCATTTTGTCTACCTATCGAGTCCTTCCCAAGGACCTGGGATAGGCAGATGTGGATGTTTGATGGTATCACAGATCTCGTCGCAGGATGGAAGCAATTCCCAGTAAGGCTGCCTTTTGCAATTGACTAATAGCGAATTTGTCAATGCCAACGATGGTGTTCAAGTGGTGCTCCAGTTGTGTTGGGATTGCACCCAAGGCGCCTATGACTATTGGTATTACCCTTGCTTGCTTTTGCCACAGTCTTTCTATTTCTATTTGTAGATCTTTGTATTTTGTGATCTTCTCCAGTTCTTTCTCGTCTATTCTGCCATCTCCAGGCACTGCCACGTCCGCTATCCAGACTTTTTTGTCTTTCTTATCGGCAATTGTTAAGTCCGGGGTGTTATGTTGCAGGTGCTTGTCTGTTTGAATTCTGAAGCCCCAGAGCAGTTTAATTTTATCATTTTCTATGACTTTCTCTATTTTATGATCCCACCAGTTTTTGCTTACAGGCAAATGATATTTCTTGCAGATCTTCCAATGCACCATTGTTGCTACTTTGTTATGCCGCTGCTTGTAGTCAGTCTGTGCGATCTTCTTGCAGCAGCTTACCAGGTGGTCCACTGTTTCTTCAGCTTCTTTGCATAGGCGGCACTTACTGTCTGTTGCTGTCTTCTCAATTTTGACTTTATATGCATTATTATTAATAATAATAATAATAATTGGCCCATCTTTTGTCCTCTTACCAAACTGCAAATCTTTCACTTGTCTCCAAGATATGCACACCCTCGTGGCTTTATTTCACAAATAAGGTGGAAATCAGCTGACTGCATTCAGACAAAGCATCGCAAGCATCGGTATATAAAAACGTTCCTCTTGTTAAGAAGATGGCTTGACTAGAAATATTCTCTGGGCTGCTGGTCCAGATCCAGCTGGAAATGCTAACACATCCTGAGATCTCCTGCCTAGAAGATTTCACCAACATTTGGTAATCTGGTAATGTACCTAGTTTACCCAAACTTTTAACAAATCTACAATCAAAGGAGACAAGCCGAGGATTCCATAATGACAAGGAAGATTTTCCCCTAAGAATAAGCAGCTCTCGTTCATATCACTTCAGAGGTTTTTGATTAATGGATAATTTATTTATTTAAGAGTTTAAATAAATGAAACTATTTTAGAGTCTATCCAATGTGCCCTCCCTTCATAGGGCGTTGCTCATGCTGCCTAGGAATTCTGGGCACATCTGGATGGCCCGTGACCAGAACCGCCCCATTTTTCAGAAGCTTGCCACTCACGTTAGTTGTTTTTTTGTAATAATCGATGTTGTGAACATCCCTGGCCAGACCAAAGTCAGCTATCTTCATCACGTTGTCTTCCGTGACCAGAACATTTCTGGCTGCCAGGTCCCGGTGAATACACTGCAGAGAAATAGTTTATAGGGGAAATGTTGAGAAAAAATTATAATGGGCATTTCGGATCAATTAAACATCTGTATTCTTCATTATAAATCTGAAGGGCTCTGTTTAATTGCTTGCACTTTAGAGTATATATTAGTTGCAGCGACATGGAGGACTTTGAATGTAGTGGTGGCTCTTCAGGTCGTCCTTGAGATTACCAGGAGTCTCTGACTTACAACAGTTTATTTAGTGACCACTCAAAGTTATAACGGCACCAAAAAAAGTGACTTATGATAGTTTTTCACATGGCCCTTGAAGCATCCCTCTGTTTAATAATTTTTTATTTTTCCAAACTCTCCCCCATACATATACCGTGATATTTATGAGATGTTAACATACATTCTTTTTACATTCATATATAAGATACTTTTAATAAAATGAAATAAATACATACACATGATTTTTGGTGTTGCTCGCCCATTTCTCCTTTCACTGTATCCACACTCCTTCTTCTCTACCTTCTTTCTCCCTTTCTTCTCTTCCCTACTTCCCTCTTCTTCCTCTCCTCTTTCCTTCACCCATCTCCTCCCCTTTCTCCCCACTTCTCCTCTTCTCCTCCAACCTTCCTACTTCCTTCTCCCCTCCTTTACTCTTTTCTCCCTCCTCTCCTTTCTTCCCTCTCATCCCTCACCTTGAAGCATCCCTCTAATCACGTGATCCAAATTCAGCCACTTGCCAACTGGCCTGTACTTATGATGGCTGCAGAGAGGCAAAGTCAATGGGGGAAGCCTAGAACTAGAACTAGAACTAAGAAGCCTAGAACTAGAACTCAACCTAGAACTAAGGAGAAACTTCCTGACAGTGAGAACAATTAACCAGTGGAACCACCTGCCTCCAGAAGCTGTGAATGCTCCAACACTGGAAGTTTCTAAGAAGAGACTGGACAGCCATTTGTCTGAAATGGTATAGGGTTTCCTGCCTGAGCAGGGGGTTGGACTAGATGGCCTCCAAGGTCCCTTCCAACTTTATTATTATTATTAAGCCAGATTCACTTATGTGTTGCTAACTTAACAACTGAATGACTCACTTAGCAACTGTGGCAAAAAAAGTCATAAAATGGGGCAAAATTCGTAACTTAACTGTCTCCCTTAGCCACGTAAATTTTGGGCCCAATTGTGATGACAAGTTGAGGACTGACTGTAGAGGTTACTAAAAACAGCAACGTTAAATTTCCTGTTGGCGACACGTAAAAACAAAGATTGAACCTTCATTGTTCCCTAGGGTTTGATCTCTGAATTACTGGATTTTGCAGGGAGGAATAAGATCTTATTATGCAAGAAGATTTATAGGGATATCCCTCAATGTTAAAGATGTTGTTTTAACGTTGAATTATATTTCCAAAACTCTGGAATTTGACCGTCTTTGAGGAATTATGGTTATGCTCAGATTGGGGCATTGCCAAAAGAATCATTTTGAGAAGGGTAATGGATCTGGGTTTGTTTTTTTCTTAAATGGCAATTTCCCCCACTAAATAGCAAATGAAGCAAGAGGTTTCCCATTGATCTAGGTTTCACAATATTTTACAATGCAGCAGTTTCATCAGTTTTCAGCTTCAACAGGCTGCTCAGTTTTTGTTTGAGGCATCCTACGGTGAAATTAATTCATTTAATTTCAGTTAATCTTTCATGCTCTCTTCAAGATGAAGTACCCTTTTGGTCCAGGCATGCCACATTTTGTGCACCCAAAGAAATAAAATGTATCCTCTTCAAATCGACATTTAGCTAGTCCATCTCCAAGACAGAACTTTGCATGCTGATTCACTTCTAAATAAATACTATTTCAGCTTCTTCTACTTCTTCTAGACTATTTATCTCCGTTCTTAGCTGTCTGGCCCAATGTTATTCTTGTCTCCTTAATACAACGTAGTGGTTTTGTTCCACATTCCCATTATAAGCCACCTTTCCTAGCCTCTGGAAGTCTGCTTTTTGGCCAATGCTTGGCTACTCACTTTTTGAGATGCCAGATACTCCATTCCACGGGCTACCTGGTAGGCACAGGACACCAAATCCTTGAAGGTCAGCTGTTCCTCAGGAAGCTTGCAGGTATCAAAGGAGTAATCCATGCCAGGTAGCCGGCGAGCTCTCAGGTATTCCCTTAAATTCCCCTTGGAGGCATATTCCACAAGAACATAGAGAGGACCTGGAGAAAACCATCCATTACTGTTTGACATATTCTCCAGCTTTCCTGGCAGCTTGCTAGTCATTTTAGGACTGGTGTGTCCTTTCATTCAGATTCCACAAGAGAGGAACTTCAGTTCTGTGATGGATTGTGTTAACTTTAACGTTGGAAAGAGGAGCTGTACCATAACAATTGAGCAAGGTGACCTGAGGTGGGTGAAGATGGACCTGGTTACGGGGATGTCTTCAAGCTACAGACATCAAAGCTCAAACTGGAAGAATCTTCCAGCCACTCATCAGAAAGGAGCCCAGATGCCCACGCCATGCCTGGAACTTCTAAGAAAAAGAGGATTTACTGACTAATCCAAGGCCTTCTTCAGGGTTGCCCTGAGGACAACTCATTTGAGACGTCTTGAGATGCCTTCCTGAACACCCACTAAGCTTTCTGCTGGGTTCCAATTTTCCAAAGTGGAAAATCTGAGCTCATGTGGGCATTTCCACGCATACAGTTCTACCTGTGAGGTTTCCTCTGCTATAAGCGAGTCCAAACAAGAGGCAGAATTCACCGCCTTTACTTTGAGTAGGACCTCAACGGGAGAAGGTAGAAAGCAAGGACACTGAGGGAGAAGGTGGTGGGGCTTGGCTTTTTGGTAAGGTCACATGGAGATTACCATGAGATGCCATCAGAAAATGGACAGCCTTTTCTGGTAACATCATTTCACAGGGATTAGAATAAAAACAGGCATTGCCGAAGACCAAAATAAAATTGCTTCTCTGCACAGAGAAGAAGGGGTTGGCTTCTTGTCCGAAGCACCTGAGGGCAGGACAAGAAACCATGGGTGGAGGCTCATTAGAGAGAGGTCCAATTTGAAATTTAGGAGAAATTTCGTGACTGAGAATCAGTTAACCAGCGGAATGGCTTCCCTACTGGAGGCTTTTAAGAAGAGATTGAACAACCATTTGTCCAGGATGCAATAAGATCTCCTGCCTTGGCCAGGGGGTTGGACTAGAAGGTCTCCAAGGCCCCTTCCAGCCCAAGGATTCTGATTTTGGGGCATCTGGAGTTAGATTCAGGAGTTGCAGTTGCAACACTGAGAGGGTTCTAGAATAAGCAGCCTAGAACTGCTAGAAATGGTTCCGTGCATCACAATAAGAGTAATATTTCCCTTTTTAATAATCTTTCTTTTTAAAGCATCAGGTTCAGTGCAACAATGGCATGGAACCCACTTCACTTCCATATTTGCTCCGCAAATGCTGGTAAGTCAGAGAAATGTGTGCAGACACAACCCTCTGCAGAGAAATGGATTCCTAGCACTGTTTAAGTGAAATATTTAAATTATCATTTAAATACTTAAATTATATTTCATATTGGTCTTTCAGGGCAATTGAGATGTGACTTTTGCACAAACAGTAATTCATTACAAAAGAAGAACGGCTGCAGAACGTGGGCTTGGCCAGTCTAAAGAAAAGAAGAAATAGGGGGGACATGATAGCCGTATTCCAGTAATTGGGGGCTTGCCCCAAAGAAGAGGGAGTCAAGCTCTTCTCCAAAGGACCTGAAGGCAGGACAAGAAACAAACGGATGGAAACTGACCAAAGGGAGAAGCAACCTGGAACTGAGGAGAAACTTCCTGACAGTGAGGACAATGAACCAGTGGAACAGCTTGCCACCAGAAATCATGGGCGCTCCTTCACTGGAGGTTTTTAAGAAGAGAGTGGACAATCACTTGTCTGAGATGGTGTAGGTTCTCCTGCTTGAGCAGGTTTCTGGACTAGAAGACCTCCAAGATCCCTTCCAGCTCTATTCTATTCTAAGAGTAGGACATGCATATATAGAACATAGAATAACAGCGTTGGAAGGGACCTTGGAGGTCATCTAGTCCAACCCTCTGCTCAGGCAGGAGACCCCGTACCATCCTGGTCAAATGGCTGTCCAGGTTCTTCTTATAAACCTCCAGTGATGGAGCAACCACCATGTCTGAAGGCAAGCAGTTCCACTGGTTATTTGTTCTCACTGTTAGGAAATATTTTGTTTCCAGGTTGCTTCTCTCCTTGATCAGTTTCTATCTGTTGCTTCTTGTTGGAAAATAAATTGAACCCCCCCCCCACAGACACACACTTCTTTGTGGCAGCCCCTGAGATACTGGAAGGCTGCTATCATGTCCCCCCTAGGCCGTCTCTTCATTAGACCAGACATTTTACCCAGTTCGTCATGTTTAATTAATATCGTTTTTCTTCCTAAATCTCTTTTCCTCTTCCAGGATAACAGAAAAAGCTTAAGAAAGAGGCAGGACAACAGGGGCTCCCTACGCCCAAAGCCCCTCAGCCGCCCGTTGTGGGCACGTACCGTCCTGCGTGCAGGCGCCCAGGAGGTTAATGATGTTTTTGTGCTTCCCCATCATCTTCATCATTTCCATTTCCGAGACTAAGTCAGAGAGATCCTTGTCTGTGGCGTCGTCTGTGAAGGGAGGAGAAAGGCAGCAGTGAGGGGAAAGCGTCTCCGTCACAGGCCCCACACGGGTCGAACTACGCCCGGACGTCTCAGCTTGCAGCATCCCCTGCTCAGTGGCGGTTTCACCCTATTCCTGGCTTTAGGGATGAGTGACTCTTCCCCTCGCCTCTCCTCCAATTCTGGATCACAAAGGATGTCATAACAAAGATACACAGCTGATATTTTGCTGGTTTGGGTTCACGTCCAGGCCAAGTAAAGGGAACCACCCAGAAGTTCTCCAGGAGGGAGGCCCCTTCTGCTTCAGAGAGGGCACTGGGACTGGGACTGGGGATCCTCCTTTTCTGGAATGGCATTTCTAAGCCAGCCCTCCACGCCCCACTCCCCCCCCCCCTTATCCCGTGAAGGGCAGCAGTTGAAGAACTGAGAGGTGAACTGGAGCACAACGTGCATTGTCTTGACCCAGGTAGTCCTTGACCTACAACCACAACTGAGCCCACAATTTCTGTTGCTAAGCAAGAGAGTTATCTAAGCTGTGCCCCGTTTTTTGTCTTTTCTTGGTCGATGTCTATGGAGGTTCTCCGTCATCCAAGGTCCTGGTTGTCCCAAAGGAGCTTTTTTCAAGAGGCAGCAGGACGTTCTTGTTTTTCCTTTGAAGACGTTTCCCTTCTCATCTAAGAAGCTTCTTCAGCTCTGACTGGCTGGTGGGGGAGTGGAAGGGTTTATACTCCTTGCAGACCACTGGTCATTTGTCTCCTTTTAGAGGGCCTTTGAGGCCACTTGGAGGTTTATCTGATTTGAAAGACAGGTCAAAGAGGTCATCTATGTCAAAACTGAACATCCCTCTCTCAGTGGGGTGGGGGGATACAACATCCTTTATCTCCAATGTACAACACAGTCCTTACAGCACTTCCAAGAAGGATACACACTAAAACCTCCTAGTGGCCTCAACAACCCTCTTAAAGAAGGCAAATGACCAGCTGTCTACAAGGAGTATAAATCCTTCCACTCCCCACCATCCAATCAGAGCTGAAGAAGCTTCTGGGATGAGAAGGGAAACATCTTCAGAGAAACACAAAGTCCAGTTGCCTCCTGGAAAAAGCACCTTTGGGACATGAAAAATAGTCCTAAGTCCCTTTTTCGGGTACTGTTGTAGCTCTGAATGGTCACTAAACGAATGGCTGGAAGTCTAGGACCACCTGCAGAAAGGACAGGAAGAGACCCCCAAAGGCCTGAGAAGCCCTAGAGCAGAAGCCGGTCCATGGAGAGGAAGCTCGAGAAGGGAGCCAAACCGGGATTAGAAATCAGGAGTGCAAAGAGGCAAGGGTCATGGAAACGGTCCCCTCCCACCATCGGCCGTCTTCCGTACCTTTCAGCATCTTGACGGCTACCGTAATGGGCCTGTTCGGCTTCTCCTTGTCGACCCCCAGGGCTTCGGCCATCACCACCTGACCGAAGCAGCCTTCGCCCAGAGGCTTCCCGAGAGTCAGGCTGAAAGGCAAACCAGCCAGAAGGTGAGCACGGAGAGCAAGGAAGCGGCCGTCTCCAAGCCGTGCCCGGATGATGGTGTCCTTACCGCGATCTTGCCAATTCCCACTTGGGATCCGCGGGCAGCTCCAGCTCGGAGACGTTGGCCAGCACGGCGCCCTCGCTGGAGGAGAGGCGGGTGATCCTCACCAGGGGAGTGCTGGAGTTCACGGAGGAGTTGGACTCCAAGGACACCTGCTTGGGTAGAGCAAACGAAGGGTGGTCAGCAACAGGCCCCTCTCACCCCAGAGCCGAGGGGCGGGGGAGCCGCCGGGAACCGCTGGGAGGAGGCTGCTCAGTGGGATTAGACTCATGAGCACAGCTGAGCCCAAACTCTCCGTTGTTAAGTGAATCACTGCAATTGTTAAGTCACTAAACTGGCTGTTAAGTGAATCTGGCTTCCTGCATGGTCTTTGCTTGTCAGAAGGCCAGAAAAGGGGATCATGTGACACACACACACACACACACACACACACACACCTGGGGCGTTGCAACCGTCATGAACACGGACCAGTGGCCAAGCGTCTGAATTTTGATCACGTGACCTCTGGGAATGCCGCAATGGTCGTAAACTGTGAAAAATGGTCCTAAGTCCCTTTTTTCAGTGCCGTTGCAACTTTGGACGGTCACTAAAGAAACTGTTGTAAGTCGGGGACTCCCTGTATTTTGCACGGTGGCCTTCTGGTTAAGAAGTCCAGTTGACATTTGTTTTTAAAAAACGCTTTTGGGTTTAAGTGGCCCAACTTCTGACTCCTGAGCATGGACAGCTCTGCCCCTTTGGGTTTTAGGAGAGGCGAGGGGGGCGGAAGGGCTCGGCTGCTCCCGGGAAGGAAGTGGGGATTTTGGGAATAACCTGGTTGCAGGATAAAGCAGGACTCGGAAAGCCTTCCTGCGGTCTTGAGGCAGCCTCGGACCACGTTGGCTTCTACCCGGGGCTGATTGGCAGGGAGAAACAGGGACGGAGGGGATAGGCCTGACCTGGAAAAATAGGGAAACATTTCCCCCCGCCCCCCTTTCTCTCCTTCACTTTCTCTCTCTCTCTGTCTCTTCACTTTCTCTGTCTCTTTCTTCACTTTCTCTTTCTGTCTCTCTCTTTGTCTCTTTTTCTTTTTCTTCACTTTTCTCTTTCTCTTTCTTCTCTTTCTCATTTTCTTCACTTTCTCTTTTTCTCTTTCTTCACTTTCTCTTTCTCTTTACTTTTCTTTCTTTCTCTTCACTTTCTCTTTCTGTCTCTTCACTTTCTTTCTGTCTTTCTTTCTTCACTTTCTCTTTCTGTCTCTCTCTTTACTTTGTCTCTTTTTCTTTTTCTTCACTTTTCTCTTTCTTCTCTTTCTCGTTTTCTTCACTTTCTCTTTTTCTCTTTTTCTTCACTTTCTCTTTACTTTTCTTTCTCTTCACTTTCTCTTTCTCTTTCTCTCTCTTCACTTTCTCTGTCTCTCTTCCTTCACTTTCTCTCTTTCTGTCTCTCTTTACTTTGTCTCGTTTTCTTTTCCTTCACTTTCTCTTTCTTCTCTTTCTCGTTTTCTTCACTTTCTCTTTTTCTCTCTTTTTCTTCACTTTCTCTTTCTCTTTACTTTTCTCTTTCTTTCTCTTCACTTTCTCTCTCTTTCTTTCTCTCCACTTTCTCTGTCTCTCTTCCTTCACTTTCTGTCTTCCTTCACTTTCTCTTTCTGTCTCTCTCTTTACTTTGTCTCTTTTTCTTTTTCTTTCACTTTTCTCTTTCTCTTCTCTTTCTCATTTTCTTCACTTTCTCTTTTTCTCTTTTTCTTCACTTTCTTTATTTTTCTTTCTCTTTCTCTTCACTTTCTCTCTTTTTCTTCACTTTCTCTTTATCTTTCTCTCTTCTTCACTTTCTCTTTCTTTCTTTCTCTTTGTCTTTGTCTTTCTCTCTCTTCTTCATTTTCTCTTTCTCTTTTTTCACTTTCTTTCTTCCTGTCTCTCTCTTTCTCCACTTTTCTCTTTCTCTTTCTTTCTCTTTTTCTTCACTTTCTCTTTCTTTCTCTTTTTCTTCAGTTTCTCTCTCTCTCTCTTTCTCATTCTCTCTTTCTTTCTCTCTCTTTCTTTCTCTCTCTCAACATTAGGCTCATTCAATGAAAACTGACTAAAAGCAAAATTAGAGGATGTCAGAGGAAGGACTTTTTCAGACAATACTTACTTATTTACAAACAAAGGCGAATCGACGTGTCCCAGGATAACGTTGCAGGATCCAGTCTGGGTCAGTCTCTGGGACCGGAAGTTTTTGTCTTCTGAGTTTCCAGACCCGTGCCGGAGCCCCCATCCACGGGGAGAAGTTATCAGGGAAAAGAGAGAGAACCTCTCTCTGAGGATGGGGGCTCCGGCAGAAAAGCCGGGGAGACTAAAGCGCTGGTCCCCGGGACTGATTCAGATTGGATCCCGCAATACTTTATTAACTTGTGGAACTGATCACAAGATACGATGATGCCCCCTGAGTTAGATGAAATTGAAGGAGGGCAGGTAGGTCAATGGCTGCTGATTCTGAAGACTCAAAATTATTCAGAGTCCCAGGACCATCTGGCTGTCTACTATGAAAAAAAGTAATATTTGGCTTGATCCAGAAGGCCTGTCCTTATAATTTTAAACGTTTTCCACTTCTTCCCCTGAATCCAGGAAGCACTAAGTGTATTTAAAAAAAAAAATAGCACGGACGTGGTCCCTTCCTAGTACGCACACCTTCGTATGAATTTATGAGCTGCACCAGTGAAAACAAGCTCACCTGTGCCTTTTCTTATTGTAAAGAGAAGCAGTTTGGGAAGTGTTCTTCTAATCTAAACCTATTTTACATCCCACGTTACGCAGAATCCAAGACACAGTTAAGGAGATTGTAAGACTTTAAGGCCATCCTTTAAACAAAGGTTGAGTTCCCAGAAACAGCAAAATTAGAATAAATCCATATTCTCCATAAAGTGACTTGGTAACCTGGTTAATCCTTCTCTAGGGCTAAAAAACCAGGAGGACGAAGGGAAAGGATAGGACAGGGGTAGGCAACCTTGGCTCTTTTATGACTCGTGGACTTTAACTCCCAGCATTCCTGAGCCAGCTATGCTGGGATACATACATAGAGGAACAGTGATCTTGTATCTACTTTCTGTTACCTGTCTCTTGAGTGGGAACTTGGAGACTTTCTGAACGGCCGTGGCGTTTATAGCTTTTTTGGCCGGCCTTTTGATTTTGTAAATCAACACCATCACAGCCACGAGGATGGAAAGAGCGAAGGCGATCCCGTAGCTGAGGATCCCTGCATAAAACGAGCTGGAATCCTGTCTCGCAACCCGTTTTTCTGCTGGAGAAGGAGAAACACACATTAGGAGCCAGAAAAAATGGCAGCCGAACCATATTCCGACATATTTCACTATAGCTCACGCCCAATCTAAAAGACACGGCTGCAAAACAACAACAACAACAACAACTCGTGACAACAGCACTAAATAGCCGCGATTTCCACATTTCTTAAATTTGAGGATCGGCTTTAGTGTGGGAAGGTTTTCAACAGATAAGATGGGAAGCTCTCTCTTCTGAGAATCCACCAGCTTTCTCCACTGGATCCTTTATTTAAGAGCAGCCGTTCAAATACTGAAGGCAGCGCACGGGTTGACATTCAAGTGCAATTAACCCCGCGCAGTAATGCCCAATAAATGTATACCAAAAGAATAATGCTGAGGTGCAAAATTTCAGTTTGTGTTGCAGCACTGGGTGAGAAGCAGCCTAGCGTTTCTCAGATGAGTTGGGGCAGGGAATGGCATGATTCAATTTGGGATCGCGTGATTCATTTGGTGCAAATCATGAAAGTTCCTCCCTGCCAAGAGACACCCCAAGGCAGAAGAAGGGGTGGGGTGGGGGGGGTGAGGCAACAGGCCCTTCTTCAGGTCCACCTTGTGAGAAATTGACTACAGAAGCTGAGAGCCACAAATGAATCACAGGAGCTTCCCAGAACAAGGCTTTTGTTTTCCAAATTAAATGTGGGCACAATTCAGCCAGTGAAAGTTGAACTCCAGTAAGAGGCAGCCACTCCGTATATTGAACACTTTAGCATTCAGCAACGCCCAGCTTGTAAGCCTTGTGTGAAACAAAGACTTTCAGACTTCTGGAAGGCACCCCCGGGAGAGGCCAAAAAGTCGCAACGGGCTTTGCAACTCTTCAACCGAACCCGTGGCAGCCTCTTTCTTCTCACTCACTTGTAGCTGTCTAAAAACCAGTGCTGCATCCACAACTGCGTTACGAGTTCTGAAAAGGGCACCACCAGGGCTCCCAAGCTGGAGAAAGGCTTATCGTTCACGCTTACTCCAGAGTAGAAACGTGTTATTTTTATCTGCGCTTGTCATGAGTTGCATGAAATGAAATGTGCATTTTGGCCCCTGAAAACGAACCATCCGAGCCCGAAACACAAGATGCATCGCCTGCCCAAGAGCTGCACCTTGGCGCATAAGGGCTCTCTGCCCTTCAGAGGCAAAAGGGGAAAGGAGACCAAGCAGAAATACCTGGTAATACCGTCAGCCAAGCAGAATGGTGTGAATAACCAATAGAATTCCCCGCCAGGCAAGTATATTCCCCAGCGTCTTCAAAAGTAACATTCTGCAAGGACAGAATTTCTAGCTCTTTATCCGTTTTGTTAACACCTGCTGTCTACAGAGGGAAGAACAAAACAAAAACAGAGATAGGAAAGGAAGAAGAAGGAGAACAGAATAAGCAAAATTCCCAGAAAAGATCACCCAGACAAATTTCACAAGCAGATGGTGACTGGAAGAGCCTCTGTGACCTGTTCCTGGTTCCCTTGCACAACCGGGGTGGGGGGACCGGGGGGGGGTTGTTTCCAAAGCAATCAGTTCCCTTCACCAGCCTCTGACTCTGTCCCACTAAGTGTGCATGCAGACCAAAGCGTCCGAACGAAAAATTCCCTTCACAAGGTGACTGTCTCCGGGTTAGGTGGGCCAGGAGGGGGACGGAGAGAAGAAGAAGAAGAAGAAGGGGGAAGAGACGGCGCCAGAGACAAGCAAGAAGGATCAAGACAAGTGGGCAGAGTTAAATGTGGCTTTAAAGAGAAAAGCTTTTAATGCTTTAATTTGCAGAATTCATCCAGAGATTGGTTTTGGGTTGGTTTGTTTTTTTCCCCATCCAGAAAAACCTTAACTTCTCTTAAATCTGTTAGGAAGGCTTCAGTACGTTTCCTGACCCGTTTTTTTTTTTTTTTTGTGCCTGTGGTTTTTTTTGGGGGGGGGGGGGAAGACACTGAAAACCAGGGAGAGCTTCAAAACGTGTGTCTTCCGTGGCGAAGGATTTCAGCGGGAACGCCTGACAACGGCGCTTCCCAAGTGAGCTTGATGAATCGTGAAAAGAGGAGACGGACAACTCGATCACACAAAGAGCCAGTTAATAACACAACGGGGGGAGGAAGAGGAGTTTCAAAGACAGTCATTTAATGTGGGAATTTTTCTGAGCAAATGATTCATTAAAAGCATGTCGTTATTCTAAAAGTCAGGGGAGGAAAAGTCAAAGTCGTAATCTCGAAGACGAAGGGCGTCAGGGCAGAGGAGAGAAGGAAGGGGAAGAAAGAAAGGAACCCAAGATGGATGTTAAGGGCAACGCCTGCCTAGCAGTTTTAAGCTGTTTCGGGTCGTTCGTGCAGCTGCAAAGCCTTTGGGACAGAGTTGAGGAATTACCTGGTTCTGGTTTGTGAATGTGGAGCCAAAATGATTTTTCGGCTCTGCCTACGAAATTGTTGGCTCTACAAAGATATTCGCCTTCATCTCGTTTGGTCACATTGAATAGATTTAGCTTAGCATCGGCTTCAGCGTTTATACTGATCCAGGACTGCAGAATAGACAAAAACTTGAACTTCAGTAACCCAACAATCTCTCTCCGTCACACGTTAGACAGACAGGGCTGGCTAGCTCTTACTCAGCTTGTGTGTGTGTGTGTGTGTGTGTGTGTGTTACTTTTTGGTGGAACTCCCATGATGGAAGACATAAGAACATAAGAACATAAGAAGAGCCATGCTGAATCAGGCCAAAGCCCATCAAGTCCAGCATTCTGTGTCACGATGGCTTCTTCTTTTTTTCCCCCCTAATATTTTATTAATTTTTTTTATAGTCACAAACGCTTCATATTTTATCAGCAACATATTGTCTGGGTTCCAATATTTAGCTTACTAATACATGTTAACCTCCTTTCTCCCTACCTCGTTTTCCTAGCCATTGATAAAATGTACCCCATGTTCTACAATATTCTGAGTCTTCTTTCTCTTTCATCTGTCAATTTCTGCACAATCTAAACTTTTCTTAATTATCTCGTCCTCCCGCCGGTAACTCTTCATCTTTCCAATGTTGAGCAAATACAATTCTCGCTGCAGTTAACACATGTAACATTAAGTGTACACATTCCTTCTCATAATTTCCTACAATTATACCTAACAAAAATAATTCTGGCTTAAAATGGATGTGTTTTTTAGTCATTTTCTCTAACCATATATGTATTCTAGGCCAAAATCTTTAGGGCACGTCCATCAAAGATGATACGGTAGCAGGTGTCTGGTTTTAGGATGGCTTCTTCTTGGTGCAGGAGTCCACCCTGAAGCCCTCGAGAGGGAGGTGGTGGCCAAGTCTGCCGCTTGGACATGTCCAGGAGGAAAGGCCCACCAGCTGTCCAATCCATGAGTCTCACAACCCAAGTCTTTTTGCTCCTGAAAACATTCCCCCAACCGGAATCTGCTTCTTAATCCCTTGAATCCAATTTTTTTCCTTCAAATTCTGCACTCCTGCATGACTTTCTCCTCTGAAGGATCCTATGTAGATATCTGAAAAGGGTTACCCCAGCCCCCCCCCCACGCCTTCCCTTTCCAAGGCGAAACAGGCCAACGCTTCAATCGCCTTCCACAGCCACCCATTTCTAACCTTTCCTTACCCTCACCGTCTTTCTTTTTTTAAAATCATATTTAATATATAAAATACAAAGAAAAATCTTTCTCTAAACTTGTCCTAGTCTGCTTTAATCCCTCGTGAGGTGGGGTGAACAGAACTACACCCAGAGCTTCAAGAGAGTCTGGCCTGAACAGAATATTTTTTTTTAAAAAAAAATACTTTTATCGTACGCCTGAGGATCGCATTTCCCTTTTTTGCTGCCCTATCATAGATAGGTAATCCCAGACTTAAAACCGTTAGTTTGAAGTTATATTGGCACTGAAAAAAGGGACTTACAACCTGTCCTTGCACTTACGACCGTCGTAGCATCCCCGGGGTCACGTGATCAAAATTCAGACGCTTGGCGACCAGCACATACTTACGACGGTTGCAGCATCCTGGGGTCACGTGACCAGCCGTTTGTGACTTTCCCAGCTGGCTTCCAGCAAGCAAAATTAATGGGGGAGGGGGGAAGCCGGATTCATTTAATGACCATGTGATTCACTTAACAACTGCAATGATTTGCTTAGCAACCGTGGCTAAAAAGGTCATGAACCCGGATGCAACTCTCTTCACAACCACAATTCTGGCCTGGTTGTAGTCATAAATTGAGCATAATCTGTACTTGTACCTGGACACATTCAGTTTCCAATGATTGAAAATGATTCTTACAAACACTATAACCAAGTGGTGTTAGTATATGGCTGCAAAAAAGATACCCCCTCATCCTATACCTGTTTCCTAAAAAGAAGACCTCTCTATTTGTCTCTGATTATTATATTATTATTTTCTGCCTACTCCCCTATCCCAGCTATGCTGGCTGAGGAATTCTGGGAGATGAAGTCCACAAGTCTTAAAGTGCTCAAGGTTGCAGACCCCTGCCCTATCCTATTGCAATAACTTTTTCAATTTTAATTCTTTCCTCCAGAGCACTAATTTGGCAAGCATTTTCTCCACTTCTTTCTCTAGGACGGTTACCATCAAAACACCAGCTCCAGGAACAAGCCTGGTAGTAACCCTCCCAGATATTTGATTCTGGTTTGATGAAGAAGTAACCAATGAGATTTTGAGCATGGGGTCAACACAGCTGGGTTTCCCCTGAATTGTCCCATAGTTCTGATTTTAACCTAATTTGCTAATTAAGAGTGTCACTGGTTAAGTCTTAGGCTGTAATCAAGAGGCAACGACTGCATTCCCATGATCTAGTAAAGCCGTAAGTGGATGAAAGAATGAGCTACACTTAGTCTTGCGAGATTTATTTTTGATAATGAGTAAGGATGGAATTCAAAGGTGCCCACAGAACCAATGACTTTATGATCTGTTCAGGAGCTTCTCAAATATTGATACCAATCAATCTATATTCAATGGTCTATGAATCTTCCTTTCCTCCTTTTTTTGAAGATAAAGGTGATTTTGTATTCTCCTATATCTATAATGTCTATAATCAGAGAACATATCGTTCGCAGAACAGTTATGGAGGTCAGCAAGGCATCCTATGGCTTTGCTAAGGATCTACATCAGGTGTTTTTGGAGAACAATCTTGTCTTGCTGCTTGTGTGAAATTTGATCTTGAAAGGTGAAGACCCTGTCCCCACCTATGCAAATAATCCTTACATTAATTCTGGGTGGTGATCCAGAGTTATTATCTTCCCTATTGTAAAGCCTGGCAACCGGTAGTGTCCTACGCATGCTAAATAGTTTTGTGATAAGAGCTCAGATTTACATCAAGCCTGTCCCAAGGTGCTTTTCCAAAAGTCAACTGGACTTTCTTGTTTTTTTCCTTGAAAACTTTCCCCTTCTCATCCAAGAAGCCTCTTCAGTTCTTTCCATTTTCAAGGAAAAACCCAAGAAAGTCCAGTTGCCTTTTGGAAAAGCACCTTTGGGACAACTGTGACCTGGATGGTGGAGAATCTCCATGGACATCAAAGCTTTCCCAATTTGTGGTCCTATCCCCCCCCCCCCCGATGTGGCTATATGGCCAGTTCCTCTGCAGGATTAAACCCTGGCTCTTCCAACAAGATTGTCAGCAGATCTCAAGATTAATCTGATAGTGGTGGTTATGAGTGACTTCCTGTAGGTAACTGTTCATTCTAGTAGGTTCCAGACCTAAAAGACTCATGTAGCGGTATACCAACCTTTAGGACAGAGACGTAAGGAGTCCCATCCGGCCCGTATTTGTTTCCGTTGACTTCCACATGTTTCAACCACTGGATGTGAGGCTGAGCATCGCTGTACACTTTGCAGTGGAATTCCACATTGCTCCCAATCACCACTGTTTGATTGGCAGGCAATCCTGCCTGGAGAATAGGGCGGTGGGGAGATCTCTCTGCAGAATGGAAAGGACACTTACTTATTATGGGCAATGAATAAACCCCTCTACACAACATTTGTCCAATAAAAGGTCCTTGTTAGCACACCACAACGCTGCTAACTTTCACAAGAGCCTAGGT
This sequence comes from Bothrops alternatus, assembly GCA_034064705.1. Lineage (NCBI taxonomy): Eukaryota > Metazoa > Chordata > Lepidosauria > Squamata > Viperidae > Bothrops > Bothrops alternatus. The sequence goes on along the minus strand of JARGCV010000490.1, from coordinate 929,688 downwards.
GACCATAATACCCAGGTGCAATATAACATTTGCATGCGTAAGCCATTGCTCAATCCCTTTATTAAACGTGGAAATGAAAAGGTGGATTAAAACTGGCATGAAAAACCACAAAATACAGGGTTGCCTTGCTCAGTCTGGCTTCCTAAATGGGCCACAAGCTTTACTATCATCAACTACCATCATAGATTATTAGAAGTGGAATAAAATAGATGTAGTCAACTCCCTGAAGCAGCTTGGATGTAACTTTTGAAACATGTTTGGTGAGATACCAATTTTCTTTTCTTTTTTTTAAAAAAAGCAAGATGTATTGATTTTTTATTTTTACAACAAGGTGCTTGAGAAACAACGTGGTGACAGGGTAGTCAGTTATCCAAAAACAAAATCATACATATATAACTCAGATTAGATCATTAAAAGCTCCGTCTCTATTTTCCTCAAATAGTCTAATATATTCAAATTAATATATTTTTTTCAATAAAAATTCAATTAATCAAAACAGTCAACAATAATATTTCATCCGTGTAAGTCCAAATCCTGTTTTAAGCTTTACTATTTACAATTACCATATTCCAATTTGGTTTAGATAAACATATTATTAACACTTCAGGTGTCCCTCCTTTTCCTTTTTCCTTAACATAATCCTTAGCTCTAAAATACACATATTATTTTTTTTTGTCTTATAATAATCCATTTATTTTTATTTTGGGATTCCAAATTCATGACATTAACATGCAGTGAGCACTCCGGTTAGAAGATGGGCTGATTCTGCTTAATTTCTTCATTAATAATACAAGTAGCTTCCCTTAATTTCAGTCATTGGAAATAGATTTTCTATTGCTAAGCCATGCGATTATAAAATATGGTATCAGGTGACTGCACTGCTTAAGGACAGCAGCTATGGTAGTTCTCAGTTACCATCATTAAGTGAAGACCATGAAGGTCACTTAGCAAGGTCTTCTCGTGACTACAATGACCTGACATCCTGCAGGCTTCCCCATTGATTTTGCTTGTGGGAAACATGATGGGAGGTCGCAAATTGTGATGTGACACCGGATGCTGCCAAACATCTGGATCGCAGTCACGTGACTATGGGAGCATGCATTGGGCAGAACCTTGGATTGGTAGTAAGCTCAACATTGTTGCAAGTTGGAATGGTCACTGAATGAGTAGTCATTCAGTGAGGACCACCTGTATGTTTGCTTGTTTTGCTTTTCTCCATAAACTGCACTGATAGATTGCAGCAATAAAATGACTTAGAAGCAATTCAGACTAAAACTAGCAAATGCAAAATAAATCTTTGCAGTCTTCATGGATCTGCTGGAAGCTGACATTGAGGAAGCTAGGTATCAGTGGGAGAGAATCCCCCAAACATGAGTCGGCCATGAAGACCAACTTCCATTGGCTGAGACTGGGCCGAACAGCCCAATCCCTTCTCTTGCGGGATCATGGCAGAAAAGTTGAATGAGGCAAGACCAGTACTGAAATTCATCAGTTACCATTGGCAGCCTCCTTCATAAACGGATGTTTTAGACAGAAGTATTTGGTGCAGCTGCTAACTCAGAAAAGATCATTTTAGCACCATCTGGATAATAAAAGCTGTAAAAGAGAATGGTAATGTACTCTGCAGACATACTAGTCTCGTAATACACATATTATTTCAACCATAAAGATCTTGTATTTTCTACAAGTATTCTATTTTTTAATCTGGTAACTCATTTATTAATATCATTTCTTCTTTTATCGCAAATCCCTCTTATTCTCCTTCCATTACAAAATAGCTATCTTTCCTAAAAACAAGAATATTACTCCAAAAATACATTTCTAATCTATAATCTATCAATCAATATTTATGTAAAACTCTTTTAACCCACTCAATAAAATTTAAATAGTTGTTATATTCACAACACAAATCTTGAACCTTGAGTCAATCCGTGTCTAAAAAGCCTTTTTAACCCATTGCATACAGTTTTAGGTCATAGTCTTAAATCTTATTCTAGCTTTCTTTTTGTGCCAAGAAGGTTTCCATAACAGAGCCTCTATATCAACAAATAAATCTCTCTTTATTCCTCATGATATCTTTTGAGTCAAGAAAAAACGTCCCCTCCTCTGTCTTAGACACCTGGCTCCTTTGTAGATAATCCCTTGTTGTTTTAAAAGTTCAGGTCTCGACATTTGATTCTGCTGAGTAAGACACTCAATTATGTCCAATTTTGTAGTTAGTAGTTGGTTATCCATTTCTGTTACTTTTGCAATTGTATATGGTTTAGTTAAAGTCATTTTTTGGTCATCAGAAGTCTCAATAGGTTGTATATAGAATGACATAGAACCTTCTTTAGTATTAATTCCTCTTCTGTTGTTTTTTGATCTGTAGAATAGTCAAATGAAGTCTGCAGGTCGGTTTGTAAGTTCAAAGGAGAGTTTCTGGTTTTTATTTCTGTAGTAATCTCTTTTATTTGAACACTTTTTTTCCTCAGTGGCTTCATAGATTTTTTCCAATAGAAGTTTATAGTTGAGTTGTGAATAGGGTTTCTCCCTATTCACAACTCCCTGTTATGTTTTAGTAGAGGCTATGTTTAATAACATTTAACCATTGTCCACCCCCACGGATTTAACAGCTGTTGAATTTCTTTGTCTTTTTCCTTTTAAGATTATCTGAAGGTCAAAACCAACCTCAACATCAAACAGAAGAAACAGTTGCAATTTTAAATTTCTCCACACAAGATGTCCTCAGTAGACTATAAAATCTCTTCCCAGACACCAAAAATGACGTTGACAAAGTCAGGGGAAAATAATATTCTTCACATGTAAACTAAATCCAGTAATAAGATTCAATAATAAAAAAAAATTCAAGATCCCAAAGTAAATAGAAATAAAAAATAGTCAATTAAAATTAATTTTCATTCCATTTTCAAAGCTTCTCTTCCCACACTGACAAACGCCGCTCTCTCAAAGAAGGGAAATAATTCCAAAAATGCTTTTTACAGGAAACAAAAAAGAAAAAAGGGCTAAGAGAGGGGGGGAAAAAGTCTCACCCAGATCAACCATGGTGGTTCTTTATGCTTAGATGTTCTTTTGACTTTCGGTTGCTGCAGCAAAGTGATTGGCCATTTTACTGGACAATCTTTTCTCCGTTGGCCCTAAGGAGCAATCTTGGACCGCGGAAGGAGCTGCCGCCCTTCCACAGTCAACGAGGAGCTCCTCAACAGTAATCGCCCCTTCAGGGTGACTTTTCGACCCAATTAAGAGTCTACCGGCAGAGGGAAAGCAGCCGGCGAAGAGAGGGGTCTCTCTATACGGCTGCACATGCTGCGATCCGGCATGAGGTTTTTATCAGTTGGATTAAAATGCAGCCTCTGAATTCATTGGCTGGAATGACTACCATTGGATTCATAGGGTTTCCTGCCTGAGCAGGGGGTTGGACTAGATGACTTCCAAGGTCCCTTCCAACATTGTTACTGTTATTATATCTTCATCCATTTTGATATCTCTTACAATTCAACAAGGATGTTCTTCTCATATTGAATTGGGCCTTGGAAGTGTTTTAATTCACAGTCAAAGAAAATTTAGGATATAGTGGAAAATAAAAGGCTATTCTATGCAGACTATTCTGTGCATTTGTGGGTATTGCTCTGCCCCTCGATAAATGATCAATTGAATAAATTGTAGTATATCTTAATATGCTTCCAGATCTAGAGTATCTGAGGAAACTTTTAAGAAATCAACATTTTTTAAAAAATTATGAATCTTCTTAAATGCTTGGAATATGTCCCCGGTATTATTTGTATCTTTAACACTCTAAACAATATAAAATTTATATTGATATGAACAGCTTATACGGACTAATAAAAATAGTTAAAATGAAGATAGAATCTGCATTGATATAGTCAGAGTAAGCCCTATGTTAATTCCTCATTGATATTTAACGAAAATCATTAAGATATTGAGAAAGTTTTTATGGGACAGATATTTTCCATCCAGTTTTCTTTATCCAGGCAATTTAAAAAAAAACCATTTCTTTATATAGAAGTAATAATTTAAAGAAGGTGTTTGCAGAACAACAGTACGCTAACTGGGCACTACCTCTACATACAGTTTTTAAAATTATATGTGCATTAATTTTTAGGTTATTTTTCCTCTGAGATAGAGATATGGTTTAGTCCTTTTTTATTACTGGCCACCAGGAAAATCTGAAATTTGAAGCTGCAGAGAAATTAGCATACTAATTGCATTCAGCAAATCTACTTTCCAATGGTTTTTCCAGCTCCAGAAGTGGAGCAACCCAGAGGAATTCCTTCTTTCGTCAAGAGGATGTAGTTTGGGACAGATGGGGAACAGCTGTCCATTCTGCGAATGCCAAGGGGCACGTGGTTCTTGGAGACCAAGTTTAAAATAACACTTACCAAGAACATCAAGTTGGTAAGTATGCCGAATTTCACCATATTTGTTCCGGACCACACAGGTGTAGTTGCCGCGGTCTGACGGAACAACGCTCTCCATGACCAGACTCCACTGCTGATGCCGCAGCTGCCGAAGGAAAAGAGAGATCAGCAGGAGCTCGCCTTGGTCCTTCAGAAAATGACTTAACGAGAACGTCCTTTTCCTAGAATTGAAATGTGGTGGGCCTCTCTCTCCCACCTACTTCAGAAACAGGGCTAGGACTAGATGTCCTTCCCCAATTTCAGAATGAGAACCCAACAAGGCGATTCTGAGAGCAGAAGTCCACAGTAATGGGTGGAAGATTGTTGAAGGGAGATCCAACTTTAGAAGTAAGGAGACATTTCCTGACCGTGAGAACCATCAGCCAGTGGAATAGCTTGCCTCCCAGAGTTGTGGGTGCTTCATCACTGGAGGCTTTCAAAAATAAGACTGGACAACCAATTGACCAGGAGGGTAAAAGGACTCCTGTCCCTTCCAGCCCTGTGGTTCTATGTTCTAAAGTCGCCAATGTTGGGAAACCCTGATCTAGACTACGTTCCCTCCTTTGCAGCATTAAGATATTAACGGTGCAGACATGCTAATGAAGGCCCACAGCATCTTGGCACATTCACAATAACTTTCCATAATATCCATAATAGCTCTTGGGTGTTTTCTTGAATAATACAACCCAAATGGATGAAAATTATGAAACCAACTGCCATACTTGGATTTATGTTAGAAGTTGGATTTATGTTGGAAAACCTAATACTTACATTTAAGGAAGTTCACATTAACATATACTATATAAAGAATCAATGTCTGTCTGTCTGTCTGTCTATCTATCTATTCAGAATAACAGAGTTGGAAGGGACCTTGGAGGTCATCTAGTCCAACCCCCTGCTCAAGCAGGAAACCCTATGCCATTTCAGATCCATGTTTGTCCAGTCTGTCTCTCTCTGTCTGTCTCTCTCTCTGTCTCTCTCTCTGTGTCTCTCTCTCTCTCTCTCTTTCTTTCTTTCTTTCTCTTTCTCTCTCCCTCCCTCTCTCCCTTTCTCTCTCTCCATCCATCCACCCACATATAGGCTCATTAAATAGATCACCTTCTTTCTACATCAACATTCCACATTTATTGCTGGTGTAACCTCTGGGTCCAATTTACAAGTTTCTAAAGCATCTGGTGCATTTCAAGAATAGCCTCAAAGCAACTCATCAGCCTACTGAGTTTCAATATGCAAATAGGAGGCGGGTTACACTTATTTATCCTAAGAGGCCTAAGTTCCATCAGAGAAAAACCAAGGCCAGCTCTGGCAATGAGCAAGCAAGACGGGTGGTCACCAAAGGCCACCCACGAATGAGAACCTACTTTAATGCCTCCAATACGGTGCTCCCCTTTGAATTCTTTGCCATTTTTCAGCCAGTATATGGAAGGAAGCGGCTTGCCAGCTGACGGGCACCGGAAACGGACAGTATTGGCAGCCGGCACTGCCAAAAGCTTCTTTTCCATTCTGATAGGATGGGTCCAGTAAGGCGGCACTGCAAATACAAAGCAGAATGAGAGACGTCAGCTGAGAAAGACGGTGGGTCTTCAGCTACTGAGTTAGTGGGACTTATCTCTCTACCAGATTCCTATCAGGGATGGCCTTCTAACTTGAACTGAACAGCAGCTCTCAGCAGCCCTTAGCACAAGGGTCCCCAACCCCCGGTCTGTGGACCAATACCAGGCTTCAGCACACCAGCAACCGATCCGCACAAACAAGCAAAGCCCCATCCATGAGATGCAGGCAGTACATGAAACCAGGCCCCCTCCGGTGAAGAGGCCATAGTTCCCCCATGCTGGCTCAGGAATTCTGGGAGTTGAAGTCCGCGAGTCATAAAAGAGCCAAGGTTGCCTACCCCGTGGCCTAAGCCTAGGTCGCTTTATGATTCTAGACTTCAACTCCCAGAATTCCTGAGCCAGCATGGGGGAACTATGGCCCCCTCATGACTCGTGGACTTCAACTCCCCGAATTCCTGAGCCAGCATGGGGGAACTATGGCCCCTTCATGGCTTGTGGACTTCAACTCCCAGAATTCCTGAGTTAGCATGGCTCAGCTTGGAAACCTCTCCCTTTCCCCTCAGCATGGCTGGCTCAGGAATTCTGGGAGTTGAAGTCCATGAGTCATAAAAGAGCCAAGGTGGCCTACCCCTGGTCTAGTAAAAGTCTTCTGATTTCAACATCATTACCAACAAATGGGCAACATCTACGAAGCCACCCTCACACTAAAATGTGAACAAATGCACTGAATTCTATAGCACAGCCATGAAAAATGGCAGAAGTACAAATTATCCTGGCTAAAGGGAGACATTCCCCATTTCCACTGCATCTCACAATTTTTACATTCTGTCTAAAGCATTGTCAATGTGTGCATTTAAGAAGCTGTCTCTGTCAAAAGGGAGATCTGTGAATTTACAGAAACAAGCAAAACATCAGCTTTGGGCCAGATCTGCTGACCCTGACTCAGCATGACAATAAGTTGTCCTCTTTCAGTCCAGAACTTGGAAGGGAAGCTTCTTTGCAACAAGAGGTTTCTGCCTCAGAGATTCTCTCCATCTTTGTCTACGAAGGAATGTCCCCAAAGTACGGGCAATGCACCCCATGGGCGTGAGAGCTTTTTTTGGCCACCCTAGCTATCCCAAAGGTGCTTTTTCAGGACTTTCTTGTTTTTCTTTGAAGACATTTCGCTTCTCACCCAAGAAGCTTCTTCAGCTCTCTTGGATGATTTGGCAGCTGCAGCTGCCAAAAAGACCAACACAGGGCTGGGCTGCATTAACAGAGGGATAGAATCAAGATCATGTGAAGTGTTAATACTACTTTACAAGGCCTTGGTAAGGCCACACTTGGAATACGGCATCCAGTTTTGGTCCACACGATGTAAAAAAGATGTTGAGACTCTAGAAAGAGTGCAGAGAAGAGCAACAAAGATGATCAGGGGACTGGAGGCTAAAATATATAAGGAACAGTTGCTGGAATTGGGTATGTCTAGTCTAACGAAGAGAAGGACGAGGGGGGACATGATAGCAGTCTTCCAGTATCTCAGGGGCTGCCCCAAAGAAGAGGGAGTCAAGCTATTCTCCAAAGCCCCTGAAGGCAGGACAAGAAGCAACGGATGGAAACCAATCAAGGAGAGAAGCAACCTGGAACTAAGGAGAAACTTCCTGACAGTGAGGACAATTAACCAGTGGAACCACCTGCCTCCAGAAGTGGTGAATGCTCCAACACTGGAAGTTTTTAAGAAGAAACTGGACAGCCATTTGTCCGAAATGATATAGGGTTTCCTGCCTGAGCAGGGGGTTGAACTAGATGACCTCCAAGGTCCCTTTCAACTTTACTACTACGTATCATTCTTCTTCCTCTTCCTCTTCTTATTATTATTATTATTACCCCTTGAAGCTATCAGGTCATCAGTACTCGTTTGAAATCCTTCCCCTCCCCACCATCCAGTCTGAGCTGAAGAAACTTCTTGGATGAGAAGCGAAAAGTCTTCAAAAAAAAACAAAGAAGTCCAGTGGCCTCTTGAAAACAGCACCTTTGGCGCAACCACAACCTGGATGACTTGAGAACCTCGACAAACATTTATCATAGCTATCATAGAACAAAATTCAAGTGAAAAGAACATACTATGATCAAACTGTCATCGTGTTCCTGAGTGAACCCCACGAGCCAACAGAAGGAAATAAGCCGACGGAAGCCTTCCTTTCTTTATCCCTTGGGGATCAAAACTGAATCTCAGATGATGGACAGGAAGTGTGACCTTCCTGAGGCCAGAAGGTCACGGGGTGGAGCCATCGGCCGGAGGGGGCAGCGAATCTGCTGAATTGGCAGTCCCAACAAAGAAAACGTTTGGGGGCAGCTATAATCGCCGGCAAGAGACCTTGCGGTGGGATTTGCCAATCAGGAGTCAACTCAAAGCACAGACCCAAAGCAATTTCATGGGATGGTGGCTTCAGAGAATGGTCAGCCAGCACCAGAGTGCATCCCCACAATGAGCACAAAGCCGCGAAGATTAGCTTTGTCAGCTGGACAAAATGCTGACAACACAGACACATCTGGACACTCTGTCTCCTGCCCAATCGCAAAAATAACACAAAATGCCATCTGCAGCTGAAGACCACGCAACCTACAGCTTTCTGAAGGGAATCTTCTGGCTTGAAGCCTACGGGAAAGACAAGACTGAGCACCCAGAACATCTCTAGATGTTCAGCAAAAAGTTAAGAAGAACACACAGAGAGAAGATGACTGAAATAAGAAAAAACACTCAGTGAGAGCATTTCATAGACGATCTAGAGCAGGGATGTCAAACTCAATTTCATTGAGGACCGCATCAGCATTGCGGTTGCCCTCAGGGGGCCGGGTGAGTGTGGCCAGGGTGGGTGCGGTGTACTGGGTGGGTGTGGATGGAGTGGGTGTGGCCTACTGGGTGGACTCCACATCGTTCGCGTCAAGGGTGCCTGTGGGGGCCTGGGCAGGAGTGGGACAGATCTGAGGGTCTCTGGCAGAAGGGGGGGGACCAGGGCAAGCGCCAAGGCATGGTCCACTGGAGGAGCCTCACTGTTCCTCTCAAGCCATGCCGGGGGGGGGGGTGTCTTGTGGAGCTAAGACTGAATGCGTTGCAGCATAGATGGCCACCACAAAATTGTACATTGGCTCCCGGCCGGCCTGGGCCACGGCCAAGGCAGCAGGGGTCGTTCCCTCACTGTTTCCAGGATGGCTTCGCGGGCCGCATGAAACCACTTTGCGGGCCGCATCCAGCCCCTGCGCCTTGTGCTTGACATGTCTGTCATAGATGGTGTAGAAAATGCCCCAGGAGGGTAGAAAAGCAATTCTCTTCCAAAACCTGATTCCAAAACCAGGGTAGGCCATGCAGAGATTGCTTATGGCTCCCAGCATCTCACAATCAGATTGTCAAACCTGGTTTATCAAATGACAGGGTTTCAGGGAGGGGAGTGAGTGGTTTGTCCCAAGAGCCTCCTAAATGGAGCGCCTCCCTTATGAAACCAGATTGCAACGCCTTGGTCTCTTCAGCCTTGAAAGACGGCGTTTAAGGGGTGACTTGATCGAAGTGTATAAAATCATGCATGGGATAGAAAAGGTGGATAGAGAAAAATTCTTTTCTCTATCACACAATACCAGGACAAGGGGGCACTCCCTAAAGCTCATAGGTAAGAAAGTGAGGACAAATAAAGGGAAATATTTCTTCACCCAGAGGGTCGATTTATGGAATTCACTTCCAGAAGGGGTCGTGACAGCTGTCAGCCTTGACAGCTTCAAGGCAGGGCTAGATAGATTCATGGATGCAAAGTGTATCGGTGGTTATTAAAACGGATGTCCATGTGCTGCCTCTATGTTGGTTGAGGCAGGCAGGATTCCCTGGAGTACCACTTGTTGGGGGTCAAGGGAAAGGGAGGGTTTTGCCTTCTCTTTCTGCTCAAGATCCCCATGTACAATTGGTGGGCCACTGTGTGACACAGAATGCTGGACTCGATGGGCTTTGGCCTGATTCAGCATGGCTCTTCTTATGTTCTTATCCTTAGTATCTCTCCCCAAACAGTTCCCAAATGTTTCCAAACTTCCAAGCTTGTCCATGTACAGACCTCTAAAAAATAATAATAAAAAAAAGTATGGAAACTGAGGGGGGAAAAACCAAGAAAACGAAAAGTATTTATTTCTAGGAGTGCAAGTTTACTAATGACCGGTCAGCCAACGTAACAAGCACCAGTAGAACAAAAATGACTTCCTTGTCCCAGAGGTGCCGTTTTCAAGAGGCCGCTGGACTTTCTTGGTTTTGCCTTGAAGACGTTTCCCTTCTCATCCAGAAGCTTCTTCAGCTCTGACTGGATGTCTTTCAAAAGACAAAGGCGGCTCTTTTGAAGACAGCAAAGTCCACATTTTGGACAGAGAGGACCTCTGGTTTGAAGGAGGCATCCAAGGGGGCCCTCTAGGTCAAAACTGAACAGCCCTCCCTCCACAGAGGGGGAGGGACACGACATCCTCTACCTCCAGTCTACAACACAAATCCTCTCGGCAGCTCCAAGAAGGCTCCCCACCCATTTGCACCACTCAGGTGACCCTGAGGACAGCGATAAGCCTCCAGGTGGCCTCAAGGACCCTGTAAAAGGAGGCAAAGGACCGGCTCTCTGCAAGGAGCATAAATCCTTCCCTTCCCCACCATCCAGTCAGAACCCGAAGAAGCTCCTCTTGGATGAGAAGCGAAATGTCTTCAAAGAAAAAACAAGGAAGTCCAGTTGCCTCCTGAGAAAGCACCTTTGGGACAATCCTGACCTGGAAGACAGAAAGTCTCCACAGACAATGACGTTCCTTGATTACAACAAGGGCTTGGCCAATGCTCCCATCATTGGAGTTAGGCACACAGTTTCGGCTAATCCACACCAACCTGCAGGCTGAAGCTTTAGGTCATGTTGCTACAAGCCATGCATGCAATAACTGCACACGTGTGTAATATGTGACACGGCAATCATTCAGTCTGGCTGAACCAAGTCATTTCACGGGAGCCTGAATTTTGCAAAGCATCCCGTCTCACTTGTCTGAACTCATCCCCTAGAAAGCCTTTTATTCTGAGCTGTTATGCTTGCACTCTTTCACGGGATGTCAGAGGAACTAATGACTGGGGAACTAATCTGGTTTTTTTTTATGTGCAAGAGAGAGCGCAATAACAGACAGCGCCTCTTTTCCCCCAGTTTTGCAAACAGTTATCATTGAGCCATAAACCTTTCTCCAGACTCATGCTGCCCAAGCATTCTGCTACTATTTAAAAAATGAAACTTTTTTTTAAAAGAGATCTATGCCTAATGCCCCACCTCAGATGGGGACTGCAGCCAAGAAATTAGAAGACGCTTGCTCCTGGGGAGGAAAGCCATGGCAAATCTAGACAGCATACTAAAAAGCAGAGACGTCACCCTGCCAACAAAAGGGCGTATAGCCAAGGCCATGGTTTTCCCAGTGGCAAGGTAGGGCTGTGGAAGCTGGACCACAAGAAAGGCTGAGCGCCAAAGAACTCTGGTGCTGGAGAAGACTCCTGCGAGTCCCCTGGACTGCAAGGTGACCAAACCGGTCAGTCCTAGAGGAGATCAACCCCGACTGCTCTTGAGAAGGCCAGATCCTGAAGTGGAAACTCAAGTCCTTTGGCCACCTAACGAGAAGGAAGGACTCCCTGGAGAAGAACCTGATGCTGGGAAAGATGGAGGGCAAGAGAAGAAGGGGACAATGACAGAGAAGGAGGTGGCTGGATGGAGTCCCTGAAGCAGGAGGCATGAACTTAAATGGACTCCAGAAGATGGTAGAGGACAGGAAGGCCTGGAGGAACGTTGCCCATGGGGTCGCGATGGGTCGGTCACGACTTCGCAACTAACAACAACAATGCCTAATGCTGTGTCTCTTAATCTGGGCAAACTTTAAGGCACGTGGACTCCCAGAATACCCTGGGGAATTCTGGGACTTGAAATCTACATGCCTTAAAGTTGGCAAGGTGGATAAACACTGGCGTAATCCTGGTGTCAAGGGAATAAATAAGAAGCAGAAAAGCAGGAGAAGAGAGGAAATAAGCTAACTGGGCTGTTCAGCTTCCTGGCTCAGGAACTCTCTTTCCCCCCACCACCCCCAGCTCCATAGCTTTCATCCTCCCGTTTACTTCCTCCAACCGAGGCGGCATCTGTGGACCACAGGCCCTTCCTGGCTTCTCCCACTGCTACGGTACCTTCTAAGAGAGCGAACAGGCAGGTCGCCAGGTTTATCTGTGCAGCCAAGGAGCTCTCCTGTTCCTCAAAGCTGAAACTCCAGCAGATTATCTACTCACAGGCCTGCAATGGGTGGGTAGGGGGGAGCAGGCTTTGCTCCCATTCCCAATCCAGCAAGCATCCTTACAGAGAGAGTCAGCAACACAGAAAGGAGAAAGAAGGAAAGTATCTCTAAATAGTGCAAGCAAATTATTTTATTCTGAGCAATGTTTTAAAAAAGGAATTTATACTCTGTCCACAAACTTTGGGGAAATGGAGGTCATTGTAAAGTTTGGTGTTTTAAAAAGAAGATACACAACTTGATTGACACTCGGGTGTTGTAAACTGGAAGACAGCACGAGTTGAGAGACCCAGAAGGATTATTGTAGTGGCCTTATTAACTCATAACCGGCTGCTTACTACTCATCTCCTCCTTTGTGCCAATCCTTCCTTCCTTCCTTCCTTCCTTCCTTCCTTTCCTTCCTTCCTTCCTCCCTCCCTCCCTCCCTCCCTCCCTTCCTCCCTCCCTCTCTTCCTTCCCTCCCTCCCTCCCTCCCTCCCATCCATCCATCCATCCATCCCTTTCACAAAGAGAGATGGAGCTTCAAAGACAGAGGACCATCTAAACTCTCTTTGGGGGTCTCTTCTGAGCAGATATTTCCTCCCGGGGGGGGCTGAAAGTCAGCACATCGGTCTTTCGCTCCACACTCCTGACCAAGGTAAATGGAAAATGCTCTCTTGGGTGGATCTGATTCAGCACCAGCTTCTATCAAGGCTGGTTCTATCAAGCTTTGCTTCTCCGCACGACGTTTACCTCCGTCTTCAGAGTCGTCATCTTCTTCATCGTCGCCTTCATCTTCGTCATCACCCGATGACGGGGATTCTTGAAACGGAAAGAAGAACAGGTGAGAAATGTTTCTGGAAATAAAATTCTGAACGTACCTTTGCCGAAACTTTTGCAATCCTCAGAACACATAACTGGTGGGGCCTCGGCAAATATTTTCTCAATTAAAAAAAAAGATCTTCTCCGTGAAGCTTTATTTTATTCCTGGCCTCATCACAAGTCTCCAGATATGGCCAAGATACAAAATGTCGGCAATAACGGAAGTTGATGCATCAAGCACAGGGTCTTCTGCGCGCAGGGCTTAGACTAGAAGACCTCCAAGGTCCCTTCCTATGCTTTTATGTTCCAGCCTTCCCTAGCTGAGTCTTAGAGGGCACCTTTGCTTTTGAACCCATCTTAGACTGAAATGCTCCTATTTGGGGTTCAAGTCAGCCCACCACGTTCTTGTCCCCACCCATTTCATTTTTATTTTTTAATTCCCTTGCATATATCCTCTCTTCACCTTCTTCTCAGAAAGCTGACTGCACAATGACAGCCAGCCACCTGCCTCTCCCAGCTTAGAAAAGCAACTTACAAAGGAATGAAATTAAACAATGTACAATAAAATGAAATCAAAATGATCAACATTCTAACTTGTAAGTTGTTCGGTTATACTTTCCATTTGGTTTGCATATTGTAGTGATTTGGCTTTCCAAGTCTGGAGTAAGCTAAAGTTGTTTCAAATAGCCTTCCCCCCCCTCCCCACTTTGTCCGTGTTCAGCACAAACATTGTTTTCGTGAAGAAAAACCCGTCAAAGGCAACGCAAGGCTGCTGAGTCCCAATCCAACTGTCTGGACCAATTTCCATCTGTATGGTGGCCTGAGACGCTTTTCTGCAGCTGCCTAGTGAGAACATGTGAACGTGTTTGCTTACAGAGGCTTTGGAAATATTTATTAAGAAACCTCCAACGTTCCCAGGAAGGGCGTGCCAGCAATATATTATATAGCATTTCTTTTCTCTCTGTGTACAGTCACGGTCCCATTATGTTACATAAAGTAAAAAAGCTTCCATGGAGCATTTTTTAACTAAGCATTAGTTTGTTTTTTTCACTTTGCAACAATAATTTAGAAGCTGAAGGAGCTTAAGCTTCATGAAGATGTACTTAAAGTCCTGGGGAACTCCCAGCTTTGGAGACCAAATGCTACCAAAAAAGGAGATTTGGTAACCTAGATAGGACAACTTTTATTTTTCTGTGCTTCTGCATGGGCCTATAAGTTTCCTCCTTTTTTTTCATGTAGTGTAAATGTTTGGTTTGCCTACACCAGAGGCTTACTAACTCTGTGGAGGAAAGATTCTATCTGCAAGCCTTCCGAGGCTCCTTTGGAATTACAATTTTGCTACGAAATGTTTTGGAATAGTTACAGTGGTCGCTGGTGTAAAACAAAAGAATTTTAATTAAGCAAACAGCAGGTGGAAGATCATTAAAGAGAGAAGCAAGCTAGAGCTAAAGAGAAATTTCTCTGGCAATTAGGACAATCAATCAGTGGAACGGAAGTTGCCTCTGGAAGTTGTGGGTCCTCCATCACTGGAGGTTTTTAAGAAGAGACTGGACAACCATTTTTCTGAAATGGTGTTGGATCTCCTGCTGGAACAGGGGGTTGGACTAGAAGACCTCCAAGGCCCCTTTCAACTCTGTTATTCTAATACTGCTGCCCTAAAGATTTGGAAAAACAAAATCCAGTAGAACTTGGGACATCACTCATTCTCTCAGAAAAGAAAATTGAGAAATCTGTTTAAGCAAAAGTCCCTTCCCACAGGGAGCTGATAAAGTGATTAAATCAGAACTTGAGTACATATTATGGGTGGCCTTCCTGCTGTCTTTCCTGTCTCAGAGCCTGGGGTTGTCCTACTCAGCTTCAAGACCTTTGTTCTGTCCAGGGTGCTTATCTTCCCATTCTTGTTTACTTTCGCTGGAGTCAGGCAGATAATGAGTGAATCCATGTGGTTTTGGCATGGAGCAAGGCGGAAAGAAGAGGGACAGCAGGCATCCCTGAGGTTTATGCTAATGGATGTGAACCCATCAGTTAGGACCAAAGAAGCAGATGCCTTCAACCCAAAGGGCCCAGGGGAAACCTCCTCGTCATGGTCGGACAGGATTAATTTATGAGCAGGTTATCTTGGGATATGGCAAGGTTTCCTAACCAGTGAAAGTTGTAGCTGGCCAGACTTCAACTCCCAGAATCCTCAGCCCTGGCCACCCCAAGTGTGGAATTCTGGGAACCCAAGTCTACATGAGTAGAAGCCCTCCCAGTTGGGAAACACTGATGTGTAGGGCATCAAAAAGTAGATGATGGTCCTTTTCAGGGCTGTGAAATAGTGGTGGGGCATCAGTTGGGCAGTGGTGACCGCCTTCACGACGTTTTGGACTCCATCCCCTGAAAATGGCCCCCTTATCCATTTATTCTCCATCTCTCTTTCTTTCCTGAAGATTAAAAACTCCCAATGGGTGGACAAGGGGGCTTTTGAGATAGAGTACAACCAGAGGAAAATGTTTTCTATTTATCCCTCCACAAAAGTATCCCTCCCCCTTTTTTTAAATTCCCCTCCCCCAAGAGTCTCAGATGGAGGAGCTTTAAGCTGAAAATTAAACCAGGTGGGTATCTGCTACTAAACTCCATGCTGAACAACTACTGTCTATCAGCTATTAATTTGATACAATCCTTTGCACATTACATGAGATACAGGGTGCAGCAATAAAACAGGATTTGGGAGTGATGGTCGTGTGTTTCCACTCCCCAGCACTGCTTTGATGCAGTCTCTCTCCAATGAAATGTGGGAAAAGCCTTTATTTACAGTCCCAATGCTGCTTTTTCAGCTATGACTTTTCTAGGAACCAAAACAATTTACACAGACTGTATCTTGGAAGCCAAAGAAATTCATTAAAAGCAGATTATGCTAATGTAAAGCTATTGATACCAATTGCAAATTGTGGGCTCCTCCAGGGCGGGCAGCCTTCCTCAGCTACGCTTTGGTGACAGCACTCAGGCTTAAGGCTAAGCATCGGGCTTCCTTCTGCCTCCTGGTTTTTTTACAAGATGGTTTTAAATGTTTTAAAAAGGAAAAATTTGCCTGAAATGGCATATGGGTTCCCTGCTGCAGCAGGCAGTTGGACTAAAAAACCTCTTCCAGCTTTTTTCTTCTGAGACACCAGCTTCAGCATGATCCCAACCGCATCCTTTCAAAATGAACAGGATGGCTGGCTGAATGGAATTAAACCTCACCTCTGCTACCGGTACTACATGGGTGTCTTATATCCAGCCAAGTCCAGAAGGATATCTGGGTTTTCTGAATAAGCAAGGGACGGACATTTTGCAGCCCATGTGTCAGATCACTAGTGAAGATCCTAGATGTGTCCACAATGGTTGTTTGTCTGCCTGCGGCAACCAAGTTGGGCTTTGGGACGCGTCAAGGTCGAGGCTGTAGTCTTGACCTTAGGCTGTTGAGGGCTACGAGTTACCTGCTAGATGTCTGTCTTGACGCTGCCTCTCCTTGTTTAATTTAAGCAGCCGACACTTTGAAAAACGGCAGCCAGCTTAAGAGACTTTGAGCTCTGAAAAAATGGTGGGTTACAAATAAATAGAGACACATATTTCTGCTTCCACCCTGACTTTGGTCTCTCTTCAGATTGTATAAATCTTTTTCATTCGGCAGCAACAATGGGTTTTGGCTCCTGATTTGTCTCGCATCGTTTACCAAACATATTAAGCTACTGGTTGCTCCAGTTCCAATTCCCCCTGGCCTGAAAATTCAAAGCGGGGTCCAATCGCCTTTCTAAATAAGGAACTGGAGTGTACATGCCTGTTCATTCTTTATGCCTCATGTCTTCATTCATAAACAGAAGACTGCTTCTTTCAATAGCCTTCAAGTCGCTTGCAGAGTGCGGTTTAAGGCAGATAAAGAGCAGGGGATGTGCAAAGTTGGCTTAACTTTGGCCTACCTCAATTCATAAATCTTACATTCAAGAGAGTCTCTTTTACAAGCAGACATGATTCTACACCACTTTGTAAAGGATAAGAAGATAAGAGAATGTGACAGGAAATAATCGTAAACCTAAAAAAGAATGCATAGAGGGTTTTTTTGTTTGTTTTTTTTTACTACAAGGCTTAGTTACAAGGCTTTCAGACTATCTGAAACTTGAGCTGGCCACGAATATCGGAGGTGGTGACCCTTTGAGAGCTTTATGCAACGAAATTTCATTTTGATGTATGCCAATTGGTGTACATTCAAAGTGACAATAAAGTTGTTGGTGTGATGATGATGATGATCATCATCATCATCATCGCACAGTCAGCCAGATGTTCAGACTGGATTTGGCATTTTGTCTACCTATCGAGTCCTTACCCAGGACCTGGGATAGGCAGATGTGGATGTTTGATGGTATTACAGTTATCGTTGCAGGATGGAAGCGGTTCCTAGTAAGGCCGCCTTTTGCAATTGACTGATGGCGAATTTGTCAATGCCGATGATGGTGTCCAAGTGGTGCTCCAGTTGTTTTGGGATGGCACCCAAGGCGCCTATGACTATTGGTCCTACCCTTGCTTGCCTTTGCCACAGTCTTTCTGTTTCTATTTGTAGGTCTTTGTATTTTGTTATCTTCTCCAGTTCTTTCTCGTCTATTCTGCTGTCTCCAGGCACTGCCACGTCCACTATCCAGACTTTGTTGTTGTTGTTGTTATTATTATTGTTTTTGTTGTTGCCTTTAAAGTTCATATACTGTCTTGTTATTTTATAATTTGTATATATAATTCTTGTGTGTCCAACCATACTCAGCAAATAAACTATTCTATTCTGTTCTGTTCTGTTCTATTCTATTTTCTATCCTATCCTATTCTTCTATTCCATTCCCTATCCTATCCTATCCTATCCTATTCTATATTCCAATTGATGTCACTAAATAAAAGGAAAGATTTTCTTAGTTATATATATATTTAAAAAATTTATTGTTTTTTTTTACTCTTTGTTTTCACTTAGTATGCAGATTCTTAGGACTCTTTCTCAGCTGGTAAGTTTGACTTTATTCCATTTTAGTGCGAGTGAATGAAAAAGTAGTCGGAGGATGCAGATATCTTCTGAGTTCTTGGGGAAAGAAAAATCTGGCAACACTGAATTTAGCCTCTGGATGAATTTACAGTGTGAAATTTTTCCCCGTTTATTCCACAACACTATTTTAAATTGATTTAGAAAACTTTTGCTATTCAAATTATTTGCATTGGATTACAAACAAATTATCTGTGGTTCCTAAACCAGTACCCTTTTTCAATAGAAAATCAATAAAACTGATTAATAAAATTAATAAATCTGATGTAATTATTTACATGACCTCCAGAACGATGGATTAAAATGCCCTCTCCTGATAAACACACAACAAGGACGCTTAAAATAGCATGGACTCCACAATTTTAAAATTAGGTTAATGCAATCACTGCTGCGCGTGTACAAATATAGGGTATCTCAGCCAATGTTCATTTGTATGTACTCAGGTGGGACATTTTTATGATTCCACGCTGGGCTGCCATAAAATAGGAATAAAAATAGGATTCTAATAACACGTCCAGACCACTACGCTGAATCCCTTTTGCCCTCCTTCCTTGTTACAAAGTGCATTCCTCAACCTGCATGAACAATACGCCTAAGTTTAACTCTTTTTTTTTTTTAGCTTAGAACTCAAGGGTGCATAACGTGAAAGGGGCAGGGTGTGCTCCTGGCATCTTTTCCAAAAGTCGCTCTTGAAGTCTGCTTTTTAATGTGCTGAAGGGGAGAAATGTCACATATGCAAAGGAGAGTTACATTAACCAATGTGGCATAGGGATCGTATGTTGGCTTAGCAGGCTGGAGACCTCAATTTACTCCCCCAGCCTTGGAGCCCACTAGATCAGGTATCTGCAACCATGACAACTTTAAGACTTGTGGACTTCAGCTCCCAGAATTCCTCAGCCAGCATAGCTGACCTTAAGAGGCTGTCATTTCTCAACCTATCTCACAGAGAGAAATTAGGAGGAGACAGGGCTACTATTTTGAATTCTTGGAGGATTTACAGGTTAAAAAAATCTAACCAATAAATGCCAACAAAAATGAAATCAATGTAATTCAGTTCCAATCCTGCCCATTTCTTTGTCTTTGGTCCTTTACTTACTAAAACGCATTCAATCAAAAACAAAAAACTGTACACTCTACTGTCTGCCAAAGCACGAACCAACTTTAGCTGAGAGCGTGCAAGAAACCTGTGTACGAATCCTTTCGATCAGAGCAGAGTTTGACCAAAGTCATCTCACCTCGCTGGAGTAAAACTCTTCAAAACTCTTGAGTCTTTAAGTCGGGTCAAGAGACTTGTGCAAACTCAAACATAAGGAATGGGAATAACCCTGATTTCCTAGCTCTCCAAAGAAACGCGGACTTACCAGAAAGAAGCCCCGTGAAGCACAAAGTGAAACAATAAAAGGATTAAAATTCACAAAGAGGTAAGAAAACGGGTTAATCTGGACTCCGATTCTGGGATTGAACAAGTGTAAATATTTAATGACTCGGAAGCCTGTAAAGACACTTCGCCCTGTGAAGCAAAAAATACCATTTGTGCGTTTCTGCAGACAAATCCGCCAATCAGAAGAAATCTTTCTCCTGCCCAAACGTGCCAGGATCATTTAGCATTAAGGAGGCTATTAAATCTGTGTGTGAAGCCACAGAAAAAGGACATCACAATGGAACAGGCGTAACAGGTTCCGTATTCCCAGCTGGCACAGCCATAACAGATCCTGCATTCAGATGTTAGTGTATCTCGCCTCTACTAAATCTAGACGGCAAAGTCCTGAATCTGGCCAGGGTGGAGGCAGCCCAGCACAAGACATGGGAAATGTTAATTAGCTAGCTGGACTGAATGGCCTTTCATACAGACCACCCTGGCAGTCAAAGGCAGGTTATTTCAATAGCAAGTTGGAACCGGAGTGAATCCCAAAGTGCAACTGACAGACCAATGAAAGAGCCAATTCAATGTTCCTCCTCTGGCTCCGGATATCAAGAACCGTTCTGAGAGTCTCCAGACAGCCCTCACTGGAGGCAAAGTTTGACCTCAGGTGGGATTCAAACATTTGTGGCTGTCCAATGACAAAAGCGAGGAGACATCAGAATGACATGACTGATTCACTTGAGGGTGGTTTTCTTGCAGGTATTTGATGACCCAAACTAGCTAACATCAGCAGGGCCGATGATGTTAGCTAGTGATGATGTTGCCTAGTTTGGGTCATGAAACGTCTGCAAGAAAACAACCAAATTCGGAGAGCATCAAGGACCTCACAGTCCTCTACATTTTCCTCCTCCTTCTCCTCCTCCTCTTCCTCCTCCTCCTCCTCTACAAATCACACTCCCTTCTGTCACTGATGATGTTATCTAATTTAGGTAATGAAACGTCTGCAAGAAAACAACCAAACTCAGAGAGCACCACGGACCCCACAGTCCTCCACCACCTCTCTTCTAACACTGATGATGTTTCCTAGATGGGTCCTGAAATGTCTGCAAGGCAACCACCCAGCTCATGGAGCACTGGGAACCCCTCATTTCAACCTTGAGTTACAAATATTCTCCTTTACTGGTCCTGACTCACCTGTAACTCGGACCGTAAAGTTTTGGAGCATTTCCATCGAATGTCTCTTCTTACAGCTGTACAGGCCTGAATCATTGTAGGACACATTTATAATCCTCAAGAGTTTTTGCCCAATATGAGTCCGGTTGGTAGGTGAAATCCCAACGCCATCTTTATACCAGAGGAGAGAGACAGGCGAGTCCGGAGTATTGCACTGAAGTTCAACTGTATCGCCACTTCCAGCCACCAATTCTTGGAGGAAACCCGTTTCACTTCTTAAATCATCTGCCAGAAAGATATTTCGAGAAAGATAATCAGGTTCTTGAGCCCCTGGGATACATTAAATCAGACTACAGTAGCACTGATTGTGTACCACCATGTTTGTTTTTCATTCATCGCTTCCTGAAATTCTGCCTCTGGACACAAGATCCTGCTTTTTACAATAGTTTTTCAAGACATGATAGCAGGGTTCCAGTATCTCAGGGGCCGCCCCAAAGAAGAGGGAGTCAAGCTATTCTCCCAAGTGCCTGAAGGCAGGACAAGAAGCAACGGATGGAAACTCACCAAGGAGAGAAGCAACCTAGAACTAAGGAGAAATTTCCTGACAGTTAGAACAATTAACCAGTGGAACAACCTGCCTCCAGAAGTTGTGAGTGCTCCATCACTGGAGGTTTTGAAGAAGAGACTGGACAGCCATTTGTCTGAAATGGTGTAGGGTTTCCTGCCTGAGCTCCAAGGTCCCTTCCAACTTTATTATTATTATCATTATCATCATCATCATCATCACCATCATCATCTTTTATTCATTAGACATGAATCTCAGTCAACTGAACATTCAAGTTGGCTGGCGCTGATGGTTGACACTGGTTGCTACCAGCATCCTATATAAGATGTTCCGAGTAGCGCAGTTTTTTGTAAAAATTGTTGGAGTTATTGCAGGAAGGTGCAGTTGTTGTTGTTATATTATTATTATTATTAATATTAATATTAATATTAATATTATATCCTTGCGCCTGTTTCAGCGACAGTGAAACAGTGGAAGAACAGTACTCAACATATTTGAAAATCTCTGCATTGACGATAATAAATTGTTCTCCCAGGTTGCCTGCAAACCTACCATATTTCTCTGAAAAATTAAGAAAGCTGCATATTTTCCTCGTATGTGTTCCACAGTAACACATGAGACAACACATAGGATTGGATCCGACTTCAGCTAGAGCAACACAATCACAATTCTATTTCCGGAGTTTCAGTTTTGGCTCCTGAAGCATTTTGTATGTTCTCTGCACAGTCTCGTATTATTAATAGGCTGGCCAAGTGTCAGATATGAACGCTTATAATTTCATGGGTGCTTTGTCAAGAGTCCTCGTCTCTGAGAAGTCTTATACCACATGGAAAGTTCTCTGAAGTTCTCCTCAAACGTCCCTCTTCCAAGCAATGAATGGCCGGTCACAAGGGAAGGGATGTGTTGGGAGACCCACCCTACCTTCCAGGTGTCCAGGTGTCTGGACCAATTGCAGATACTCATGGAAAAGTGTGGGGCAAGACTGAAAGTCTGCTGCCATTCTTCCTCACATCTAAGGCACCTGGACCAAATGCGTGGAAGAAGCCAAATGTTTGCAGGTGCCACTAAAATAGAAAGCAACGGGCCATAACAAATTTTAACTTTAAAACATCCGTTGGAAGTTTTCCCTCTCATGTTGTGTCTCTCAGAAGAGAGACGTTGACAGTTCCACGGAGAGCCAAGGGGACACTTTTGTGTGGCTGGCCAGGGTGTCAGTAGAGACAGGCGCTATTGTTCTTAAAAGTTCATTTCCTAAGCAAGCGCTGGGAGCCTTGCACAATGGCTGGAGACAAGATTTAGCGCCCACCATCCCTCCGTAATTTTTCAGTCCTCAAAACGTGATTAACATGCTGCTTCCTCTGTGCCACTTTGCAAAGGGTCTTTTTTCCTCTCAACTCTTCCCTCCTTCAGTTAGCAAGTCTGCAGATAAATGTTCTCCCTTTTGTCACCCCTCAGATTAAATCTTCCCTTAAAACAGACAGCTGGCATCCAACATCTCGATGAAAACCCAGGATGCTGGAGCCCCCCGAAAAAGCTTCGTTAGGAAGAAGGACAACCTTTGGATCATTCAACAAAAGGACACAATGGCCAAACTTTCGCTTGGCAAGCTAATTAAAACGGAAGCCACCCCGGTCCAGAGCCAACATCTAGGGCCAAACCAGGAAAAGGGGGTCGGGAGAGAAAGAGAGCCAGGGGTTTAATTCCATTCAAAAACCAGTTTCCAACCGGGATTATGCTCAGCGCACATTAATTGTCATTCCAACTACAACTGTCCTAGTTTCAGTGTGAAATTTACTCTCCAGTGCACAACTACTGAAAACCAGCATTGGCTGCAAGGCCCAGAAAGCCTGCAGTATTTTTTTTTTTCCACAGCAAGTAAAAGAGAACTTTTAAGAAGCATAAAAGCCCTCAAAGTCCTGGCCTTGGGTTGTTTTTTTTTCCAGCTCTCCATCATTCCCATTCTCTCCAAAAACGTGTAAACTCATTGTCACTTGAGTACATAACAGTGTTTTTATACTTGCCCAGGCACAAGAAATAATGAATCTAAAATGAACAGCAGGCCATAATAAAAATGAGATAGAAGCAAAGGGAAAACAGTGGTAAGATTTAAAATATGAACAGGTTTCTAGGCCAAGGTCTAATTCTAAGAGGTTCCTTTGAACGCATCGTAACTTCTTTGTGATAATATGTCCTGTGATTTCTATGCAAATCTCCTTCTGAAGGAGATAAACATCAATCAGTCCATAAGAACCTCAGTGCCCCTCAAGACAGACAAAGCCGGTTGATGGTGAAGAATTGCACCCCATTCACCCTATATATGTGCTGAAAAGCTTAAGGGTGGGCTGGGCCCCTGAATCTTGACCACCACCATAATGTTATCTTTTTATTCCTTTCAAGAATCCAGGCTGGAGGAGAAGCACAATAGTGCAGAACTGGCACTTCCAATTCAGAAGACCGTCACGGTTGGTAGCCTTGAGTGCCACCAGGAAATTTGTCCCAAATGTGCTTTTCCAAAAGGCAACTGGACTTTACTGGGTTTTTTTTTTCTTTGAAAACTTTTCACTTCTCATCCAAGAAGCTTCTTCGGTTCTTTTTGGATGAGAAGTGATACATTTTCAAAGAAAAAGACAAGGAAGGCCAATTGCCTTTTGGAAAAAAGCACCTTTGGGGCAAGCATGACCTGAATTATTCTCCATAGAGAAATGTATTTATTTATTTATCAAATTTATATATCCGTTTTTCTCAAGAGAAATGTCT
This sequence comes from Bothrops alternatus, assembly GCA_034064705.1. Taxonomy (NCBI): domain Eukaryota; kingdom Metazoa; phylum Chordata; class Lepidosauria; order Squamata; family Viperidae; genus Bothrops; species Bothrops alternatus. The sequence continues at coordinate 905,723 of JARGCV010000490.1, read as the reverse complement.
CAAAAATCCCAGAGAATAAGTCTGGAGAATCCGGTTCGTTCAGGAGTGACTACTCTTAGTGACCACATCTTGATCCAGGAAGGGGATGTTGAGAACTGATTTTTTGGGGTGAGTTCCTTTCTTCAGAAGTGGACTACTCAGGACTTCTCTAAGAAAGTTGACTACCAGTTCTACTCAAGGCTCATCTTCCAAGTCTTGCATTCTGCTTTTCTGTGAGTCTCATGACAAGAACTCTTTGAGGCATTCGCAGGTATGAAGATCATCTGCTTTGCATCTAAAGTCTGCTTTGCATGCTGTACCCATCAGCTGAACTTTGAAAAAGTAATTGATAGCACCAGGCAAAACCCCCCAAAAAGGTGAGGCTTCTTCAAGTTACAGTTCACAAGTAAAGTGAATATACCAACATTGGATCTGTGGCATTTCCCCCGTTTTTAATGTGAATTCTACACACCTCCTTGGTGGAGAGCCATCTCAGGTAAAGCTTTAAAGTAGAGTCCTTTGTATTTGTTATTCTGGACTCTATAATTATCCTCTAATCCTAGCTGGTATATATGTGTGTGTGTGTGTGTTTCTTTGCAAGTATACATTTTTATGGATTTTACCTCAACGGTAAGCAACACCTTCAATTATTTCTTAGACCACCATCTCTTCTGATTCTTTGTATTACTTTTCTGCTCCACCCCAATTTCCCAATTTCCTATTTTTTTAGAAATGTCTTGTTTACTTTTTGCCTTGAACTCCCAATGATAATCTCTGGGCAAACAACTATAGAGTCCAAGGCTTGGTGCTATCAAAAGACATGATAAAGGAGGGAGATAAAACATTTCAAGGTGAGTTAACATGCATACATTCCAACGTTTGAGAAGAAAGAAAGAAAGAAAGAAAGAAAGAAAGAAAGAAAGAAAGAAAGAAAGAAAGAAAGAAAGAAAGAAAGAAAGAAAGAAAGAAAGAAAGAAAGAAAAGCTATCTAAAATCTGAGTAACCACAGTCTTGGAGATGGCTCTCCATCTTGTCAGGATTTCAATGGCTTTGTTCACCCAACACCCACATTCGTGGTTAACCGAAGTAAAGTTAATGAAGTAATTCAGCTACTTTGCACAACACAAAGAATTATAAGCTGGTTGAATAAGACACTGAGCCACAAACTCAAGAACTGGGTTTTAGCCTAGTAAGTTATTAAAACCCAGCCATGGAGAAGTAGAGGCCGATTAGTATGCCTGTTGCTCTCTCACCCTTCCAAAATTCCTTTTTTCCATGTAATTTTGGCTTTCCACTCAAGCGGTTGCAAAACTAAGTGCCAAGGTCCACATAACAACTTGCTCTGCTCCTGCGTGCTGCCTCAATGCACCCCTAGTTGCACAAAAGGGCAATTCTACCGTTAGATGTACTTTCAGCACTGAATTAAAAATGCTACATCCAGTTTCGCTACTCCTGGCTGATTTAACTCTTTGATCGAAGACAATTGTCACTAAAAAAAAGTATTTCTGGTTTAAGATAAGAGTCTGAGGTACTTGCAATTTATGTTTCCAAGGAAATAACCATTTTAAAAACCCATCTAGTACTAGCACTAACTACCACTGATATTACGTGAAACGTCTGCAAAAAAACCAAGGGAGCACCAAAGATGATGATGATGATGATGATGATTATTATTATTATTATTATTATTATTATTATTATTATTATTTCTTCTCCTTCTCCTCCTCCTCCTCCTCCTCCTTCTCTTCCTCCTCCTCTTTCTTTAAATTTCCCTTAGTCTTTCAGCCCATTTCTAGATTGGAGAAAAGCAGCTATTCCACAGGCTGGACTTCACACTTACAGAAACGCTCGGATGAAACCTTCCTGCTGCCTGTCTACTACCATGCATGGGGTTTCCTGGATATTCAAGTAGGAACATGCGCGGAAAATGTAAAGAAGCCCAAAAGTCATCCACAATCACTTCACACAAATATATTTGATGGATTTCCACAAACAAACATGTCCTTTCTCAATGTCCTCAGTGAAATATTATTTTAATTATTCTGATCTTTGTTGTTGCAGTATCCTTCATCCACTTCTCTCTGTTAATCACAGTCTTCATCATGGACACAAAATGAAAAAAAAAAGAGTTGCTCGTAACAAACAGCCTCGCTCACTTAGCTAAAAGCTTTTCATTCCCCACAGAAATAACAGAGTCTTTGGAGAGGAGCGGCATATAAATCCAACAAATAAATAATAGAGTTGGAAGGGACACTAGAGGTCTTCTAGTCCAACCCCCTGCTCGGGAACTATGGGAACTGCTCCAATGAAGTTATTTTGTACCAGGAGAACAAATTTCTCTAAATATTCCGTCTCATCCTCCATAAAATTTCACGCATCTCCCCACACAAGTCGTTCTTTTTCTTTTAGCCCGATTGCTCTTTGCAAGATTTACTAATTTGCTAGGTGCAACACAGTGGTCACTATTTGATGGAAATATTAACTTTTTAAAAAAAAAATATCTTGTTTTTCAAGACACGGGAGGGACACAAATAAATCTGTCGGCTGAACTGTTCTGTTTGGCGTTCTGAAAGTCAACTCAACCTTTGAGAAGAGGTGCCCGATTCCCACCACAAACCACCTTCCTCCTCCTTCCTCCTCCACGGCTGCCTGTTTTGGGAAATTTCTGCCGAAAGTACACTGCGTACCACCAGCCTTCTCTTTTGTGTGCTACCGTAGGTAGGGATGCAGGAGACAACACATTCCTTTCACAAGGACACAACGGGGCCTTCTGTTTCCGAGCTCATTGAAACGGTGTTTTCAGACTTCAAGGACCGAGTGCACCTCCTCGCCTCCAAGGAGGGAAACCGCTGAGAGTTACATTTCCTGCCGTGTCGCTGCAGCCTGGACCGCGCCAACAGCATTCGCAACGCTTGTTTTGTGCTGCTGCACAGGCGTCTCCAGACGTGGCAGCTTTGTGGACTTCAACTCCCAGAATTCCTCAGCCACGCTTAAAGTTTTAAAGCTGCCGCGTTTGGAGAACCCCTGGGCTGCAACATGGGAATCCAATCTCTGTGCAGGGGACCCTCAACGCAAGACCACGACCCGGCCCGCAGCTTCTGTTGATAAGTGAAACATTTGTGAAAGCGATCTTGCCTCATTTTACCACCTTTCTTGCCACTGCTTTTAGGTGAATTAAAAGCTGTCAATTAAAAGCAACGCGGTTGTTATGTGGACCCAGCTTCCCCCATGGATTTTGCTTGTCAGAAGGTCGCAAAAGGGGGGGAGTCACGTGACCCTCCCCAGGACACTGCAACCGTCGTGAGTACATGTCAGTTGTCAAGCATCCCACTTTTGATCACATGGCCAGGGGGAGGCTGCAGTGGAACGAATGAAGGAAGGAATGCAATGAAAAACAATCATAAGTCACTTTTTTCAGTGACGTTGTAACTTTGAACAGTCACCAACAAACTGTTGTAAGTTGAGGACTACCATACTTAATAATAATAATAATAAAGTTGGAAGGGACCTTGGAGGTCATCTAGTCCAACCCCCTGCTCAGGCAGGAAACCCTATACCATTTCAGATAAATGGCTGTCCGGTCTCTTCTTAAAAGCCTCCAGTGTTGGAGCATTCACTGCTTCTGGAGGCAGGTAGTTCCAGAAATTTCTGCCGAAAGTACACTGTTCTAACTGTCAGGAAGTTTCTCCTTAGTTCTAGGTTGCTTCTCTCCTTGATTAGTTTCCACCCGTTGCTTCTTGTCCTGCCTTCAGGCGCTTTGGAAAATAGCTTGACTCCCTCTCCTTTGTGGCAGCCCCTGAGATACTGGAAGACTGTAATCATGTCCCCCCTCGTCTTTCTCTTCATTGAACTAGACACCCCCAATTCCAGCAACCGTTCTTTATATGCTTTATCCTCCAGTCCCCTAATCATCTTTGTTGCTCTTCTCTGCACTCTTTCTAGAGTACTTCTTCCTCAAGCATAGGAAACCAAGCTGCTAAGTCAAACCCCATTCTCACAACCCAAATGCAGAAATCTAGCAGTTGATGAGCATCTAGTTCAGGGGTAGGCAACCTTGGCCCTTTTATGAGTCGTGGACTTCAACTCCCAGAATTCCTGAGCCAGCCAGGCTCAGCTTGGAAGCTTCTCCCTTTCCCCTCAACATGGCTGGCTCAGGAATTCTGGGAGTTGAAGTCCACCAGTCATAAAAGAGCCAAGGTGGCCTACCCCTGATCTAGGGGGGAAAATGAACCTGTCTATTTTCCACTACCCAAGAACATTAAAACAGGGAAATATGCTTTGAAGCCAATTAGAAGTTAGCGCAAAAGTTATCTGAGCTGCTCTGAATATTTAAAGTTATGGATTTTCTTGAAGACTAACTAACTTTCCCAGAGTTGGTCCCAAAGGACCATTGCATCAAACCTGACTTTCAAATGTCAAGCTGTGCTCCCCACACCGCAGGACTAGAAGCCACTGAGGTGTAAAGCTTTGAAAAGGAGACAAACCTTCTATTTTTAGGGGTTTCATCTTTCCCCTGGTACTCGGGATTCAAAAGAGAGCCAACATGCATCATGGCGTTCTTCGTAGAAACCTGGTTGGTTTTAAAAAGAGCACCACAGGGTATTCTATCACCCATGTTTCCCGTATTTTAATGGAAAGATCAGGCCAGACCTGCTACCACATCACTACCTCCTCAGGAACCTCGAATAATATTCTACAATCACCTTCTAGGATCTCTTTTGTAAGCAGGTATTTCAGAGAAACTGACCACCATGTTATCCTTGATGTTAAATCAAGACCACCTACACTACATAAACAAGCCAGAATACTGTGTGGGACAAGGAGGCATTTGATTTTTTTTCTTTTTTTAAAAAAAAACTTCTGTGAGGGATGAACGTAGGATTATTCTCCTCATTCTCTGCAAGCCAAGCCAGGCAACACACCCCATCCACATGCAGCTCCAACATCAAAGCAAGAGACCACCTGGTTAATTTTCTGCGATTGAAATGACAAGCATTTCTCTCCAACTTTTAAGAATATTTGTTTCAGTCCAAACTGGAGAAAATCTTTCTTGGAGCTCTTTTACTCATTTCTGCTGTACTCTTCTTATTATTTCGACAAAGGTCCGTATAGCCAAAGTTATGGTTTTCCCAGGAGTCCCGTATGGCTGTGAGAACTGGACCATGAGGAAAATCAAGCGCCGAAGAATTTGTGCTTTCAAATTGTGATGCTGGAGAAGACTCTAGAGCAGGGGTAGGGTTCAGGAATTCTGGGAGTTGAGGTCCACGAGTCATAAAAGAGCCAAGGTTGCCTACCCCTACTCTAGAGAGTCCCCTGGACTGCAAGAAGGTCCAATGGGTCAATCCTGAAGGAAACCAACCCTGGCCGTCCTTTGGAAGGATGGAGACTGAAGCTGAAGCTCAAATACTTTGGCCACCAAATGAGGAGAGAGGACTCAGTGGAGAAGACCTCAATGTTGGGAAAGAAGAAGGCCAAAGGAGAAGGGAATGGCAGAAGAGGAGATGGTTAGATAGTGTCATCAACACAATGAACGAGAAATTGGGCAAACCCCAGGAGACAGGATAGGTCAAAGGGGCCTGGCATGCTGTGGTCCATGGGGTTGTGTAGAGTCAGACATGGCCCAGCAACTGAACAATAACCATGTATGGCTGAGAGAGCTGGACCACGAGGAAGGCCAAGCACCAAAGAATGGATGCTTTCGAATTGTGGTGCTGGAGACGGACTCCGAAGTGTCTCTTGGACTGCGAGGAAGTCCAATCGATCAACCCTGACGGAAACCAACCCCGATTGTCCTTTGGAAGGACAGAGGCTGAAGCTGAAGCTCAAACACTTTGGCCACCAGATAGAAAGAGAGGACTTCTTGGGGAAGACCCCAAGGATGGGAAAGATGGAAGGCCGAAGGAGGAGGGGACGGCAACTAACGTTTGGTGGGCACCCATCTTCCTAGAGGTGTCAACAGCTTTTTCAAGCACTCAGCCTCATCACGTGACTTCACATCGCCTTGTGAACACCCCTCCAGAAAAACTGCTGACAAAAACAAGTAAATGTCTTTGAAAAAAAACAAGCAATCTACACGAGAATCCAAGGGAACTTGTGGAAAAACGGTCTATTGCTCCATTATTTTTTTTAGGCCTTTGCAGTGTTTTTATTAGCCTTTCAGAGGTCAGTTGGTGCCACCTGGTGGCCTCCTGTGGTGTCCCTCCCCTTCCCCCCCCCCTCCCCAGGGCTGCAGTTGCAAGCAGATCCTAGCTGCAGGTTTGTTCCTTGTGACCATATATAAGAGAAACACCAATCAAACAAAATGTATTCGGAGTATACTTGAAGATGGAAGGGAGGAGGGAAGAACGTTTACTAAAACAGATGTTTACAAAGATTAATACCTAATGTTGTATGCTATGTTCTAGGATGATTGTTTAGCAATAGGATCTTTGGTTTAATGTTGATCACATTAATATGGAACCAGATAAGAGAAACACCAAACAAATAAAGTGTAACAGGAGTATAGTTGAGGCTAGACACGAGGAGGGGGAAAAGGCCTACTAATTCAGACGTTTTCAAAGACTAATACTTAGTGTTGTATATCAGGTGCCATGATGATTGCTGCATAATATGTTTTTATGTTCAATGTTGATTGTTTTAATAAAAGAATTTTTATAGTGAAAAAAAAAGACAACTTAATCTCAGTCTCTTTTACCCGATGTAAATAAACTGATGAATTAAAAAAAGAAGAAGAAGAAGAAGAAGAAGATTGTGTGTACGTGTGCGTGTATGCACCTCCAGATTGGCTCTATCGAGATTTTTCCCCCTCTAATGAGTTCTCCATTGCTCTTGCACTGTTGCATTAGACGGCTGAATTTTTAAAAGTCCTGTAATTGCCCACCCTGGGCTGTCATCAGAGGGGGGTGTGTGTAGGGGGGAAATGACACAAAAAGTGTGTTTGAAATTAAAAGTTGATTATGTGCCTGACAGGTTTTGCATAGTTTTTCCTTGTGCAGGAGCTGATAAAAAGCAAACTGTCCGGGCTGGCAATGTAAGCTTTCCCGAGGCTAGCCACGGAGTGAGTTTTACAGGGAGTCCACGACAGTTTGTTTCATGACCGTTCAAAGGTATGATGACACTAAAAAAAGGGACTTATGACCGTTTCACACTTACAACCATTGTGACCTCCCCCACGGTCACGTGATCGAAATTCAGACCCTTGACAAACTGACTCATGTTTACGACAGTCGCAGCGTCCTGGGGGGGGTCACGTCATCCCCTTTTGTGACTTTTTCTGACAAGCGAAGTCAACGGAGGAAGCCATTGTAACGACCAGGTTACAGGTGTCCCTGGCTTACAACCACAACTGAGCCCAAAATTTCTGCTGTTAGACAGTTGTTAAGTGAGTTTTGCCCCAGGAGCTGGTTTTATCCCCCCCTCCCCCCCCCCAAAACCCCAGAAATAAATGCCAGGATTTGGGGGGGGCAACCCCGTTTTAAAATGTGGGTGATGCTGCAAAGGGCAGCAAACGTGCCTCATCTGCAGAGTGACCGAAGGGCGTCATGGGCCCGCGAGGGGGATGGTGGGGATGGGCCCCTCCGTCAGAACCTCAGACGTGAATCGTTAAGTACTTCCCAGGCAGGTTTGGCGTAACTTTGAATGATGGCTAAGCAAGTGACCGAAAAATTGAGGACTGCCTTTGTTAAACGTGCAGAAAAGAGAACCGCCTTCCCGCTTAGTTCATGGCCTTTTCCTCCAAAGTTAGGGAGAAAAACAAGGAAGGTTCCGTCTTTCCCATGAGACACTCAGTTGGCCTAAGGTTTGGCTCTTCCCTTCTATGAGATTCCTGTTTGTTTTTGCTGTCCTGGGGACCAAAAGCAACTCTGGTGGAAGATCAGACTGGCTCCATGAAGGCTCCCCTCAGGCCACAGCTCTGCACGAAGGCAGCAATAAAGCACAATTCAAACAACAGGGCAGAGAGAGGCTCAGAAGAAGGCTAGATGCCCCACCACCTGCACGTTGAAGCAGCCCAGTTTTCTTAAGTTCTGAGTCTCCAACTCTTCCTCTGGGACAGGGGTAGGCAACCTTGGCTCTTTTATGACTTGTGGACTTCAACTCCCAGAATTCCTCAGCCAACATGGGGGAACTATGGCTCCTCATGACCGGTGGACTTCAACTCCCAGAATTCCTGAGCCAGCATGGGGGAAACTATGGCCCCCTCATGACTCGTGGACTTCAACTCCCAGAATTCCTGAGCCAGCATGGGGGAACTATGGCCCCTTCATGACTGGTGGACTTCAACTCCCAGAATTCCTGAGCCAGCCTGGGGGAACTATGGCCCTTCATGATTCATGGACTTCAACTCCCAGAATTCCTCAGCCAACATGGGGGAACTATGGCTCCTCATGACTGGTGGACTTCAACTCCCAGAATTCCTGAGCCAGCATGGGGGAACTATGGCTCCTTCATGACTTGGGGACTTCAACTCCCAGAATTCCTCAGCCAACATGGGGGAACTATGGCTCCTCATGACTGGTGGACTTCAACTGCCAGAATTCCTGAGCCAGCCATGCTGAGAGGTTTCCATGCTGAGCCATGCTGGCTCAGGAATTCTGGGAGTTGAAGTCCACCAGTCATAAAAGAGCCAAGGTTGCCCATCCCTGCTCTGGGAGAACAGAAAAGCAAACAGAACTGCTTACGCTGATAAACGTAAGAAAATTATTTTTATTTAATCGATATAATAAGAATTGTATTAATTCAAATATGAGACAGTGAATACCAAAGGGAAAAGAGGGGAAATATTCAATGTAATAGTTTTGAGATCTGTACTAAAGATATTTGTATGTTATTGAATTATTGGCCAACTCAGCCGCCACGTTGCTTTTCAAATATTTAAATGTGAAATTGGAAAATCAATAAAACCTTTTCAAAAAAAAAAAAAAAGAACTGCTGAGGTCCTATTTAGATCCTGTCCAAGGACTTTGGATCTTTACTGCTTAGCCTTCAGTGGGGCGGGGAGGGGGGTGTTCGGTAAAGTGACATGGGGAAAAACTGGACAGGTCTGTATCTTTCAAATGTATCCCCTTTGGAAATCAGAAAGTTGCATTAGTACGACGTGGTATGGGGTTCACAAAACCCAGCAGCCTGGCCTTGCATCTAACTTCAAATGTATGTATTCTTCCTCTCTCGTTATACCTGGATCATAATAAACCTGTATCCAATTGTTCTGCTTAGCTTTGACACAAAATAAGAGTTGAGATTGTTCCATTTAAACAGGTGTCGTATTCAGCCTACCGAGGCCAAGATAAAAATTGACTGGGGGCCAAGGTTCTTGTGCAGATGGTCCTCAGCTTATGACTGTGAGCCCAAAATTAGTCATAAGTCATTCTGGTGATTAAAACGCCGAATCTGAGTCATAAGAAGTCCTGGGGAAGTCCGTCGTAACTTTGAATGGTCTCTAAGCAGCCAGTCATGAGAATCTCCATAGACAGCCAGTCATAAGTGGAGGACCTGCATACGACGATCAATCTGAGTGGACTGTGGCACACTGAAACGATACGACTTTCTACTTTCCTCCTTTCAGTCCTGTGAAAGGACTGAGTATTCCCCAAAACATGTTTTTCTAAGCCCACTTTCTTATTTCCAGACTCTGCATCATGTTTCACAAGAACATAAAGTCCCCTTAATCTTTTTGGCGCTTTTTAAGTTTGGAGAATGGATTATCAACACATAAATCTCCATATTCCTAAAACAACCAAATATAACTTTTTGTAAGCGTAGCCTCTAGGGCAGGGGTCTTCCAACTTGGCCCTTTTATGACTTGTGGACTCCCAGAATTCCTCAGCCGTCTACAAGCCAGAAAAGGGCCAAGTTGGAAGACCCCTAATCTAGGACAACTGCCACAAAGACAAGCAGCCTCTAAACAGGAGACAGACGTGTGGAGGAAGCCACTGGACAGCAGGAGGGAATAGAACGAGGTTCCTCTGGCTAGAGTAGAGTAGAGTAGAGTAGAGTAGAGTAGAGTAGAGTAGAGTAGAGTAGAGTAGAGTAGAATAAGAATAGAATAGAATAGAATAGAATAGAATAGAATAGAATAGAATAGAATAGAATAGAATAGAATAGAATAGAATAGAATAGAAAAAAGAATAGAATAGAATAGAATAGAATAGAATAGAATAGAATAGAATAGAATAGAATAGAATAGAATAGAATAGAAAATGGAATGGAGTGGAGTGGAGTGGAATGGAATAGAATAGAATAGAATAGAATAGAATAGAATAGAATAGAATAGAATAGAATAGAATAGAATAGAATAGAATAGAAAATGGAATGGAATGGAGTGGAGTGGAGTGGAATGGAATAGAATAGAATAGAATAGAATAGAATAGAATAGAATAGAATAGAATAGAATAGAATAGAATAGAATAGAATAGAATAGAAAATGGAATGGAATGGAATGGAATGGAGTGGAGTGGAGTGGAGTGGAGTGGAATAGAATAGAATAGAATAGAATAGAATAGAATAGAATAGAATAGAATAGAATAGAAAATGGAATGGAATGGAGTGGAGTGGAGTGGAATGGAATAGAATAGAATAGAATAGAATAGAATAGAATAGAATAGAATAGAATAGAATAGAATAGAATAGAATAGAATAGAATAGAATAGAATAGAATAGAATAGAATAGAATAGAAAATGGAATGGAATGGAGTGGAGTGGAATGGAATAGAATAGAATAGAATAGAATAGAATAGAATAGAATAGAATAGAATAGAATAGAATAGAATAGAATAGAATAGAATAGAATAGAATAGAATAGAATAGAATAGAATAGAATAGAATAGAATTCTTTATTGGCCAAGTGTGGTTGGACACACAAGGAATTTGTCTCCGGTGCAGAAGCTCGCAGTGTACATACAAGTAATAGTGATATTCATGATCATATACAACATGAAAATACATGCATCATAAATCGTGAAATACAATACTTCTTCATAAATCATAAGATGCAACACTTAGTGATAGTCATAGAGCAGGGGTGTCAAACTCAATTTCATTGAGGACCGCATCAGCACTGCGGTTGCCCTCAGGGGGCCGGGTGGGTGTGGCCAGGGTGGGTGCAGCCTACTGGGTGGGCGTGGAGGGAGTGGGTGTGGCCTACTGTGGCCAGCTCTACATCGTTCGCGTCAAGGGTGCCTGTGGGGGCCTGGGCAGGAGTGGGACAGATCTGGGGGTCTCTGGCAGAAGGGGGGGACCAGGGCAAGCGCCAAGGCAGGGTCCACTGGAGGAGCCTCACTGTTCCTCTCAGGCCATGCGGGGGGGGGGGGCTTGTGGAGCTAAGTCTGAATGCGTTTCAGCATAGATGCCCACCACAAAATTGTACATTGGCTCCCGGCCAGCCTGGGCCAGGGCCAAGGCAGCGGGGGCCGTTCCCTCACTGTTTCCAGGACGGCTTCGCGGGCCGCATGAAACCACTTCGCGGGCCGCATCCGGGCCCCGGGCCTTGTGTTTGACATGTCTGTCACAGAGTACTAGCTAAGTAAACAACATAAATCATACTAGGGTCCAAAAAATAAACCCCCACAATATAAATTGTAAGATACAAGCAGCAAAGTTATAGTCATAAGCAGATAAGGATAGGTAGTAGGAAAGATGAGGAACATCATAGTAATATTTATTTATTTTATTTTTATTTTATTAAATTTCTATACCGCCCCTCTCCCGAAGGACTCGGGGCGGTGTACAGCCTAAACTTTAAAAAACATATAAATATACAAAATTTAAAATAATTAAAAATAAATTAAATCATTTGGCCAAAATCCTAAAACCCAAAACATACAAAATTTAAAATCTTAAAAAAATACTCAGAAGCTTCTATGCCAGGCCGGCCTGTCGGAAAAGGAATGTTTTTAGTTCCCGACGGAAGGTGCGTAAATCTGTTATTATACGGAGTTCGGGGGGGAGCTCGTAATCAGCCCCCCGTCCGCACCCTCGGGACTCCGTCCCCTTCCGTCGCCTGGCCTGTCTTCTTGTTCTAACAGAGGGCCATAATTGCGAGAGGGGGGAGTCTCGCAATGCAAGAAGCGTCCACTTCGAGTAATACAGCTTTACTAGTATTTTGACAGTGTTGTAGGAATTAGCTGTTAAGCAGAGTGACGGCATGAGGAGTTGTCGTACCTAAATTATGTTTTGTTATCTCTCCTCCCTTTTGCTGATTATTGTTCACTAGGGTTCTCCTGAATAGTCCCCTGACCCACCACACCTTTTCTTGGGAAGTTCCTTCTCCTTCTTCATTACCCTGGGGCCAAGTTGGCAGAGCAGAGAGTCCTCACTTCATGCCTTGCGTGAAGGAACCCAAACACATCACAGTGAAGGGCTTCAGCAGAGAGGCTAATTGGCCTCTGAAAGCTTTGCCATTTTCCCCTCAAGGACCTAAGCTTGCCCATGTAGCTAGGAATGTTCTCACACTTCTTGCAAGCGAGACTTGCAGTTTGGGGAAACGATTAAAACAAGCACAGGGGGTGGCTTTGATTCCCACTGCTAAATTACAGTGACATTTACCAAAGCAGAGTAAACACCGGCTGAACTTTAAACCTAAATATTTGAACAAAGGTGCCCTGGTTATCTAGAAAGGGGAAGGAGACAAACATTAATTTGAAGTATCTAGGGAATCGAAGAACTGCAGGAGGCTACAGCCAGATCATCAAGGGGGCATAGACTCAGCCCAGATAAGTTATCAAGAAATCTCATACTGTGTTTCACCCTTCTCTAATGGCCAAACCGACTAGAGAGATCAACAATTTACTGAGCGAGGATCAAAATCAGATGATTAAATCCACTGCAGCTTCAGCACAATGTTCGGAACAAAGACTGGTATCTCTGCAAAACTTCAAAAGCGTGATTCAGACTGAAGGAGATTGAATCAATTCACTCCTTCAACTAAGAGGTGATACTACCGGTAGTAGCATCTGGATGCCTTCAGATCACTTCAGAGAAACGTGAAGAAGTGGAGCTTTAACTTTTCCCTGTGCAAAGCTGGAGAAAGAAATAATACTGGCATAAGTAGTAGTCAATGTATCAATAATCACTGCCTATTAAAGAGCATGGGAGACGCTTGCCCTCTTTCTCTCGTTCTTCTACTACAGGGGTCTTCCAACTTGGCCCTTTTGTGACTTGTGGACTTCAACTCCACCTGGCTGAGGAATTCTGGGAGTTGAAGTCCACAAGTCACAAAAGGGCCAAGCTGGAAGACCCGTGCTCTACTAGAACTTAATTTAGGCAGGTCAGATCCTTCCTTCAGATCCTCTGCTCTTTCCTTTACCTTCTGCGTATTGGCCTTAACGTGGAAAGCAAAATAATACAACATCCCAGAGAGCAGGTTTCCAAGGTTGCTATCGGTCAAGGAAATTATTTCTGGGTAATACTGTGTAAGATAATACGTCCTGGTATTTAACTAGATTATTTCTTCAGAGTAGATCCAAACAATTCTGCAGCAGATATCATAATAGAGAGCCTGAAATCAAATGCCAGCCCTCTTTATATTACACTTAATAGCTTGCCTTCTTATTGAAATTATTTGTAACCAAGAGAGTATATAAAATGCATTGCCATTATGGGGACAGCAACACTGGAGATACTATGCTGGAGATGCATTATTGTGGTTTACAATACTGGTTCTCAACCTTGACAACTTTAAGACGTGTGACTTTAGCTCTTAGAATTCTTCAGCCAGCATAATTGAAGTCCATACATCTTAGAACATAGGATTGGCAGGGATCTTGAAGGTCTTCTAGTCCAACCCCCTACTCAAACAGGAGACCCTATACTGTTCTGGACAAATGGCTGCCCAGTCTCTTCTTGAAAACCTCCAGTCCGGATGCAAGCTGTTCCGCTGGTTGTTTTTTCTTGGTTCAAAGTTGCTTCTCTCTTTAAAGATCTTCCTCCAGTTACTTCTTGTAAAGTAAAACTTCTTAAAGTCAGTAAGTTTGAGAAACACCACTTTCCAACAATAGCCTTCGCCAAATGTCAGTCATGAAGATCCAGTCACAAAGTGGATTTGAAGAACGTTCATTTCTTGGCATAATACAACAGTATTTCCCCGCTACAGAAGAATAACTTAAATAGGGTGGGGGAAGATTCTCAGCTGGTTGCTGACATTCAATTCCACAGAATCCAAGCTGTGGAAAAGGAGGGGGGCTCTGTTGCCAAGTTGGCTTTCAACGCAGCCCCAAAGAAGCAGGCTGTGTGTCTCACAAAACACCAGCAAGTAGCCTTTGTCTCCTATGGAGTTACCCAGAAGTCATTTGACCAGCCGTTTTCTGTTTTCATTCGGCTCTTTATCTCTGCCTTGCCTCGTCTGATATTTTCCCTGTACAAGTGAGACCGAGATGGGAGGCTTATCGATACAGCTAATCCTCATCTTACAACCACAATTGAGCTCCAAATATTTGTTGCTAAGTGACACGTTGGCTACGTGAATTTTGCCCCATTTTACGACCTACCATGCAACAGTTGATAAGTTAATAACCCGGTTGTTAAGTGAATCTGCCTTCCCCTATTGCAGCAGTTCTCAACCTATGGGTCGCGACCCCATTTGGGGTCGAACGACCGTTTCACGGGGGTCGCCGGACACCGCGGTCCGCCATTTTGTTTTTTTTGTTTTTTTATCGCACGTGCGCCGCGCATGCGCGGTTCAGGCCGTCGTGCGCGCACCACGCATGTGCAGATCAACCCGTCGCGGTCCACCATTTTGTTTTTGGGTTTTTTTCTTTTCGTCGCGCGTGCCGCGCAAGCGCGGTTCGGGCCGTCGCGGTCCGCCATTTTGTTTTTGGGGGTTTTTTTGTCGCATGCGCCGCGCATGCGCGGATTGGCCCGACACGCCGGGTGGGGCAAGTGGGGTCTCAACTTGAAAAAGGTTGAGAACCACTGCCCTATTGACTTTGCTCATAAGAAGTTCAGTGAAGGATAACAGGTGATCACCACCGCCGGGACACTGTGACCGCCAGTTGCCCAGCCTCTGGATTTTGATCACGTGACCATGGAGAATGGTAGTGTGAAGAACGGTCATAAGTCACTTTTTCCAGCGCCACTGGGTGACTTCGAACGGTCACTCAGTGAACTGCCGTTAAGTCGAGGATTAGCTGTATCGGAACGCCGTGTATTTTATACCTGGAGAAACAGCAACACCAGGTGTGCGCTCCTCCTCCCGGATTTTTTAATCTTTGTGTTGTGCAAAGTCACTCCCACCATTTTGCCCGCTCAGAATCCAAAAGCCGACGGGCCCTTTGCTAGGCTGGGAACAATTTTCAGTCGGAAAAAAGATTCTCTCTCTCTTTTTGCATCCGTTCGTTGCAACGGCTTGATCGGCTCCCTGACGGACAGTTGAAGAAGGGGGCTACGTGGTCCTTTACTATAAAACAGTGTTTCTCAACCTTGACCATTTTAAGGCATGTGGACTTCAACTCCCAGAATTCCACAGCCAGCATTGCTGGCTGTGGAATTCTGGGAGTTGAAGTCCACATGCCTTAAAATGGTCAAGGTTGAGAAACACTGCTATAAAATGAGACATGTTTTAAAAAGCACTTGGGGAAAACTCCCAAAACAATCAGCCAAAGCAAAGGTTAATTTATCGACTTTTTCCCCGGCACCTTTATTCGTATTCTGTCAGGCCAGGAGAAAATGGCACCCATTTGGACATGTTCTTACCGAGGTCTATAATTAAAACTGTTAACAGTTCGAATGGGATTCAATCCTGGTGCCTGAACCTAAAATAAAACGGAGCCCGAGTGATTCCTGCAGTCTCCTAAACAGCCGACGTTCGGGGTAAAAATCAGGATAAACTTCCCGACAGAAACAGTTTGAGGCCGAGTGAAGAATAAGATGGCATATTTTCCACTATTCCATCTTCAGAAACTGTCTGGACTCCTCTTTGCATCGTATTATTTCGTTCCCTGGTTTTACATGTTGCCTTTCATTAAGAAGAAATAATAGGGCAGTTTTCAGGATGAAATGCTAGGATCGGATTAAACGAAATGGTTGGGCAAACCCTTTCATGCGTCTTGCCCACATTCGTAAGCCACAACTGAAGGCCATGCCATAAAATTAGACCAGACCAGACCACAGAGGCTTCTTCTTTCAGTATCCAACGGCATCCAAATCGCAGCAAATTTGAATGATGTTGCTCAGAGTGCCTAGGAGGGTGTTTCAGCTCAGTCCACACATCTTCAAATTACGGAGGTTGAGAACTGGACAGGACTTGGCTGACCAACATGGACTCCGGTTACCCAGACAGATGACTGGAATTATGCACCAGAGACACAAATTCCTTGTGTGTCCAATCACACTTGGCCAATAAAGTATTTTATTCTGCATTCTCTCCTCTCCTCTCCTCCCCTCTCATTCCATATTCTATTCTGTTCTGTTCTGTTCTCTGTTCTATTCTATTTTTCTTCTCTTCTCTTCTCTTCTCTTCTCTTCTCTTCTCTTCTCTTCTCTTCTCTTCTCTTCTCTTCTCTTCTCTTCTCTTCTATTCTATTCTATTCTATTCTATTCTATTCTATTCCATTCCATATATTCTATTCTATTCTATTCTATTCTATTCTATTCTATTCTATTCTATTCTATTCTATTCTATTCTATTCTATTCTATTCTATTCTATTCCATATATCCTATCCTATCCTATCCTATTCTTATTCTATTCTATTCCATTTTCTACTCTACTCTACTCTTCACCATAAGAAGCTAAGCTAGAAACCAAACTGAGCTCAGATGCTCATTGAGAATGTCTCTCCTCATCCAACACTACTATTACCATAACAGAGGTGGAGCCATGTGCTCCTGCATCTGGACTACCATACCAGTAGTAAGATTTCAGCCACAAGTAGTCCTTGCCTCATGAGTGTAAAGAAGCCTGCCCAGGTGACCGACCCAATTTTATGGCCTTTTTTGAGGTGGTAGTGAAGCCAACTCAAAACTGGAAATTGCATATTGACTTTGGACCAAGCGAGAGACAATGAAGGTGAATTTTTATCATACTCTGCGTTAAGAGATTAAATACCATTTATCAGGTATAACCCAAAGGCACTATTTGCGGTTACATTTGCTAATGACGTTACACAAAGTCGATTAAGAGTCTGGTGCCTGATTTTACGGTCTAAAAGAACTGCAAAAAGGAAGGGAAGACAATGAGGGTGAGAAAACTGGGAACGCCAATTCTTAACGCTAAAGAGCAACAAACTGTGATCAATTTTTAGACGTTTGCTACAAAGATGCCCAAAAAGCAAATGTCCCAATAAGTCAATTCATAGGAATTTTTTTTTGTAATATGATTTCACTGGAACGCATGACAAGCCAGGAAGTCCTTGACTTCCAACTGCTTGCTTAGTGACTGTCCAATGTTCCAACAGATCTCCCTGCAGGTACTTACAACTCAGTTCCAATGCTAAACGCCCCACCTGTGGTCATGTGAGATGTGATCACATGACTGTTAACTGGGTGTTTGGCAACATTTAGAGCTGTTTGCAGCATCCTGAAATTCCACGACTGCGTTTTCTGATAGCTTTGCTGACAATTGGCTTTTTTACTTTCGGTTTTCAGCCCCTAGTTAGCCAGTGCTCTGGTTAACAACCGCCATGCTTGCTTAATGACTGCCACATTCGTTTAACAACGACGGTGTTTACTTAATGACTGCCACAAAAAGGGCTCTAAAATTGCACCAGCCACGTGGGTGACCTGCATTCCTTACAACCATCACAACACATGAGAAAATGGTGGGACAGTCTCCATCATGTGTCGTAGATCGAGGGCTACTACTTCAGCTTAACACAAAGCTAACAGATGCTTGACTTCCATCCTAACACAACAGGCTGAGACCTTTTAAACCAGGACACAAGCGTCCCACAATCCCTTTACCCTCCTTATCTCTCACATTTGGGGTTTTCTTGTCCCTGTTGAACCACCCCCAAGGATACTAAGGCCACATGGCTTTAAGACGTGCTTAAGGCTGCTGCTGCTTTACTCATTAAAGCAGCAGCATCTTTAATGAACCCAGAAAGGGGGGGAGCTTTTTTCCCCCAAATCATTTTCATAGCACACATAATCCTTTTTTTAAAAAAATAATCAGTCACGTATTTGTTTTAACCTCTTTTTTTCCCCAGCACTGCTATTTTTAAACTCTGCCTCTTACCACTTCTAAAGGCTCTGGGGCCTTTATCCAAGTTATGAAAACAGCATTGGACAGTCATGTGGCGGGCTTCACCTTTTTCATCCCTGCATGGAATATCACAATGCATAACTCACCAAAGGGGCTGGGCTTCTGTCCGTCAATGCAACATTATTTACATCATCCACTTCTCCATTCTCAAGTCATCCTAAGTCTGGATCTGTGATGGCTTCAGTCTCTTAAATCACGGGAGTGTTCCATGTCCACACAACAGCTGGACCCAGCAGGGGCAGAGATTTAATTGACCAGCCTACCAGTTCTCAACTTTTTCCCCGTAAGAACCAAGGCCTCATTGCTGGACACTTTCATGGACCATCACACAAGCCATTTAAACTCTTAAAAGTTGGTCACTGATGATGTTTCCTAGTTGGGTAATGAAACGTCTGCAATAAAACCACCAAGCTCAAACAGCACCAAGGAATCCACTCTTTCTTAACCACACTAGGCAAAACCCACTGATTCACACTTGGATTCCCACATTCTAACTGCTGAAGGGTGCAAAATGCACCATTTCACATTTGTGTCACACAAAAGTGCCACTGTTTCAAACAAGAGAAATGTTTCATTGAACAAGGATGCCCGTGAAGCAAAACGAACTACAATTAACAAAATCATACCGAATATGTTCCAAATATTTTCTTTCCATTCCCCATGAATCACAAGATCATTTCTACAAACTACAGATTGGGAAATACTAAGAACTATAAATATAATGGGAAATGGCTTGGCTGTTTGTTTGTTTTTTTTAAAAAAAGAAGAAGACTCTCACCCACCCAAAAAAAAACCCCCCAAAACAATTAAAATTGGCAAGATAAACAAATCTTGTGGTCATCACATGCCAGTCAAAACTGGTATGATTCTGAGCACATTGTCAGGATGATCCTGTTTCAAACAAGAAAGAGATGCTGAGCAAAATAAATAAAACCACTGTAGTCATCACAATTTTCTTGAAATGTTTATACTACAGATTAATTGTTCTCTTTAACAAAATGCACATGGGGTGATCAGGGAACTTTCCTCACTGACCCCTAAGCAGAAAAAATTAAAAGGATACGTGGACGTATTTGAAGTAAAGCAAACAGGCCCCTTGGGACAATTTCAGATCAGAATGACAGCATTATAAAAACCTTGTAGTGGCCTGTGTTGAAGTTATCTATAACAAGTAGCCTCTTATACCAAGAGTGATCCTGCACATTCTGAAGCAATTCTACTGATCCATGTTTGAGCCACGCACAACTGAGTTCTCAGAATAGGGTGGCATAGAAATTTAATAAATAAATAAATAAATTTTAATAAATAAACCATAGTATTTATCTTGGTGGATCTGTATTCAAAATTTGTGATTTTGAACAGGGGCTGCCCCCAAAGAAGAGGGAGTCAAGCTATTCTCCAAAGTGCCTGAAGGCAGGACAAGAAGCAACGATGGAAACTAACCAAGGAGAGAAACAACCTGGAACTAAGGAGAAACTTCCTGACAGTGAGAAAAATTAAACAGGGGAACAACCTGCCTCCAGAGATTGTAGGCGCTCCATCACTGGTAGGGTCTCTGCTTGAAAAAGGGGTTGGACTAGAAGACCTCCAAGGTCCCTTCCAACTCTTGTTATTCTATAATTCTGATTGGCCGGACCTTGACTAACCTTTGAAATGAACTAAACTCATTAAAAGCAAGGGCCTTTTAAAGAAGCTAAACTGGATTCAGAGCTTCTCCGTGCCCATTGTGCACCTCCTGTGGATTTGACCATGATTTAAACAGGGCTTATTTCAAACAAGTCATAGTTCATCACTACAGCTTTAGATTTAAGAACTGCCGTTAGCCAGAAACGAAAGAAAAGCTACCGTCCAAATCTGCTGAAACCGTTTCTGGCTTAGTGTCCAAGCCATTTCTCATGCTTATTCCTTATTCCTTTCCCTTTGGCTGCAACAGTTGCAAAAGGTAACTTTGTGTTAAGGTGCTGTAGGTTTTAAAAGAGAAAATATTATTTTTAACTGCTTTTCAAAGTAACATAATCCCACCGGAGCCTGGAAAGTGGACACAATTATCCCCAGCTAAAATAAACACAAGATGCGAACAATTGCTCTCTGTGGGGTGTGTGTATCTGTTCTCTTTTGGTATCGTTGTTATGTTTGGTTTACAACTGCAAATCAACAAGAAGTTGTCTCAAGCACCTCTTCGGTTTGAAGTTGTAAATAGGGAGGAAAAAAGAGACGTTCGACGCGCAAAGCAGATTAATTTTTCTTTGGGTTTTTAAAAAAATAAGTGCAGTGGGCCACAACTGGAGCACGACACTTTGTGGGGTTCCTAACCGTCCGCCCTGCTCCGTCTGCAGCCGAGGTAGCCTGCTACTTGACATGCACCAACCGTACCGAGTTATGTCTTTATCTGAATGCGAATGCAAATTTGAATGCTTTTTTATCTCCGTGTCTATTCTGTGGCGGCTGAATAGGGTGGCTGCATGTTCTCGGCTGCAAGGAAGGAGTTCAGTGACCTCCCTAATCATCACTGCCACTCTCATGAATGACCTACACAGTCAATGCCTCTCTACTTTCATTCATAAAAATAAAATTGACCTGGTTTTGCTGCAGCCTTGAGAAAAGGAGCAGGAGCGGAAAAACTCAGCCCAGATGAGGCCCCCAGAGACTTTGCCTTGGACCGTATTCAAGAGTGCAGCCCCGCCATCTGCCTCCTTCTCGCTAGCAGCAGAATACCTCCCTGGAAGATGCTAGAATTTGCACCACCTTTACTAACAGCTAGTACTCCTAGGAGCAAACAGAGGGATTCCTACAGAATGCCTCCTTTGAGTGGCAGCACAAGGCAGTAGCTGTTATAACCTCCCCAGCCCCACGTGGAGAATTAGCTCACAAGCGGGAGGGGGGAAAAATGTTTCCACGTCCCTTTTTTGGAAAATAAGGCCTTGGACAGTGAAAGGCCAAGGGGCTGAACAACACGCCTTAGGAATGGACCAATGGCTGGCCCCCTTTTCCTCCTCCCAAAGGCCCGTTTGCCCCTCTCTCCAAAGTCCTGATCCGAAAGTAAACATTTGCGCTCTCCCTGGGGCTGAGCCCTCTTCTTTGTACACGCTGCTCAAGAGAAGGTTTTCACCAAGCTAAGATTTATATCATGCGTGTTATATCTATAGCCTTTGTGACCTGTTGAATGCATAGTTTCGGGCTACCCTAAAACGTTTTGACAGCTTTATTAATGAAATTCACCGCTTGCCTCCAATGCCAAGTGCTGGGGATAAATTGCTGTCAACATTCACTCAAATTAAGGCTGTTTTGTCTTTATAGACGGAACAATTAAGTCGAATTGTTTTTATTTATTCTGGTGGGACTATACACATGCACACCCAACACATCTGATCTTTGGTGTTTCCGGCTTTAACCACATTTTCT
Source organism: Bothrops alternatus (assembly GCA_034064705.1). Taxonomy (NCBI): domain Eukaryota; kingdom Metazoa; phylum Chordata; class Lepidosauria; order Squamata; family Viperidae; genus Bothrops; species Bothrops alternatus. Next base: position 884,151 of record JARGCV010000490.1, on the reverse strand, counting down.
TCTAAATAAGTTGTGCTTGTTTACGTACAACACAGCAGCGAAACCAAATTTTGGTGTTACTTGTGCAGCGTCTTTACTTAGTTTCATTCATGTACAAATAAACAATCTAATCTAATGTCATACCAGGAGAAGCTTTTGGACTCTTTCTATCTTTCTCGCAAGAACGGATCTGAAAAGTTGTATATGGCTGTCAGCAAAACTCAGCCAGACTGTTTTATTTTTACGTGGCAAAAATTAGGTATTCCAGCCACTATTCCTTAGGACAGTAACTCTCTCTTGCACATTAAATACAACAGCGTTAAGGCCTTGAGTATCTTTCAACACAAGGAACTTTTTGAAAAAGTCCTCCCAGTTTCTCTCAGGAATTCACAATGGCTTTTATTTATAAATTGCTTTTATGACAAGCAAAGGCGGCTGGGAGTTTAAACCACTGAATGCAATCATCCATTTTTCCATTGCCTACACGTTAACATCCCAAGAGTTAAAACCGAACTTTTATCTGTTATTTTCCATTCCATCCAACTGGAAAGATGCCACAACAGAAGCACACCACCGTTGCCCATTAAAATCAGAGCACAACCTGCTTCTTTCACTTTTCCAAAGTACAAAACCCTTTTCATGCAGAACCGGTGGCTGCTGCCATAGCTACGATTCTGAGACCAAGAGACACACCTTGTGTTGCTACTCTTACGTATGGGCGTCTGAGTTAGGCGGACTAATATTTGCTCAGGGTTTGCTCCCGCAATACCTGGAGGAAATATCGCTCCTCTCTACCTTCTGCTTTTGACCAGTTGGTCACCGAGCGGAGTCTGAAGGCAGCCCCGAGCAGCACTTTGCAAAAAGAGGGGGGGGCTCTTGCCCCAGGAGGACTAGGAGCATTGATCGAGGGGAGGGCTGCTCTTTTTGCACCGATACATGGGATGGTTTCATATTTTTTTTTAATCCCAGCGCAAAGGAGGGGAGCCCGGCCAAAGGAGCAGAAAAAGAGCGTCCAGGCGGAACGGACCCTCCTCTGCACGGTCCCCCAGCCAGCCGGGGGAAACCCCGCGGGTTCCGAGGGGAGCCCCGGTTCGGAGAGAGCCCGGCCAAAGCAGCCTGCCCCCCCCCAACACACACCGAGTCCCCGGAGCAGGAAGGCTCCGTCCCCGCGACCGTTGCGCCCGAGCGCCAAGCAACTTCTCCCGGAGGCTCTCCAAGCTTCCGCGCCGTCGAAGCGGCCGCTCCTTCCAGCAGGCGGGCTCTGCCGGGGCCCGGGAAGCCCCCCACCCACCCGCGGGCTCCCTGGGGAAGGGGGCGCAGCTGGACCCCCCGCCCGCCGCCCCAGCCTCCCCTCGGCGCCCCCGCGGCTCCCGCCCCCCGTTGCCCGACGGCGCCTCCTCCCCGACGGCTCCGGCGGGCGGCTCACCTGGCGGCCGGGTGGGCGAGGCGGGCCCCGGGAGTCCGCGCGCGGCGCCCAGGCAGAGCAGGCAGAGCAGGGCGGCCCGGAGCCCCCGCATGCCGCCTGCGCTCCGGGCCGCGGGGGCAGCGCTCGGCCGGCCGGCCTCAGCCATCCTCCGGGCGCATGCCGGCCGGGGCTCGGGCGCCGTCAGAGGGTCCTGGGACGGAGCCTGCCGCCGCTGCCGCCGCCGTCGAGCGCAGCCAGAGAAGCCGCGCCGCTCCTGCCCGCACAGCGCTCCCGCGAGGTAGGCGGGACGGGTTGCCCGGGAGACCCCCCACCCTCCCCGGCCCGCCTCCCCGCGCGGCCCCGGCCCCGCCCCGGCCCCGCCCACAGCCCGGGGGCGCCTCGCCGCCCGCACCCCCGCGCCCATCTGCCGCGCCGCCGGCTCGGGGGCTGCTGCCCCTCCCTGTCTCTCTGCCGGGGGGGGGACAGCGGCCCCCGCAGCGGAGAGCGGGGCCAGCCTCTCGGCAGGGGCGCCCGCGAGCCGATGCGGGGCGGAGCGTGCCCCCCCTGGAGGAGTAGGAGGAAGAGGGGGAGGGAGGGACTGCCGGTCCTACCTCCAGGGCTGCCGGCGGCTTTCAGCCTCCCTCTGCCGGCAAACGGGCGCGAGAGTCCGTCTGAGGCTGCCCGGGCTGGAGGCAGCCCTTCGCCCCGGAGATGGAGGGGGGACGAGCGGGGCAAACCCCCAGATTTAGGGCCACAGATGGAGCTGGGCTGCCCCGTCCAGCCTATAAAGGGCAGGGAGAGCCCTCGAATTCTTGGGGGGGGGATCCAGCCGGAGCCTTGCCCGAAGACCTCCCGTGCCGTTTGGGGTGAAACAGCCCCCCCCCAAAAAACCCTGGCCCATTCTTCTAATAAGGGAGTCCCTCTTTGGGGCGGGCTCAGCTGGGACGGGAGGGAGAAGAGGCGAGCAGGGAGGGGTCTCTGCCCCCAAGCCCAGAAATCTCTTTTGGGGGGGTAGAGAAAGGTGTGTTTTGCCAAAGAAAACTTTGCAAACTCTGGAGAAAACGAAGCCCCGGGGTGATAAACGGGTCCCGGCCCAGGAGTTTAGACAGGAAGAGAAAAGCTGGGACTTTTTTTTTTTTAATTTTAAATTATCTTGCTTTCCCGGTGCTTTCAGATTTCTTTTGGGAAGATGGGCTGCCAAGGGGCCCGAATGAAGGGGCTTCAGATTTTAAAGGGCTGTTTCTCCCTCTTTCCCTGCTGTTACATAAAAAGGGGTGAAATCGGTTCCTCTTGCCGGATCTCGTCCGTGAAGGAAAAGTCCTCGGATCAGGAATTCAAGGGGACATTTTTGGGAAACTGTCCTGCTTGAGATATTCCTGGAATGTGGACTTCCAAAGGGATTTTCCGAGAATTTAATCTTAAAACAGAACCCTCTGCGCTTTCCTGACGGGAATGGCTCTGTGTGTGTGTGTGTGTGTGTGTGTGTGTGTGTGTGTGTGTAGGGCACTGGTGAGGGGCATCCATTCCGGGATTCAGGAAAGTGTCCAGAGATGGCAGAATTCCTGCGAAAGCAATTTGTATTTCTCCAAAAGAGCTTTCATCTCCATTTTTGCCTAGACTTACAACCATTTGTTTGGCAACTGTTCAAAGCTACAAAAACAGTGGGAAAAGGTTACTTATGACTGGTCCTCACCCTTACGACCACCCTTCGGGATCAAAATCCAGGCCCTTGGTAACCTCGCCGTGTATTTGTGACAGTTGCGGGATCCGGTAATTGCCATTTGTGACCCTGCCCAGCTGGCTTCTGATAACAAATGGGGGCTGGGGGGGACCCGATTCGCTTGACGACCATGGGATTCGCTTAACGATGGTGGTCGTACATAGAGGACTGCCTGCATAATGAAATAGTTGAGTTTGCTATCACAGCAGGGACGCTGGGGGGGTGTCAAAAAAGGCAAGTTGGCAGTTGCCTAGGATACCATCAGATTCCATCTTGACTTTTTTGACCTTATCCTGCATAGACCCCCCCCTTGTTGTCCCTTGGTAGTCTTTAGTTCTCTCTCTCTCTCTCTCTCTCTCTCTCTCTCTCTCTCTCTCTCTCTCTCTCTCTCTCTCTCTCTCTCTCTCTCTCTCTCTCTCTGTGTGTGTGTGTGTGTGTGTGTGTAGGAAGGTAAATGAACGTTGTACAGGCAGAGCAAAAAAAAAACCATAGGCTAATTTATTTTTTCTGAATAACCCAACTGTCCCAGGGACTACTGCAAAGCACGGGTTGCAAAAGGTGAAGATTTAATAAATGAGTCCTTTTTGGGGGGGGGACAAAGAGAGAGGGAGCATCCATTGGAAACAAATAGTAGGAGTTGCACAGGGCAGTTCCTAATGAAAGAACGTTTAATAGGAAGTTATATTGGGAATCAAAAACTGATTCTAACCGGCGAAAGTCAACAACGACATTTCAAACAAGCGGTCAGTCTGTGGCCAGTGAGGCTGTTAGCCCACGTTGTCAACACCCCCCTTCCTGCCCAGTGTTGTTTTCGTGGAAATCGGCAAATAATGCATGCCTTGGGAGTACAAACCAGTTTTTATGAGTTTGTTTTCTCTTTGCCTACGTGAGGTTTACAACGGAGAGTTCCAGAGTTCTGGGATCCTTGAAAATTTTATTTTTATTTATTTCTCACGTTTTTAAAGAAAAACAAACCAGCACCCCTTGTGCAACTGTCGATGGAGAGAGAGAGATTTTAATTTATTTTAAATTAATAAAAAATAATAA